>WOXC01004650.1:0-440762 GCA_011680675.1 Gymnobelideus leadbeateri
GCTGGTATGACTGAATGAATGGAGTAATATGAAGTAAGGCTGGGAAAGGAGATTCAGTTGGTGAAGGATTTTAATCGTCAGACTGAGGATTTTGTGTTTTATCCTAGAGAGAAGCATAGAAATTTATGGAATAGCAGAGAAACATAGCCAGATCTGTATTTCAGGAATATCGATTTGACTACTGTGTGAAAGATAAATTGTAGAAGAGTGACTCTAGAGTCAGGGGAACCAATTAGATGGCCATGACAATAGTAATAGCCAGTGTTGTTTAAGGCTTGCTGATGATAATGCCTGACACATAATAGGAACTTCATAAATGTGTGTTGATTGAAGGGTAGACATGGTGTGAGTAGAAAGAAGGGGGCAGACTGAGAAGTGTTAGGGAAGTAGAAGAGACAAAACTTGGCAATTGATTAGATAGGGAATGAGGGAAGAGTTAAAGGTGGCTCTGGGTTTGTAACCAGGATGACTGATAATGTTCTCAACTAAAACAGAGTATCTTGGTGGCAGGTTAGAGTTGAGGGGAAGGAAGTGATTGTGGAGATGTTGAGTATCTGCTGCCTATAGCACAACTAAGTGGAAATTAACAACAAGCAGTTGGTAATGTGAGACTGAAGTTAAGGAGAGTGCTTTGGGCTGGAAATAAAGATTTAACTATTATCTTCATAGCTATGGTAATTAAACCTACTGGAGCTGACATGATCATCAAGGAAGGGGAATATAGGTAGAGTAAGAGGACATGGAACACATTAGGATCAAAACTTAGATGCCAGACTAGCAAAGGAAGGTATAAATGAGCAGTCAAATACAAAAACCAATAGAGAACAGTATCACAGAGCCAAGTGATGAGAGATTAAGTACAGTGAAACTGTATCTGTGCTACTGGATCTCAAAGTATTCAGAGAAAGATAAGGTATTAAAAAAAAAAACCACCAAAGAATTAGAGAAGGGTTTGTTGTTGTTAGGGTTTTGTTTTGTCCTTTGCTCTAGAGAAGGGTTTAAAAGCCAGAGAATTTTATATTTTATATACTTATTTTTATATTGTCATACATTTTATACATATGTGTGTATACACATATATGTATATTTTTGTATATACATATAGATGGGTGTGAGACTCGAATGAGGTAATGCATGTAAAGCACCTCTCGAACCTTAAAGTGCTATATAAATGTTTATTATTAGCCTAGTTATCAGCCTTTAGCTTTTAGACTTCCAGCGCAGTGATGACTTAATCCCCTGAGCCTTCTCTTGCACTCTTTCCTGCTGAGCTCAAGCACTGTTTACAGAGCAGTATAGGGATGTGCTAGTAAAACTGTGTTCTTTGGGAGAAAAAAAATGTATGCAATGCATTTTTAATTTTAGCCTGTATTATTAATATAGTCTTAAGTCTAGAGAATTAACGAAACAACAAATCAAGTTCTGATTTGTAAGAACTGCTAGTTTCTCAGGTGTAAATACTCAATGAAAATTTTACAATTGGTTTGTTAGAGCTGGCACATTTCTTATGTTAAATTTGATATATTCGCCTGTTGGTCTATACAAATGAGTGTCTAGGAAAAGGTTCAGTGGCAATCTCTGTCGGGTGGGCACTCAATTAAATTTGCTGTCTCCAAAATTAAAAATGTTCTCTCAATTGCCAAATCTGATAGTCTTTTCTGAATCCTAATCCTTCTTAACCTATCTCTTGCATTTGACCTTGTTGACCTTGGTTAACAATCCTTTCTTCCCAGAAACTCTCCTCTCTAGCTTTTGTGACACTGTTCTCTCTCACTTTGCCTCTTACCTGTATGACTTCTCAGTCGGCTTTGTTGGCTCATCTTTCAAACCACACACCCTATCTGCAGGTGTTCCTCAAGGGTCTATCCTAAACCCTCTTCTTTTTTCCTTCTGTAATCCCATGATAACTTTTTCTGCTTCCATGAATTTAACCAAGTAGATGACATTTAGATCTGTATATCTAGCCACAGTCTCTCCCCTGACATTAATTACCATATCACCAATTGCCTCCTTCTATATTTCTGTAGAATACTATATCATCTTTGTCTCCCAGGTTCATAGTTAATGAATTATCCTGGTCCTCTCACTCTTCCTCACCCCACATAGTCAAAGTTGCCAAATCTTACTGTTTCTACCTCAGATCTGGCCATTTCTCTCTACTTATACAACTACCACCTTAGTTCAAGTCCTTGGCCACTCTTACCTAAATCATTACAATAGTCACCTAATTGATCTGATTGCCTCTCAAGGCTCTCCCAGTTGTAGTCACTCTGCACACTGCTGCCAAAATAATTTTCCTCAAGGTCAGATATAATCAGCTAACCCCAGCTACCCACGAGGGCTTTTTATTGTCTCTAGGAGAAAATATAAATTCCTCTATTTAGTTTTTTAAAATCTTACATGAGCTGCTTCCAACCTATATTTCTTGCTTCTTTAGACATTAATTATCTTCCTGCCCTTTGTGGTCCAGCTGAATTGTCAATCTCCTTTCTTCCTTATTCATGACATTCTTCAGGCTTTTGCATTGACCCTTCCATTTGCCCAGAATATACACCCTCCTTATTTCTGCCTTATAGTGTACTGCGTTTCCTTTAAGATGATTAAGCAAGATCTACATTAAGCCTTTCCTGATTCCTTCCTCCTCTAACTGCTAGTGCCCTCCACCCCAAATGACATTTAACTACTATGTATCTATTTGTATTTATTAACTTTATATTTATGCTATGCTTATTTTATATGTATTTGTTAGAATTTAAGCTCATTGTGAGTAGATATTGTTTCATCTTTTATACTTGTATCCCAATTGTCTAACACTTTTTTTTTGCTTTTTGGACGGTAATTGAGGTTAAGTAACTTGCCCAAGGTCACATGGCTAGGTTTTTGTTTGTGTGTGCCTTAAGTGTCTTAGGCCGGATCTGAACTCAGGTGCTTCTGACTCCAGGGCCGCGCTCTACTCACTGCACCACCTAGCCACCCCCATTGCCTTCTCCTTTCTGCTTTCCATTTTTTCAGGGAAGCTAGAGATTCAGTCACCTGTCTTGACATAACTGTCATGTTTTTTCGTATGTTAATGGTATTCAAACTGTTTCACATTTGGTTACGCTTTTGTTGTGTTGGCTGTATTCATGGCATATATTATTGTGCTTGAGTCCAGAAAGGTTTTTACACTTTCTTTACACTTTGACACTTTATAATCATATTTAATAGACTACCAATCTCATTTTGCCTAGGGGGTCATCAACTTGGTTTTTTATTACCATGATTTGTTGTAACTGTATTTTAATATTAATTATTTCCTTTGAAAATCTGTATATTCTATATATTTTAAAACATTTTCTGAGAAGGGGGTCATAGCTTCACCAGATTGCCAAAGGGGTCCATAACACACACAAAAAAGGATTGGGAACTCCTTAAAGCAGTTAGCTTAGTGGCTAGAGGATCCCAAGACATACATACTCATAGAATTTATAGTCTGATATAGTCTAGTAATCAAGAGGCTATGCTACAGTTTAATTTGTTCCATACCCTTGGCAATTTTTATTGTTGTTCAGTTGTATTCAACTCTTCCTCTTCCCATGGAACGTATTGTTCATGGGATTTTCTTGGCAAAGATCCTTGGGTGGTTTGCCATTTTATTCTCCAGTGGATTAAGGCAAACAGAAGTTAAGTGACTTACCTAGGATCACACAACTAGTAAGTATCTGAGGTCAAATTTGAACTGAGGTTTTCCTGACTCCTTGGAGGCAGCTAGGTGGCTCATTGGATAAAAGTGCTAGGCCTGGAATCACTGAGACAAACAGATTGTGGATAATTGAGGAAATGTTTTTCCCCTTTGTCTAGAATATTAGGAAAGTGAAGTTAAATTCCAGTATCTTTAGGGGAATATCTTCTATTCGATCTTGTGAAGTAATCTAAAATTTTTCTCTAGTGATAATATGAGGTGAATTGTCCTATAAATAATTATAACAAGTCAGACTGTTTATTAGTGCTAGTATTAGAAGTATAAGAATCAATAACAATATAAAAGAGTAATTTTAACCATTGCTAGAAAAGGTATAGATACAACAGCTTTTTTAATGCACATATTTAATGACTTTTTCATTTTCTTTCTCTCCACCAGACATTGCTTCGACCTCTTCAAGCTTTGTGTTCTTTCCAGCTTCAGCATGGTGCTCAGATTCGTCTCAGCAAGGAGCACCTCTTGAAAAATGGTCTATATCCTAAGCCCATGCCAAAGAATAAACGCAAACTAAGGAAAATGGAGCTCTTAATGAATAGTATTAAAATTTAGGGAAATTATCCTTGTGGTGTTAGTATACATATTCAATTGCAACTTATAATACCAAGCTAATTTTTCAGCCTAGAAATAGCTCTGTAAGTTGCTGACTGACAACAAAAGAACCAAGAGAAATTATACAAGAATCTTACCCAGAGTTGGGAAATGAAACAAGTAGTTCTTTTTTTAAAGTGATAATAACATTAAAAGGCATGATCTTATTTTTTAAAAATGTGTACTAATTTTTGCAACTCCTGTAATGAAAAACAATTGTTATTCTAGATTAACAGTGTCCACTCAAGGAATTATCCTTTATAAAGAAGAAAATTGTTACAACTAAGACAATATTGTGTAAGGTTCTATATAATATTTGGTAAAGATTCTGCAGTACTGAAGGCCTGCATCAATTTTTTACTTTTGTACAGGACTTTATAGATGTTAGTCAGTAGCTTAAAAAGAAATAATCAAGTAAATTACAGCATATTAAAATCTGTGCATTTTTATTTTAATAAAAATTATAAGAGTAAGGAAAATTCATTTTTTCTGCTAAACTTGGACACAATAGTGGGATTTAAGTACTTACTTATTAGGAGAAACTACAATTTCATATTTACGGGTTGCATATAGTTTTGAAAATTAATGGATATTTTTAGTTGCAGTCATTCTCAATGAGAAAGTTTTTTTTGTTTTTCATAGTTCTTTGACAGATTTGTTGACTGACAATAAGCCATGTTTTGCTGAAATTTTCACAAGTAACAAAAGTGGAATAAAAAAACATACAGTATTCTATGTGCCGTTGTAATGGAATATCATTAGGATTATTGGAATATAGAGGATCATTTTTTTAAAATCTAACAGAAAACTCTCTAAGTAGAAAGAAGCTAAATTCTACATCTTTGGGGAAATTTGAAATTTCATAGAAAATGCTTCGACTACATGTTTTGTGAATCAAATATACCCCTTAGGCCATTAGAAGAAACATTTATGTTCACATTTATATTTAACTTAAATGATAAGCAAAGGTATATGAAGTTTGACAATAAAACACCATTGTTTCCTTATTTTTGCAAGTTATGAATAATCTTGATTATTAGTGCTTGAGTCCATAGAATTGCTTTGCTATTTGTAAATTTTTCAAATAGCTTTCCTTACACTAGGCATTTAAATAATAGAGCTCTTGGATTATATGGTTTATTATAAAAGCATATAAAATATAAAGTATATGAAAGGTATTTTATTGCCATATATTATTGTATTTGGAGGGCTTTTTTAAGGCAAATGTATTACTTTATTTTTAATTACTTTTTCTGTGTCATATAGTTGTCACCATTTGCCATTGAATAATTATAGTCATATTTTGATCTAATGTGTTATCATCGAGAAAAATAGCACAGATATATGCTTTCATTTCAGATGATTGCTTCATCATTTTACTTGGACTCTGATAATATACTAAAGGGCCACCAATCTTCACATTATTAAAAAAAAAAACACCAGAGAATATGGACTTTACCACTAGAGAAGTAGATAAGCCACTTTCTGGTATTTGGTAAATGAATTAAAATGTTTCTATAATTTGTCCTCCATTATTCAGGTCTGTAGCCTTTTATTATAGAATGGATTAAAAACATTATTAAAATCCATAAGAAATCAAAATGCTAATTATAAAAAAATACTAGGATTCCACAGTTTATAGTTGTGTGTTTTCCCCTCACTTAATCCGGAATGGCCACTTGTTTGAATGGTTGTAGGATTTTTATCATTATATGTATTATACTAGATGGTCACTGAAGTCCCTTCTAATCCTGAAATTCTGACTATAAAATATGCCTCGACACAAGAGGCATTATACTTCCAGACTTTAATTTTCTTGATCATTGTTAAAAAACAAAAACAAAAACCCCTTTAAATTATCAGTAACCTTAAGCATTTCAGCATGATCTCAAATTTTTTTCTAGTTAATAAAATGTTCAGTAACTTCTCCTCCTCTGAGGTTCATTCACTTTATAAAATTAATCACCCAATCTAGACCTTAATCTACCAATTCCCAGGGAATTGTCCGACTTTTCTCAAATGTGGCTCAAGATCTCCCTCTCTACCTCAGTTCTTTCCTTCACATTAAAGGACTTCAGCATACATATTGATGGTCCTTCAGATACCTTAACTTTTCAATTTCACAATCTGTTTAACTTTCATAATTTGGATCTTGCCATCAATCATTTGTCTAACACTTCCATAGTCAAGGACTCCAAAATTCCTTTCTTATCATAATCTATCATTCTCCCTTTACCTTACTACTCCTAATTCTATCCTGTACTATGTCCCTCAATCCCTCAGTTTTTTCTCAGGCCTTCAGTCTTCTTGTCAGATCATTCCCCTTCCATTCAACCCTTTCAACTGAATTTCCCCCTTCTTGCTTCACTTAAACAAACAGGCTCTTTACCATGACCTGCCCCTCTTCCTTTCTTCTTCACCCTACATTCCCCTGACATCATCTCCCACTTCTCTTTCACTCTAAGTTAAAGAGGTGGCCCATCTTGCCAAAATCAATCCTATTCATGTATCATTTATCTTATCCCCTCTAAACTTCTCCAGCATATTTCCCCCATTTCTCTCTATCTACTGATGTTTCCCTGTTGCTTACAAAGATATCCAAGTCTCCCCATGCTAAAAAAATACTCATTAGATCTACTGTCCCTGTTAACTATTAACCTTGAGTAAATCTCTTCTGTCCTCAGCTAAAATCCTTAGAAAAAAAATTAAATGGTCTCCATTTTGTTTCCTCTCATTATCTCCTAAACACTCTACAACCTGACTTACAATCTTATGATTCTCCTTTGGTACACTAAAGTTTCTAGTAGCAAATAAACCGTTAATCAGTCAATCACTCAGTATTTATATATTGAATGCTGAAGACTTTGAGAATATTAATGTAGCACTGATGGGAAGATGTGATGAGCAGGGTTGTTCAACCATTTTCTTTGTCCCCCTCAGTCTTCTTTTTACTCATTGCTTAAATAACAAGGCAGTGCAAGGCAAGGGGCATTTATTAAGTACTTACTTTGTTTCGGTCACTGTGTTAAGGTTGAGGATACAAATATAAGCAAAAAGAAACAGTCCTTGCCCTCAAGGAGCTTACAAACTAATAGGAAAAGACAATATACAAAAGTTAGCTGGAAACTGAGTAAGGGGATCTTGAAGGTACCTAGCTTAAGGGCATGGTGTTGAATTTCAGAAGCTGGGGGGAATGGAATGGTTTAACCTGCCTAGGTCCTTCCTCCGAAAGTAGACCCTGGGGGAATTCACAAATTAGACAAGGGAACTGGCTTATTAGAAGAATATTCCAGGTTGAGAAGGCTAAAGAGAAGACTTCAGGGTTAGACTACAGAATCTTGAGAATGAAATCTGGAAAATCAGAAGTACAGCCTGGAGAAGAATGAAGATTGACTGGGCTGGGTCCCTTTTCAAAATAGAGACCCCAGAAGGAATTTACCTATTTGAAAAAGGGCAGTAGAGCAGAGGGACTGATGGATGTGACAGGGCAAGATTGCAGCTCTAGCAATAAGGTCTGTAAAGTCAGAAGCACAGCAGGGAAGGGAATGGTTTTCCAGTATAAATACTTTTTCCTCTCTCTGGAAAGTTGTAACAAAAGTATCTATAAATCTCACTATTTTTTTTTTCAGATCTGAGCCCCTAGCCAGAGTCAGAACTCTTGCAAAATACCTGATTGTAAAATCCCTCTCTTCAGAGATGCTCCCCCTCCATTGCTTCCTACCAACTGCATCTCCAATAAACACCTGCACTAACAAATGCCATTATTTATAAAAACCAAAGGAAATATTTAAAACAAAAGGAGGTAAAAGTCCTCCCTTTTCCAAGGTGAAAAGACTTCACTTTCTCCTGAGGGAGCCTACAAGGTGAAAATTGCAGAATATCACTTCTAAGTCTATAATTTAGGGGATTTCAGCAATACAGTAGTTGTTCTGACATTCCTTCTGCTCAGTCAGGTGGGGTACTGTGCAGTTGGGGTACTCAGACAGAACAGGTACCCGTAGCAGAAATCTTTTCAGCTCTGCATCTTTAGGGACTTGCCTCTTAGGCCTACCATTTCCCAGGCAGGAGACAGAAGAACTTAGTTGTTTGGGGAAGGCAGTGGCCAGCCTTTCCTTTTGGATCCTCTTTTTGGGGCTGAGTTCCCTCTAGAGAGACCTTACTTTAATTTATAGTGACTATTCAGTTTATTTCTTAAAATTTTTATCTCTACAGGCTCCAGGGGTGGGGAATCTGCAGCCTCAAGGCCACATGTGGCCCTCTAGTTCCTCTAGTGTGGCCCTTTGACTGAAACCAAATGTGGCCCCTTAATAAAAGGATTTGTTTGGTAAAACTTGGACTCAGTCAAAAGGATTAACCCAAGGACCTCGAGCACAGGTTTCCCACACTTAGGCTAGGCCATAGTAATATGGATACAAACAGTGACCTGAGGGTTAAAAATAATATTAAGGGTGAAGCCCTTAGTTTATTCTGTAACCTGAAAGCACCCTAAAGTCCTTTCCTTTTTATCTTGAACCAGTACCAAAGAATTGTTTTTGTCTCCCTTATCCTGTGTTCCCTGGGTTCTTTAATTTTTAAACTGTATCCTCATGCCCTGTCTTTAAATCCTTAAACCACAAAAAAATTCCCTTTGCCTCCCTCACACTATGTCTCCTGTTCTGTCTAATTTTTAACCTCAATAAAAACCTTTAAAACTACATCATCAATCTGAAACCTCTACATAGCATAACTTGGACTCATTTACCTTTCTTGCTAGGAGACCTGTACTGTTTTTGCATCAATAAAGCTCCCAATGTCTACAGAGCAGGTCTAAGGGAATTCTTTCACACCTGAACCAGCTTTCCAAACTCTAAACCTCATCAATAGTCAGTCAATGGCCATTTGCCTTATAATCACCAAACTACTCTTTAAAAAACTATACAAGCTTTTCCAGTTGGTCTATGCAAATGAATGGATAGAGAAAAGGTGCAGAGACAATCTGTGCCCTAGTAGGGAAGTCCAACATTTCTGCTGCTGGAGGCTCAGTTGCTCTCTTGGAATTACTTTAAGTTTCACATGCAAATGAGCCTACTCAGAGTTTTATATCCCTTACAAAGTATGAAATCCACTTGAATCTGAAGTGAAGGCATCTTTACAAGGCAAAATACTGTCTGGTTTAATACACTCTTTCACAAAATAGGTGTCTGGATTTCTTGTGAGGTTTGAAGTATCTATACTCTCCACAGACCAGAAGGCAAAAACCTCAAATTCCAGTTGATTTTTAAAAAAGTTCGTACACAAGATGGCTACAAGATTACAACTACAGGGGCAGCTAGGTGGCGCAGTGAGTAGAGAGCCAGCCCTGGAGTCAGAAGGACCCGAGTTCGGATCTAGCCTCAGACACTTAACACACACAAACAAAAACCTAGCAGTGTGACCTTGGGCAAGTTACTTAACCCCAATTGCCTTCCAAAAAGCAAAAGCAAAAAAAAAAGATTACAACTACATAAGAAAGTGTTTACACCTATTTGCTAAACTAGGAAATTTTATCCCTTCCTCTGAGGTAAAAAATCCTTGGTTGAGGGGCGGCTAGGTGGCGCAGTGAGTAGAGCACTGGCCCTGGAGTCAGAAGGACGTGAGTTCGGATCTGGCCTCAGACACTTAACGCACACACAAATGAAGTCTAGCCGTGTGACCTTGGGCAAGTTACTTAACCCCAATTGCCCTGCAAAAAAAAAAAAAATTAAAAAAAAAATCCTTGGTTAAGAGAGGTAAGTATGAATGATGCAAATCTGGATTATCTCAAATAATGCAGGGCACCTTTGAATTGGCACAACTTGCTGCATATTCCAAAGATAGCATTATTGAGGGCTGGAATTATTTGATAGCTAATATAATTGTATCCTGAGCCTTGCCTAAAACTTTAACTAACTCTTGGATAGCAAGGAAGTCAAATAAGATTAGTTCAGGCTTTTCACTGGAAGGTCAAATACTGAAGCTGAAGCTTAAAGACTTTGGTTACATAAGGAGAAGATGGGGCTATAATGTTAATGGGAGCTGAAGATCTTCCCCATTCATTAATAGGCCTCATGTGGAACCCAACAAGAGAAGCTTGATTAGGGGAGGCTTGTTTTTCAGGAAAGCCCACACCTTTTGTTACTTTGTAATTAGACAATGGGTCATGAGGGTTGTGATTTCCTCTGGCTCTGAAGAAGGGCATGTATACTCTGAAGTGAGGTCTTGCTTTGGTGCTCACTCATTGGGAGAGTGTTAGTGTGATTTGGCAAAGGGAACAATAGGATAAGATGGATAGACAGTAACATGGAAACAATGAAGATGAACTTGAACAGGTTTCAAGAGATAGTAGAGGATAGAAGGGTTTGTTGTGCTGTGGTCCATGGGGTCTTGAAGAGTTGAACAGCACAAAATGACTGAACATGACTATAATTACTTTGTGAATCCCTAGACTTTATACAGAACCATAACATCTTGGACTAACATAGAATGCTGCTAAGTCTGGGAAATGAATTCTTAATTAATGGGATGTTGTGAAAGGTTAAATAGGAAAAAGTGAGGAAAGATCCAATTTCACATTGGAAGAGTCCTTGAGGATTACTTCAACTCAGGTAAACTTGCTGTGGTGAAGACAAGTAGGAAACAGGGACCCAAAATAAATAGAGTTGGGCAGAGCGTTGTGCTGAAGTTAGGACCCCTCTTAGAAGGGATAGACGGAGCATTATCAGAGGAGAGAGAAAAATAAGATGATGATAATTCCTTCCCTTGAATATAGAGAAGACAGAGCACTAGTGAAAGGGAAATCTAAATTGAGGAAAAGTTAAGCCTGGTATAAATCCAGGTGTATTTAATTTTGGTTTGTACAGTGTCTGAGGATTTGTCACTGTCCCCCGTGCCATGAATATTTTCAAAGGTTTCTTGTTTGCTACAAAGTCTGTGGATTTGTTGTCTATGTGCTCAGATCCACATATGACTGTGTGAGCCTGTAATTGATTTGTGCAACAGTATTTTGGTGGTTAACTTGTTTTGGAAATGATTATTTTTTTCTCTATTAAGTTTCAATATGCAAAAGACCTTGAAAAGTGAACGTCTCTAATTCTGCTTGCTGTTATGCTCTCCTTCCTGAACTCTGTGGTCTAGCTAATCTGACTTTTTTGCTCTTTGCATTATCTCCTATTTTAGTAGTTTCTTTCCTTTCTCATCTCTACCACTTAAACAGCCCTTGTTTCCTTCAAAATGTACTTGAAGTCTTTCATCATTTCACCCCACCTCCACAAAATGACCTTGTATTTATTTTGTAAATATTCTGTAAGATCGTGTGTGTGTGTGTGTGTGTGTGTGTGTGTGTGTGTGTGTGTGTGTGTGTGGATACACACTGGTTCCCTCTATAGAATGTGAGCTCCTCAAGGGCAAAGATTTTTTCATTTTTGTTTTTGTAACCACAGTGCCTGGCACATAGTAAGCATTTAATAAATTTTTATTGAAGTGAATATAGTTGAATTCACTCAAATCAGTATAAGATTGGGTGGTAGGAATTATCAGGCAGAATTAATGAAGCAGTGTGATATAGTGGATAAAACACTGGAATTGGAGTCAAGAATGACCAACATTCAGATCTTGCATTTGACCGTTACTGACTCTGTGACATATTTCTAAGTAACTGATGTGTGTGTGTGTGTGTGTGTGTGTGTGTGTGTGTGTGTGTGTGTGTGTGTGTGTGTGTGGTGATGCTTGAAGTTTCAAATTCACAGCTAGGTAGCACACTGGCTAGAGTGCTGAGCTTGTAGTCAGGAAGACCTGAAGACAAATCCAGCCTCAGATGCTTAGTAGCTAATGTGCAATACCTATAATCTTTGCCTTAGGGTTGTTGTGAGGATAAAATGAAATAGATAATATTTGTAAGTTCTTAACACAGTGCCTGCCATATAGAAAACACTTAACAGATATTTGTTTGCCTTTCCACCTTCCTGCCAGCTTGCCTGCCTTGTTTGGACCTTCCTTCCACAGGGGCTGTTATGGGGAACAAATGACAGTAGTGGGGTTAGATCTGGAGTGAAAAGGAGAGGGATGGCCCCTGGTTGCAGGCCTCTTGACTGTCCTGTATAGGTTCTGGGCTGGCTGAAACTGGGAAATTTGATAGGACAATACAAGAAAGGATATACCTTTAACCCCAACATTCCCATAGTTTTCTTTTTTTGAAGAAAAGAGGAAATAAAAGATAACTTTGAGGTCTTTGGTCTCCTTGATTATGGAGAAGAAGAGCACTTGGGAAAGGTGAATCCATCTGAGGGAAAGTTAGAATGACGGAATCCTAATGAAGCTGCCCCCAGCTCCAACATTCTAACTTCATTATAGGCCTAGCCCCACTGAACAGCAGGCCCCACTGTACCTACCTAGGCCCCACCCCTGCCCCTGCCAATGTCCTAACTTCTTTATACATGCCTCACTGCTCACTAGAACAGGTGCGTCCTGAACTCTTAGTTCCCACAGAAACAGCAGGTGTGTCCATGTGATGGAAACCCAGCTACTGCCTCTACCTAGTCACTATCCCCAGACCCATTCCCACAGAAACAGATGTGTTCTTGTATTCAATCACAATCACATCATCCACCTAGCCCAAGAGAGGACCACAGTAGCTAGCCAGTTGAAGGGCAGAATGACCAGAATGTTTAACCATCAAACCATAGATGGGACCCCTCCTCCATTACCTAATGCCTTAACAAACCCCTCCTACCTTTTTAACATTAATCATATTTCTCTATTCTATGTAAATTTCAATTATGTAATTGCATCTTTACCCTATAAGACTAAGTAATCAGTCATTTTCTAATCAATAGTGATTTAGAGCATTTTTTCATATACTTATAGATATCTTTAATTTCTACCTCTGAAAATTGCTTGTTCACATCCTTTGACCATTTATCAATTGGGAAATAACTTGTATTCTTATAGATTTGACTCAATTCTTTGTATATTTAAGAAATGAGGCCTTCTCAGAGACACTGGTTGTAAAATTTCTTTCCCAATTCCCACTTCCCTCTTAAACTTGGTTACATTGGCTTTAAAAACCAAGGTTTCTTAATTCATCAAGTTAGAGTATTTAATTTGCCAGAAGGACTCTTAGGGATTTAAATTCTACGAATGACTGATTACTTAGTCTTTGCTATTTTAAGTTATGTATGAATAAGCAATTTCATTGTGCAAATTTTATACCTTTAACTAGTTAATAACAACATAATGGATACCATCAGCAATTTTGAATTGTCCCTAAAAAAGGGAAACTCATTTATTGAAAAGTGGAAAAGTAATGATTAGTAGAAATAAATTTACCTTCAGGACAAATTGCATTTGAAAAAAGAATAACCCCATTAAATGGTTGGCAGGGTGGGGAGTGGGAAATATTTTTATCATTTGGCTAAACTTTAGATAAAATTATAGTATGACTTGCTGTATCATTTGGTTGTAATGAAATCATTTAGTACAGGAGAATTGCTAGTCATAATTTTTAATTAGAATGTATTATCCATGTCTTTTATAATGGAAAATAGTAGTAGTTAAATAGTTTAAAATTAAACATTTGTAATATTTAATAGTGATTTTCCAAGATAAAGTATTCTGCTTATCAATGAAATTTTAAACTTTCATTTTAAAAAAAGGGATACTATTAGGGAATGCTGATGAAGGTAAAATGCAGACAATTATTCAATCCTCAAAGAGAAGCTGCTTTGTGTAATTAAGAAAACAATTAATTTGGAGTCAGAGGACTCGGATTTCAATTCTAGCACTGCTACTTAGAATCTGCATACCTTTGGGCAAGCCACTTCTCTTCCTGGGCCCTCAGTTTCCTTATTTATAAAATGAGAGGGCTGTATGACATGATCTTCCTTAGAAAATCTTTAAAAACTATGATCCATAAAATGGATCACAAATCATAGAGGAAGGCCTGGTAGCATAGGGCAAGTGAGCACTCTCTTCCTCCTTCCTAACCCCCAATCCAGTCCAGAGGAGCCTACAGTAGTTCATCCAAGGTCCTATATATACCAAATTCTCAACCACTACTCAACTTTGAAGAGTAGTACAGTGACAAAAAATCAGCACCCTGAACTTTGTCCTTCAACATCTTC
This sequence comes from Gymnobelideus leadbeateri, assembly GCA_011680675.1. Classification (NCBI taxonomy): domain Eukaryota; kingdom Metazoa; phylum Chordata; class Mammalia; order Diprotodontia; family Petauridae; genus Gymnobelideus; species Gymnobelideus leadbeateri. Next base: position 14,446 of record WOXC01004650.1, read on the forward strand.
CCAGGTAAAATGTGAACATCTGGTGGGTGGAGCCAAGATGGTGGCATAGAAGCAGGAAGACTCCCTGTGCTCACCCCATAACCACCTCAAATACCTATAAAATGACTCTAAACAAACTTTAGAGCTACAGAACCCACAAAATGACAGAGAAAAAACCTCCCACTGAAGACAGCCCAGTAGACCAGCAGGAAGGGTCCATTGCAGCTCACTGGGAGCAGAGCCCAGCCCCACATGAGCCTGTGGTTTTAGACCCAGAGTGGCCTGACCAGCCACCACTGGAGGGACTTCAGGAGAGTGGATCACCAGCAGCTGTGGTGGTTTCCAGAATTATCAACCCATAGATAACAAAGACAAAGTGAATGGTCAGTGGACTTGGGAACAGGAGGTCAAGGAGTGCAGTCCGGCCTCTGCCCCACAGAGGTAGAAGTGGCTGAGGTGTGGCAGCTGCTGCCACATGGCTGCTTCAGAGCTCTTGGCCTGCATATTTTAGGGGGACCAAGAGACCAGTCTGAGGGATAATCACTCTTGCTTTAATCTGCTTGGATCTGGATTGCTGTCTAGAGTGGAGGTCCTGGGGCAGGTGACCAGGTTCCAGAGCCAGTGGAGGCTTCAGAGAGGGCAGCCAACTAATAGCTCCAGCAGCTGTGAAAACCCCAGCAATTTGGGACAAAGCTCTCCTCTCTGGAAGCAGAATTCTACTGTGGCAAAAATCTCAAAAGTCAAGTAATTGAGTGGCAACACAAGCAAGCAAAAGCAAAGCAAGCACAGCAATCTGACTTTTGATTCCTTTTTGGGGGACAAAAAGAATGAAAACATGGAACAGGAGGAAGACAATGAAGTCAGAACTCCTGCACCAAAAGCTTCCAAGAAAAATATCAATTGGTTACAAGCCATAGATGAGCTTAAGAAGGACTTTGAAAACCAAATAAGAGAAGTGGAGGAAAAACTGGGAAGAGAAATGAGAATGATGCAAGAAAATCGTGAAAAGAGAGTCAACAACCTGACTGAAGAAAATAACACCTGAAAAAAACAGACTAACTCAAATGGCAAAAGAAGCTCAAAAAACTAATGAGGAGAAGAATGCCTTAAAAAGCCAAATTTTCCAAAGCTCACTAAAGAGTATAATTCCTTCAGAATTATATTGGAGCAAATGGAAGCTAGTGACTTTATGAGAAATCAAGATATGATTAAACAGATCCAAAAGAATGAAAAAATAGAAGGCAATGTGAAATATCTCATTGAAAAAACCACTGACCTGGAAAAGAGATCCAGGAGAGATAATTTAAAAATTATTTGACTACCAGAAAGCTATTATCAAAAAAAAAAGAACCTAGAAATCATCCTTCAAGAAATTCTCAAGGAAAATTGCCCTGATGTTTTAGAGCCAGAGGGCAAAATAGAGGTTGAAAGAATCCACTGTTCACCTCCTGAAAAAGATACCAAAAAGAAAACTCCTAGAAATATAGCTAGGTTCCAGAGTTCCCAGATAAAGGAGAAAAAATTACAAGCATCCAAGAAGAAACAATTTGAATACTGGGGAAACACAATCAGGATAACACAGGATCTGGCAGCTTCTATATTGAGGGATTGAAGGGCTTAGAATATGATATTCCAGAGGTCAAAGGAGCTAGGATTAAAACCAAGAATCACCTACTCAGCAAAACAGAGTATCATGTTTCAGGGGAAAATATTGTCATTCAATGAAATAGAGGACTTTCAAGCATTCTTGATGAAAAAAACCAGAATTGGATAGAGAACTTGACATTCAGATAGAAGAAGCAAGAGAAGCATGAGAAGGCAAACAGGGAAAAGAAACCATAAGGAACTTATCAAAGTCAAACTATTTACATTCCTACATGAAAAAATGATAGTTGTAACTTGTAAAACTTCTCAGTATGAGAATAGTTGAAGAGAATGTAAATGTATATATATATATATAATATATATGTATACATACATACATATGTCTATATTGGAGGGCATATGGGTGTATGAATATATATGTGTGTATATATGTGTACAGGTATACATAGGCAGGGGGCACAGGACCAGTTGAATAGGAAGGGATAAGACTTAAAAAGCGAAATTGAGAGGTGAGAGAAGAATATTATCAGAGGAGATGGCGAGAGACAGAATGGGGTAAATTATCCCATATAGAAGAGGCAAGGGAAAACTGTTACAATAGAGGGGAAGAAAAGGAAGGCAAAAGGGAATGGGTCAACCTTAGTATCATTGAATTTGTCTTAGGGAGGGAATGACATATGCACTAAATAGGGTATCTCGCCGTATAGGAGAGTAGGGGGGAAAGGGATGAGTGGGGGGATGATGGAGGGGAGGACAGGTTAGGGGGGAGGTAAGTTGGAAGCACACCCTTTTGAAAAGGGGCAGGGTCAAAGTAGAGAATAGAACAAGTGTGGGCGGGATAGGATGGAGGGAAATATAGTCAATCTTTCACAATATATCCACTATGGAAATGTTTTGCCTAGCTACATATGTACAACCTATATTGAATTGCTTATCTTCACAGTAAGGGTTGGTGATGAGGGAGGAAGGGAAAGAATCTGGAATCCAAAGTTTTAAAATCAAATGTTTAAAAACACATACACACACACACATATATATTTTACATGCAACTGGGAAGTAAGATATTCAGGCACTGTGGTATAGAGATCCGTCTTGCCCTACTGGAAAGTTGGAAAGGGAATGGGGGAGGATACAGATTGGGGAGGGGTATACAGTGGGATTGCTGTTTTGGGGTGGGGTAGGGGAAAGATTGGGAGAAAATTTGTAACTCAAAATCTTGTGGAAATGAAGGATGTAAACTAGAAATAAGCATAAAATTTAATTAAAAAATAAAAAATAAAAATATCTTAAAAAGTGAACATCTGACTTTGCAATCTCATCTCACATTTCCAGTTAAGATGATAACATGCAGGGGTTCAGAGGAGCCCTCATATCACATATGCCACAGCAAATACATGAAGAAGTCTTTAGATAGAAAAATGATAGAGAAAGAAAAAGAGAATTGGTTAAGTTCCTCTGTCCACTCTATTCCAGAAGCTAATAGGGATATGGGTGACATCAGAGAAGAGAACACAAATCCTGTTTAATTTAACTGAAGTCTGCAAGTGCTAGGAAAAAGTTCCAGGGTTAAGAATGAGTAAACATAAGAGAACAGCAAACATCATGAGGAAATACTATGGGTTAAGAAGAGCCCAAGAAGTGAGTCCACACAAAGAGTTATTCCACAATGAGTACAAATAAAGCCAGAGAGGAAAAATGCCTTGGCAACAATTACAAGAATGGCTCTAAGAAATGGAGCAAGAGATTTAAACCATGGAATTATAACTGAAATAAGGACTCTGGAAGAAAATTCAGCAAGAGAATAAATGACAGAACAGATTGTGGAAACTCTAACCAAGCAGTGGACTTTCTGAAAAATAAAATGGAACAATCAGAATTCAATGACTTTATGAGACAACAAGAAATATTAGAACAAAAGAAGAATGAAAAATAGAAAAAAATGCGAGGTATCCACTATCAACAACTGACTTGGAAAAAGAGGATAAGGAGAGACAATTTAAGACTCATCAGATTGCCTGAAATCTATGACCAAACAAAAGCCTAGATAGACTATTTCAAGAAATCATAAAAGAAATTTGCCCAGTTCTCTTAGAACTGGAGAATAAAATTAAAATAGAAAGAACACACCAATCACTTACTGAAAGAAACCTCAAATTGAAACTTATGACTCAGAAAAGACATAGGCAAAGTGTACAGCTTCCAAATCAAAGAAAATATACAGCCATAAATATTCAGTGATCAAAGAACCAGAGTCAGGGTCACAAAAGACAATGCCATAATTAATATAATACAGAGAAAATCTTGGTAAATATTCGAAAGGTGGGTGTATATGGTGGAATAAAAACTTTCAACTAAGAATACCTGCAAAACTTTGTACAGTATTAAAGATGATAAAATGGGCCTTTAATAAAAAAGAGGGTTTCCAAGCTTTCCTTGTGAAAAGACCAGAGTCTAGCACAATCTTTGTAATGAAAATATGAGAATCAAGAGAATTTGAGTAATTAGGAGAGACAAAACAAATATAACAAGAAACTTTATTATAATGGGGGCCTAGTCCTGGGAACCTTTGCAGGTGACTAACATGCATGTTTGATGGTTCTTCTTCTTAAAATTTGTGAGGACATGGAATGGAGGGGCCTAGCTCTCCGCTTTGATTGTTTGCTGTCTGCATACTATGTCAGCTCTAGACATTTTCTCTAGCTATCCCTCATGCCTGCAATGTTCTTCCTCCTTATGTTCTTCCTCCTCTTTCAGTTTCCAGTTTAAATCTCATCTTCTACAGGAAGTCTTTCCCAGTATCTCTTAATTTTAGTCCCTTCCCATTTAAAATTATTTACTGTTTATTCTGTATATAGCTTGTTTATACATATTTATTTGCTTATTTTATCCTCCATTACATTATAAGCTCCTTGAGAGCAGTCTTTTGCTTCTTTTTGTATTCTCAGTGCTTAGTATGGTGCCTGGCACATCATAGGTACATCATAAATGTTTATTGAGTGACTGACTCACTGGTGTAAAAAAGACATTTTATTTGACTCCTGAGCCAGAACTGAGGTTACATACAAAAAACATTAAGTAGCAAATTACATCTCTTTCCTGATGGTAATTGAAACATGTAACACTATAGGTGAGAAAAGGGAGGAGGGAGTGAGGAGAGAGAGAGAGAGAGAGAGAGAGAGAGAGAGAGAGAGAGAGAGAGAGAGAGAGAATGCCAATCAACAATCTATTCTTTCTATGTAAGATGACACATGGTGTGGCTATTTTCCCATCTTTGTTGTATCTATTCTTTCCTGCTCTTGAATGAAGGAGTATTAGAAGTGCCAATGATATTCTGAGCATTGAAATGTTGGAAAACTGTGCCTACCACAAGTCCAGGAACTGAAGTCCATACAAGACTTTGTTGGCAACTGAGCCTAGTACATCCACATAGTTCTGAAGAACGGTTTGTTTGACTTAGACCAGCAAAGGATCAGTACCAAAATGTTATGACCTATAAGCAAGGGAGTGACTCCATACATTAGCAATTGCCTTATTCAAAAGTAAACTTTATGGAGGCAACTGCATTGGAGTAATCAATTTAAGTTTGAGCCCACTCATTTGAGAGATTAAAGTAATGGAAGGGAGAGTTTGATTTTGGGGAGAAGGGACATATTTGTAGTTTTTAAATATAGCTTTTCAGTAGATACTACAATTAGTACAAGCTAATTGGTTTTATTGGTTAATTGATATTGAGGAGAAATAAAATGGTTAATAGTAGTGAGCCAATAAATGTTATCAATTATATTGGAGAGATATAAACTGATAATTAATATTGGGAAGAATACAATGGAATGGGGCCTCAAGTTGATAGCCATAGAGGAACCATCCTAAGCATGGTTATCAGAGATACTCCTAGAACCATGGGAGATGAAATTAACTGCCTTCTGAAGACCAGACTGCCAGTGCAAAAAAAAAAAAAAGAAAAAGAGTAGGACAGCAATCACGATCTCAGACATGGAAACAGAAAAAATGGACAAGGTTAAAACAGATAGAGGGAAAAGACATCGTTAAAGGCATTAAAATTTCATATGTATATGTATGTGTGTGTATAGATACATTTACACACACACACACATGCATACACCCTCCCCCCAAATGGCATAGCATAACATAAAAATTAATCAAGTTATTGAGATAAATCTACATTAAAATTTTAATGGTCATGTACTTTTATCAAACCTAGAAAAATCTAACCAAAAGATTAACAGAAAAGAATTTAGGGATCCTAATAGGATTTTAGAAAAATTAGATATGATAGCTCTCTGGTGATTATATAAATGAATACACATATTTCTCTACTATGTATAGCACCTTTACAAATACTGATCATGGTGTAAAGCATAAAAAACCACAGAAAATACAAAAAAAGCATAGATAAAAAGTTTTGGGATATAGACAAATAGGACCTTAGTAGAAAATTTATATCTTTAAAACATCAAGAAAAGAGAAAAAGAACAGATCAATGAATTGGGAATGCAACTAAAATATTAGAAAAACAATATGACAAAAAACACCTTATCTAAACAGTATAAAAAATCTGAACATCAAAGAAGAGATATAAAAAAATTAAAAACAAAAATCTCATGGGATTGATAAATAGAAGTAGGAGCTATTTTTTAAAAGAAAGAGGAAGGCCAAATTGCTAATACCAAAAATGAAAATAATTCAAAATGAGTAAAGATGAAATAAAGGAAGATATCAGAAATTATTTTCCCATTTACATTCCAATAAAACGAACAATTTAGATTTAATAGATGAATATTTGCAAAAACATAAATACCCACATTAGCAACATAAGAAATAGAGAATATAAGTGACCAAATCTCTAAAAAAAAACACAAAAAGATTTGCAGAAACATAAATGAAAATCAAAAAGACTCCCCCCACAAAACAAACAAACAAAAACTAGGACCAGACAGATTTTAAAGTGATTTCTATCAAGCATTCAAAGAATGACATTATTTGCAAACAGGGAAAAAGGAATCCTCCCAAATTCAGTTCTGAAGCCTAAACCAGAGAGATAAAGGAGAGAATGAAAATTATTAAGTAATATTTCCAGTGAATATTAGCATAAAAACAACACACAAAATCCTACCAAAAAGGCCACAAGAACATCTTTGAAATCATTTGCATTTCCACTAAGTGGGAGATTGTGAATTGCTTGAGTATTAGGAAAGCCATAAACACAACCGGTCATATTAATAACAAGAATGAAAATCACATGATTATGTCAATAAATTTAAAAAATCTTTTGACAGAAGAAAATTAATTTCTGTTAAAAGTATCAAAAAGAAGAGAAATAGGTGCACTTTCCCTTAATATGATAACTATAATCTATCCAAAACAAAGAGCAAACATTTTATGTAATGGAGAAATTCTAGAGACCTTTCAAATAAGATAAAAGGAAAAAAATTGTGTGCTTGTTATTATCATCATTATTTTATATAGAGCTAAAAATGCTAGCTACGTGTATAACAACAAGACTAGAAAAACAATTAATAGGTAGAAAGCAAAGAAAATTAAAAAGAGATTATGTTATAATAATATAATAACATAATAAAAATTACGTTATGATTTATTTAGAGAATCTTAAAGATTCAGCTAAAATCAATTGAAACAATTAAATTGCTTCCACAAACAGCAGGATATGAATGAAGCCCACATAAGTCATTGCCTTTTCTGTCTATTACCAACAAAATGTAGCAGAAGGTGATAGAAAAAGAAAGGACATTCAAAATGTTCAAAATATTTGGGATATTATAAAGGCACACACAGGAACTATATGAATATAATTGCAATACACATCAGAAGTAAAGAACTAAATAATTGAAACAACAATGGTTAACATAATAAATTATAGAATTATTTATATATTAAATAATAATATTATTTAGAATATTAAATATAAAATATTTTAAAAATTAAACAAAATATTAAATAAATAAAACAATAATGGTTAACAATGGTTCAACTATAATTGAAAAAAACTGATGGTTAGGGCATGTCAATTTAATAAGAATAAAAATATTGCCCAAGTCAATTTAATTATTCAGTGCCATACCAACCAAATTGCTAAAGGATTATTTGTAGCACTTTCATATAAATTTGTTTGGAGGAACAAAAAAATTAAGAATCTCAGGAAAAATAAAAGAAATTTCTTTGATAAATGGTATCAAAGGTATATTGAACTAATTCAAATATACAGAAACCATGCTGTAATAAATAAATGATCAAAGGATATAAAAGGGTAGTTCCTAAGTTACAAGAACCTTGCTATCAACAACGATGTGAAAACATGTTCCAAATCACTAATAAAAACACCTCTGAATGTGATGGAATATTATTGCATTGTATCAAATGACAAAAGGGACAGACTCAAAGAATCCTCAAAAGACTTATAAGAATTAATGGAGGGGCGGCTAGGTGGCGCAGTGAGTAGAGCGCCGGCCCTGGAGTCAGAAGGACCTGAGTTCGGATCCAGCCTCAGACACTTAACTCACACAAACAAAAACCTAGCCATGTGACCTTGGGCAAGTTACTTAACCCCAATTGCCCTAAAAGGGGCAGCTAGGTGGCGCAGTGAATAAGAGCCCCGGCCTCGGAGTTGGGATGACCTGAGATCAAATCCGGCCTCAGAAAATGAGCACCCACACATAAATAATGACTAGCCGTGTAACCTTGAGCAAGTTACTTAACCCCAATTGCTTAAAAAAAAAATAATTAATGGAAAATTAAGTGAGCCGAATCAGCAGAACAAGTTATATAATGATTACAACATTAGAAAGAAAAACAATTTTGAAAAACTTAGAATTCTGTTCAATAAGAATGACCAGTCACTACTGCAGAAGACTGATGATTGCAGTATGCAATGCAGATCAACTGATGATGATTCAGTTGGTCGGTCAATAATCAACAAGCATTTATTAGGCACTTACTATGTTCCAGGCACTGGGAATAAAATTATAAATAAAAAGAAATACAACACCTGCCCTCAAGGAGCTTACATTCTAACGTGAGAAAACTATGCATTGTTATTGTTGTTCATTCTTTGTCTCTTTTCAAAGAGAACCAATGACATCACAGGGTGATGTCTTAACTTGAGTGTGAATTGGATTTAAGTGAGGCAGAGTTGTTCAAAGTCATCTGCCTAATTCTCTCTTCCACAGTCACTGAAGTCCAGTGACAAGACAAAAGTTAACTACTGGCGATGGCTCAAGATGTAGTGGATGACCTTGGTGTCTTCCATGTCTAACCAAGCACTCTGCAGCACCTGCTTCAGCTGCTTTCATGGCTGTTGAAACAAATTATTCTCATCAGTATTCCCCCATTACACTGGGGGAAGTCTTCACATTCTTGGGGTTGACATCTCCCTAGCTCACTGATGAGTTTGGGGCTTATCAGTTACCTTCAACCTGGTTTACCCTCTCTGCCAAGATGGTTTTACTGGGGTGTGACTGCTGTGCATGCCATAGCTTCTGAGAGTCACAGGTATGAGTTGGGTGACAGGTAGACCCCAAAGGTGGATGAGAAGTCCTGAAAATGACTCAGCAAACCCTCATACCAGAGGTGTTAGCCCTCCCTGAATATTCCAAGGAGAAGATAATATATAAAAGAAAGTTGAAAGGGTGGGGGAAGATACCTAACAGTATTGTAGTCTGATGCAAAATAAAGAGATGGCTGGCCTAGGTATCCTCTTCAAATGGAAGTTTGGGGAGCAGCTCCAATAAAAGTGGGAAGCAACTGGGGTGATGGTACGTTGAGGTATAAATTCCAGGACCAAAGTGATCTTCCATGATGAAGAGATTTTGTGAGGGCATAGTGGAGAAGTTGATGCAGCATGGTGAGAAATGATGTAGCATATTTCCCATCTCTTGACAAAGAGGAAATTAATTAGAGATACAGAAGATGATATTTTCAGAAAGGTTGTTTTGCTTACTTTGCTTATGGTTTTATTTTTAGAAGGGAGGGTTTTTTTGGAGGGACAATATGGAAGTCAGAGGGGAGGAGAATAGGGAAAGTGGGGAACGGGGGATTAACAATAGTTATACAAAATTAAAGAAAAAAATTAATGAAAAATATCCCAAAACACAGAACAGAAGGAAGTTCAGAGGGAGACAGGGAGAAACAAGACAGCTTTACAACTGTTTTGAATATTTATTTTTTTTAAATTGTACATAATAGAGATCTGCAGTTTCAGATGCAATCTTGTCATTTTGTTCTTCTTTGTATACCTAAACGTTAATGTTTGTCAAGTTTAGAATAAAGCAAAATTAAGATTACAATCCTGAAAAATAAAAATGTACTCTTGCAAAAAATGTATTGTTCTCCTACCAAAGGCATTTCCCCTCCATCTTGCTTGGAACTTTTTTTGGGGGTGGGGTGGGGCTTAAAGCTGTAGATAGTAGAATGTGGGACTTACAAGATAAAATAGATAGGATTTCAATCTTCACTTTATTGGACACGAATGCATTTTCTAGTTCATCTTCACAGAACTATAAAAAAAAGATCTTTAAAAGGAAGAAAATCTTTTATGGTACTACTAGTTAAGAGTTAGTAACATGCCTGAAAATATGCCTAGAAAGTTCTTATGTGTCCAGGATATTTGGGGGAGTAGGTTGTTTTGGATAATTGAACATTCTGGATAATTGCAACTTTCAATATTATACATGCACATGTACATACACATATATATGCATATATATAAATATATGTATACACACATATATACATTACCAATTTTCAGAGCTAAAATGTAATTAAAATAGGTGTAAAACTAAAACTGTACTGAACATAGTTGAACTTTGGTTTTGATTCATGGGGTTCTTCAGGAACCTAGGATGCATAGGTTCATCATTAATTACCACATGTCATACACTTACGTAGGAAAAAACTGATGATTTAAGGTCTCTGATTGCCTTGATTTGAAATCAAGGGTATCATACAACAAAACTTACATGTGACCTAATAAATTTTGCCTCTGCAAGGAAATAACAAAATTTTATTCCCAAAAATCTAGGTTTTTTTTAGCCAAAATCCTGTCACAAACAAATTTTATTACTGTAGATTAAACTAATTTAAGCATTCCTGCTTAAAAAGAAATGAGTCCAAAGACAGGCAGAGATACCCTCATGCTCCTAAAATTTCTATAACACAAGCTATTTTGAAGTTCCAATTTATAATATTCTTTTTTTCTTTTAAATTTATTTACTTTTAGTTTACAACATTCAGTTTCACAAGGTTTTGAGTTCCAAATTTTCTCCCCCTTTTTCCCCTTCCCTCCCCCAACAATTTACAATATTCTTAAGCAACAGATATTGAACAAAGGTTCAGAACTAAAATAACAGTCTCAGATCCATAATTAAAGAAAAATGGACAAAGCTGCTCATTCTGATTAATCCAAATGCTCCAGATTAGGATACTGAGGAACTACTTCTATAATATTTCTAAAAAGAGGGGGCAGGGAAGGGCACCAAGTATGTTTCCATACATCGTCAGATAGGAAATCTAAAATCCATGCAACTGGGAAATCCAGAGGAACTCTGGGAGAAAAGCAAGTCATTTTTTAGTTCAATACATGTGTATTGAGTGTCTACTCTGAACTAAGGGCAATGAAAGGGTGAAAAGGGTATGATTAAACAAAACAAATCAACACACTGACAATGTCTGAGAATGCATGTCTTACTTCATGCTTCTAATCCATCATCTTTCCCTTGACCTCATGGAGCTTCTGTTCAAATTGAAGACAGATACATAAATAATATTAACCAATGATTTTTAGCCCATGAATATCTATATCTCTTTTGAAGCATGTGTAATACAGACTACCTTGGCTCTCACTGCCAGATAGGATATATTTCACCCCACTTCCAAGTTCACCAGTACTATTGAAAGAATTTGGGGGGAGGAGGGGAGATTTCTAGGCTCTCTGCATAGAACTCCAACCCCCACTGGTGGTATTTCTCCAAGGGTAGAGGTTGGTTCCTTATGCCCCAGTTACATTAGTTACTAACAGTAGGATTAGCTTTTACTACAAGATGTATGATCAGAAACATAAATTTATTTCCTTGACATGTGGAAGCCCTAATCCTTCTCTCTCTATACCATATTAGTCTCTGGGGAGGGAAAGATTAGATTCATAGCTTGACTCAGCTTAAGTAGACCACAGTCCCAGCTCCAAGTCTAAAACACACCTTTGGCTCAAGCCACAGGCACCCTGGTTTCTCAGGGCTCTCATGTGAGGCTGGCAAGCTTCACTATCCTACTTGCAAACCTGATTCCAAAGTTGCCATGGTTTGAATTCTTGGCTCCCATGAGGATCACCTCTGTCACCTGAAACTGACGAGGACCTACAACACAGAATAGAAACAATCATCCCCAGGTCCATTTCTTAGAGCAAATATAAGAGAGGGAGCAGGAGAAGGAGAAGGAAAATCTTTTCCTTCTCACTGGCTAAGTTCATGGCATCCATGCTCTGGGTAAAGGAGGATTTTCACCCTCTGGATGCAGCAGAAAAAAGAGCTATAGAAAGAGAGCAGAGTGTAAACGAAAAAACCCAGGCATTTAGTTCTCTCTTTGTTGTTATAGAGGGCTTCTATGAAGGTAGCATGGTAATCCTACATTCCCCAATCTCATTATATTCTTTTTATTACAGTGGCAAGTGTCAAGGAGGTTTAAGTTGTGCCTTTTTATCATGTCTGTTGAACCACTTTTTAGGATGCAGGATGCTATGACAATTTTATACACACTTGTCCAGATTAAAGTGCTTTCTTCAATCCTAGTGGTTTTGCAATTAATTCTGTAATTTATCTTTTTAGAAACCATGTCACTCCTCTCTGTGTAGGAAACAAAATCCAATTTTTCTTCTTGGGCTTAGGTTATTGCTCTTACCCAGCAGATCCCCATCAGAAGTGAATAAAAGCTTCATCATGTTTTTTTTAATGAGGAAAATTAATTTTCTTTTCTTAAGCTACTACATTTGATTATCATTAGGCTTCGGTTCAGAAAAATAAATTCATATGTTGTGACAGGGCTTTCCTGCAGACAGCTTGCTCCAGTTAACTTACTGACTTTGACAAGAAAATGCCAGGTGAATAATTCAAGCAATTCAGTAGCAAGGAGCTGACTGACCAGTGACTCCAATGAGGAGATCATGTTGAAACCAAACTATCCTATGTAAAATGCATGATATTCCTAATGCTCATGTTTAACATTTAATAAGGTTTGTTCTGTAAGATAGTCTTTTGAGAGGCAGCTTCCTGGCTGGCATTTCTGTATTCCACAATTAGAGCTGTCAAAATAGTCAGTTTTAAAATAGAACTAGAAGGATTTTGAGAGCTTGACGTCTGATGTTGTACCAGAATTACTTGACATTAATGTCGAGTTATCCTAAAAAAGTGAAACTTAGTAAAAACTGTTTTGGTGAGTTATACAAGAACATGCAGAGGAAGCAGCCCTCCTATGCAAATCTAATGTTCTGTGTTTTCCTTTCATGATAAAAATGCTTCTGAACAGTGCAGGAATTAGAACAAGTACATTGCAAAATGGAACTTTTTTGAAAGTTTGAAAAAAATCTGGGAAGTTATGGGAAAACATAACCAAATTCTCATGTATTATAGGCAAGCATGGTATAGTGAGGCAGCTGGTGGCACAGTGGTTAGAATGCCAGCCTTGGAGTCAGAAACACCTGAGTTCAAATATGGCTTCAGACACTTACTAGCTATGTGACCCTGTCAAGTCCAATCAAATAAACATTTATCAAGTGCCTACTATGTGCCAGGTACTGTGCTAAAGACTGGAGATACAATTAATAAAAAGACAATCTTCTGCTCTAAAGGAGCCTACAGTCTAATGAAGTTACTTAACCTCTGCCTCAGTGTCCTTATAATAACACATCTTCTCAGAATTGTGAGGATCAAAAGAGATAATAATTGTCAAGTGCTTTGCTTAAAGCACTGTATAAATGCTAGCTATCATCACCATCATCTTCCTTATTATTATCATAGTGTGTAGTTTGCTTCAGAAGTGAGAAGAACTGGGTTTGAGTCCCTTCTCTGAGACATACAGCCATGGTACCTCTCAGTGTAAGGATATAAGTTGTACAGCCTTTGCTGATCTTCGCTGGTAGAACTGGAATTTCCTCACTGGGAGTTACTTATACCAGTGAAATAACAGGGACAAACTGATAATGACTACCCTGGCTTCCTTCCCAACTAAAATTTCACCTTCTAAGCTCTCTTAATTCCATGGCTTTTCTCCCTTATAATTATTTCTTATTTATCCTATATATGGCTTACTTGGTATGTATGTGTTTTAGTTTTTTTTTTCCTTTTTGGAGGGCAATTGGGGTTAAGTGACTTGCCCAAGGTCCCATGGCTAGTTCTTTTATGTTAAGTGTCTGAGGCCGGATCTGAACCCAGGTCCTCCTGACTCCAGGGTTGGTGCTCTATTCACTGTGCCACCTAGCCACCCCACTTGGTATGTATTTGTTTGCATGTTGTCTCCCTATTAGATGTAAGCTCCTCAAGAGCAAAGATCAACTTTTGCATAGTTTTTCTTTTGTTTCTTCTTTTTTTTTTTTTATCCACAGCATTTAGCATAGTGCCTGGGGCATAATAGGAGCTTAAGAAATGTTGTTAATTGATTAATAATAATATTATCACCTTAAAGAACAATCTATCACCCAATTTATTGAGGGTAAAGGGAGAGCAAAGAAAGTGAATGCCCATCAAGTTGTTAGAAAACAAAGTACTCAGGGTACCCTGAGACCACTAAGATAAGCAATGAAAGCCTGGAAGGAACCATGGAACAGGGCAATTGGGCTAAATATATGAATGCTTTGGTATAATAGCATCACAATATTGGAAACATCTTAATGCCATCTTAAAGACTTCATGTCATTTTATTGCCAATGACAATTTTAGCTGCAAAGTACACAGTGTATTGTAATTCAATTTAGGAGAATCACAAGAAATAACCTTTCCTAATCTCATAAGATAAAATTTATGGAAATTGAGAAGTTATCACCCTCAGCAGAAACTCTAAAGCTGAAAAGGGAAAAACTAAAGAACTTGAAAGCACTGAATACTTAGACTTAACAAAAAATATGTATTGACTACCTACAGTGTGAAAAATTGCAAAAAGAGTGCTGATATCTTGAGTAATTTTGAAAAGGAGATGGGCAGGCTTAGAATGGAATTTTTAAAAGTCATTTTTTTAGTCTGAAGGGACACATGCAACTAATAATTAAAGCAATTAACACCTATGCAATATCAGTCTTACTAAATTTATACAAATTTATTTAATTATAATGTTTATGTACATATATATTAAATTTATATAAATTTAGAACATATTCTAACAAAAACCAGTAAGATATTAACTAAAAATGGGGCTTAGCTCAGAAAGATATCTATAGAAAGTTGAATGCTTCCTTGCCAGAATGGAAGCAGAAGATTGATAATTCTTCTCTGATTGATCATATGACAAACGGCCTAAAACCTACAAAAATATATTTTGGAGCAAACAGACCATTATCACCAAACGAAAGTAAAAGTTGATAATAAACTGTTAGATATCTCGCACATAAAACTTGTCTTACCTCTGGATGGAATCTGTGAAATGTCTAAGTTCCAAGAGTAGACTCAAAAGGTCCCCTATAGGTGATGTGAGCTTGGCTAACAAGATATTGACAAGGAAGCATTCAATGCAGATTTTGCTAGAAAAATGGTAGAAGCTAGGCAATACAGTTCTGTAGGCAGAAAATTTACCACCTGAATTTCTAGAAAGACATTACTTAGGAGCTAGAATTATATATCAGAAACTTACCATTTCATAGACTGATAGACTATTAATCCCCATACTACAAAAATAGATCTTGAAATTTTTTCAGAACTCAACCAGTACATTATAGGAACCAGAGTGTTATTGTTTAATGAACCATAGACTACAATCTCCTACACATAACAGTTACCTAGAAAAACTTAAAAATAACACATTTAATCTTACCATACCAATTAATTGTAATCCAAAAACTGTAGCGTATGAAAAATATTTCAAGATATAGACATAGAAGAAGAAATGATAATTTGAAAGTAGGATGAGAAGCATATTATGCAGCTTTCTTGTCTGTTAGTATAATCATGCCAATTAGATGAGTTTACAATCTTTTTTTATTAATTTATAAAAAACAGTCCTTTTATTCACATAAGCAATAAGCTGAAAAACAATAAATATTTTTAAAATAGTAGTATAGTGATTTATCCCAGGACTATTACCATTTGAACTCCATTAAACAAAACAAGAATGATTTTTTTTTATTAAGCAATTGGAGTTAAGTAACTTATGTGTGGGTGCTCATTTTCTGAGGCCGGATTCGATCTCGGGTCATCCCAACTCTGAGGCCGGCGCTCTTACTCACTGCGCCACCTAGCCGCCCCAAGAATGATTTTTTAAAAATAATGATAATGAATTATCAAAAGAAAACAGAAAAACCACTAAAAAGTTTCATGTATATATGTAGCATCCCTTACAGTCAGGAAGACTCCCATTAAAGTTCTGCTTTTGGTACATTCTAGCTGTGTGGCCATGGCCACTTAGTGCCTGAGGCAACTCTCTTATGAGTTATAGAGGAGTTGGTGATTAGCATCAGTGGAGGGAATTTCTATACTGGGAATCCCCTATACTTACAAAATCATTGGTATTAGTAAAAAAATTTGCAGATACCGAGGAAATGATCTTAACGCCTTATTCTAACTTTAATTCTAAGAGAATTGCTCAATTGAAGTGTTTTATTAATGATTTCAGATATCTAAAACTTTCAGTAAGGTCTACCATCTCATTATAATTTCAAACTAAAAATAAAAAACTACTTGCTGTTACTATGCCCTTCTTTATTAGCAAGTAAAATTTTCATTATATATAGTTTGTATTTTGCTCATATTACATTAAATCACAAAGTACAATTGATCCAGTAGCCTTAAATTTTTATTTCAACTTATTGCATTTATTTGGAAAAATACAGTAATTCATCAAGACCATTTCCCCACTCAAGGGAATTAGCCAGTTTCTATTATATGTCAGTCTTTGGTTGATGGATTTCAAAATCCCATTGAAATTCAGCAACATTCTCAGGCAGGCAGCATCTTAAACACAGAATGGCATCCCCTTTTCTTTTCACTAGGAAATGAGTGACAAAATCCATATCATAATATGAGGCATGATGGTCTCAGAGGGTCTATCTGACTTGCTCTTGTCAGCTAGGACAACAAGGATATGTACTTTATCCTATTTCACTTGATTTTAAATTATTTTCTCAAGTCTCTATAATTTGAAAACTTTTCATTACATGCATCTTAGATATTACAAATATCTGGTATAATGACACTGATTGAAATATTGCTCTTAAGCTTTTCTGGATCAATATCATATTAGTGAACAAAGAAACACCAATTCTTACACTATGCACTGATTTATTAAAATTATTTTTTCAATTATTAGGCATTTATTTTTCTCCCTTGTACCTCTCCCCTCTTTCCCTCACACCCCTAAGAAAAGACAAAATAAAACCCTTTCATAAATATTACCCCTTATGTCACCTCTGGGGTAAAATAACAAACATATTTAAAGATGTATTTTTTAAAAACCTTTAATGTTCAAACCTCCATTGCTCCTTCTGAACTTTTATTCTGTTTTCCAATCTCTGGCTGAGTAGTGAAGATGGAGCTACTAATGGGCTGTACTAGGCAGAGGGATGAAGAGGCTTAACCTAGCCTGAGGGAAGATATTAGAAAATGGCATCCTACAGGGAAATGGACATGGTAAGCCATAGTGGGTATTTAATAACTGGGTCAGATGTTACACTTGTTTTAAAAAAGGAATGGATTTGAGATACTAGAGAAGCCCATTTCAGTGCTTTCTTACTGAGAAGTTGTGACAGATATTATCAGTCATTCACACCCTACCTAGGTTCCCTGACTCCTGTGATTGAATATAATTTCGAATGTGAATCCATGTCCGAATGTGGAGTACCATTTGAGTACTCATGTTTTAAGAGTTTCCTCAGAGCATCAATGGAAGTTATACTGGAAGAAGATTAATTTGGGAAGAAGCAAATCACTTTATCAAATTAGAAAAAAGGAGAAAAAACAAAACAACCTATTCACCTTTCTCAATAAATAGTGATATTTGCTCAATCCTATAATTCAGTAGTTATAGAATAAGACAGGAATAAAAGCTCATGACATCAAAGATTTCCCCAATTCTATACAGATACTGGGCCAGAGGTTTGACTTAATTTATGAGAAAGATCTTAGACTAAATAATTCCCCAAACAGACCCATATGGTTGCCTCGGAATCCAGAAAAAGAATTAATAGGACAAAGAGTTAATAGGACAAAGTGGGCAGAATTTGTTGTTTGTTCCTGAGTGTACATGAAACACTACTTCACACCTGTAGCCTCATAGGGTCTCTGTGGGATATAATTTGGGAAAGCCCAACTTTGACTACTTTCAGACCATAAAGACTTGAAGGCTACACATGTTTCATCATTTCCACCTTCTGTCTTGTGGCTTCCATTCCCTTCTAAATCTACTATTTATTGAGAAAGGTCCACTTTAGATTTGGGGAATTGGCTGGCTTTGAGTAGAAGCTACATAAAATTGGGATGAAAAGACATTTAAATTGGCTTCAGAAGACTTCGGAGAAGTCGTATAGAAGAAGCTAATTGAAAAGAGCTGTTTATAGCTGCAGATGATGCTTTATCCAGCCCTTGTTGTTGTTTCAGTCTTTATTACAGCCTTTACAAACTGCAGAGAACTATCCAGCTCTTTTTATAATCTCTAATCATCAAGTTTTACTGAATCTTAGAATCATTAATCAGCTTTCATGAGAAATTAAAAATAAATTATTTGAGCATTTATTATGCAAATGTTATTTATGAAATCATGTCAAGTGATTATATTTCTGCAAACCACTCAGATTTATAGTGTGAAGATGTGAAAATATTCTGATTATCTTATTTTGTTAGTTACGAAACAATCCATAATCACAGTATAATGGTAACATAAACAAGTATGGCATACCATAGTTTGATGACACACATAAGATCCCTGTCTCTGTGTTTAAACCCTTCCCTTCCCACAAATATTAGGGTCCCCAAAGAAAAACTTAATTAGATGCATTAGAACTTAATTTCTGCTTGAAATAGTTGCTAAATTAAATAGTGCTAAATGGAAAAAAAGTAAAAAAATCATTGGAGTGTGAAAAATACAAGAAGACAAAACTATATAGTAAGCCAGATGATGCTACTAAGCTGCTAAAAACTGGAGGCAGCATAGAACCAGAATTTGCTACACCTGAGAAAGACCTTAGACCTCATCTAACCCAACCTCCTAAACTTACTGCTAAGGAAACTGAGGCTCACAGAGGGGAGGTGACTTTCCTAAGTATTAAGGGCTATCTCTCTTCAACTCCTTCCATCGTTGTGCAAATGAGGAGGAATGTGATTTTCTTCACTTTTTGTTCAATTAATTTAGTCAGTGTAAAGGGCTGATGAAGTTTTAATGTGTAAAGAAGATACCTTATCCTCTTCTACCTTTATCAGGTATGAATGACTTTTTGATTGAATTAAAGAATCACTCAGTTAAGGGTATCAGATTTTAATCACAAAATGTGAACTGGGCATTAACAAATTTTAAGC
This sequence comes from Gymnobelideus leadbeateri, assembly GCA_011680675.1. Lineage (NCBI taxonomy): Eukaryota > Metazoa > Chordata > Mammalia > Diprotodontia > Petauridae > Gymnobelideus > Gymnobelideus leadbeateri. Next base: position 33,765 of record WOXC01004650.1, read on the forward strand.
CTACTGCAAGGTGTGAATTTTAGGCTTTGGATATTGGATAATAATAATAATAATAATAATAATAAATAATAACAATCTAGTATTTGCATAATGATTTGAGGTTTACCAAGTACCTTTACATATATCTCATTTGATCTTTACCACCATGTGATATAGGTATTATTATCACCTCCATTTTATAGATGAGGAAACTGAGGATGAGAGGTTAAGTGAATTGCACAGGGTTACTTAATAAATTTCTGAGTCAAGGTTGCTTGCTTTAGAACAATTTCAAACTAAGATCTTCCTGACTCCGTCTAACTCTCTATCCCTTAGGCTCCCAGCTGCCTAATGTCAAGAAAGACAGCTGACACCACATAGCAAACATCTCAAGATTAGTTGAGAGAACCAGATATGCTTCTGGCCCTGTGTATAAAAACAATGTTAATCTACCTCTAAACTAAGTTTGAGTATTAGTCAATTGGGGAATTGTTGATTTGGGAATTAAGGAGGCAGACCTTTGTAGCTCATACAACAAGGCATGAAGGGCAGGGGATAGAGATGGACTTGGGCCCAGAGGAATTGATATTGCAATCCCATTGGCCATATCACCATCAAAACTACACCAGGAGTCAATGCATTCAGTTTTGAGAGAGACATAAACTGTGGAGAGACTTGGAGACTGATTGATCATCATCAGATGAAGAGAATTGTCAGTTATGAGCTTAAGGTAGGAGAAAGAACTTCTAGTACCAGGAGTTGTGAGTTATTTCTTTGCCTCACATGTATCCTTCACATATGCCTCACCACTATTGCCCTCTAAGTATGAATCCAGCCTTCCCGTGAGCTTGTATATGAAGTTCAAGTTTTTATTAGAATGCTTTGTACAGTCTGTTCCGACTGTACATATCCTTGCTAAACCATATTTGCTGGATGATTGTTAATGGAACACACAGTGGTTGGGACTGGTAGAAGTGCAGTAAAGCCTTGCCCCTAGAACCTTGAAAGTTATCAGAGAATCATTCTGGGGCCCAACCAAAGAGTACAAGTTTGGGGAAGCAGTCTAGAGAGAATGTTATTCTTGGTAAATTGGTGGGCATGATGATAGGCATCAACAGGGCATAAATGGTGTAAGGGTTATAGAGTATCCCCAGGACTCCACTTTCCTGGGAAATGTCATAGTTAAAAATGGACACATTATAGTTGTTCCTATCATATAATTCTGTTCCTACCTCATTTATTTCTCCCAATGTCACAGTTAATAGGTGATACTGTATGGCTGTTTGAATGGGATTGAGGTGAGTACACCCAGTATTGGAATGGGAGTGATGGAGTGATTTTCTGTTAATTTCATGTGAAATGAAACTTGAGTTATAGAATCATAGACTTAGAGCTAGAAGAGACCATAGAGGCCATCTAATCTAACTGCCTAATTTTAATAGATACAAGAATTAAGGTCCAGGGAGATCCCAAGGTCACAAGGGTGACAGGAAGAACTTTAATCCATATCTTCTGACTCCAAATCCATGGTGCCATGCTGTCTCTCAGGTACTCCCTTTTTTCTCTTATATATGCACAAGCACACACAACTACACATACACACACACACACACACACACACGGGCATACACTACGCTCACTTTTCTTTAAATATTTTTGAGTATTGAATCAGTTCACCTTTTCTTTCTGATTTTTTTAGGGGGATTGCCTTTTGAATCTTACATGTTTGATACACAGTTTCCTTTTAAAATCATTTTTATTCCTTTTTCATTGAAGTTTTGTAGTCTTATTTTAAAAAGTAAATCCCTATTCTATTTTTGGTTCCCTTATATTTTTGTTTTTAGCCTCCCATACATATTTTCCTCTGTCACTCAATCGCCTACATTCATGTGATGAATATAAATATGGAAGTCTATTATTCAATGCTGCCAATAAAACCAAAAGTATTTATTTGCTGAATCTATACTTCTGTGCCTGGGATTTTAATTTTAATAAGATGGTTTCCTTATATTTCAGTTGTTGGTATATGACTGTGGTCTTGTGTCATTATTAATTGCATACTTTATTGATTATACCCTAAGTACGCACTACAAAATAAATTGCTTCACTGTGTTAGTACATATAACTAATGCTTAAATGTCTAATGCATATTTAATGCTTACAGCTGCTTTATTGCATACTTAAATACTGCCATTATAGATCAGTCTTTTGAAAATATGGAAGCTGCATGTGAAATATATTAGTATGTAAAAGGCATTAAGATTTATAGGGAATTCCTGATATGTGGCCTTACAAGAAGCTGCGGATATTATCAAAGTATTGAAGGAAACTGTAAAAGAGCCAAAACAGTGTAAAATGTTTTATGCAGAATAAGACCAAAAGAGTCCACTAAGAAAATACTATGTGAATTACTAAATCCATTTGATAATTTAAAAATTCTTTAAAAAAACCCATAGGGAATAGTACTGGGAATTGCTCTGCAAACCTCTGAGAAGAGAATTTCTTCTAGAAATCTACAAGTCTAATCTAATCTAAATATAAATCTAAATCAGCTAAAGAGGTATCTTACCAAATTGGCTTAGAGGAAGACTTATAAACTTCATCTATCTAGGAAACTGAGGCAAGATTTGTTCTGCCAGAAATAGAGGCCTTATTTGTATATGATACTGAATCATATTCCCTATATCAGAAATAAAAGTCAAGTGCTAGTTCCCCAGTCATACAGATTGCCATCATCTGTTGTAGTAGCAAGCAACCTTAGCACACCTTGGATGGCCTACTAGCACAGGTTCTTTGACCTGCTTTATAAAGCAAAGACAGCTTTAAAGGGGCTAACAATCCTACTTTAATTACAGAGAAAAAAGTGAGTATAGAAAATACAAGCAGAGAAATTAGCACAAAGACCAATAGATAGGTCTCCAGCTGTCTGAACATAGCAGTATTACTGTATACTTTACATAAATCAATGGATTGAGGGATCACAGACATCTAAGCAGTCAGGGGAGGTGGGGCTCTTAACAAATGTCTACTTAGAGTCTCGACCAGGAAATCAAAATGTCCTTCTCATGAGCAAACCCCCAAAGCAAAATGCCAGCCTCCCACAATATATAGCAAAGACTCAGCCCCTGATTAGCTCAGAGCCAGGAGGCATAAAACCTACTTGACTCAGCACAGCTGCGAATTATCAGGGTTCAGAGGAAATCAATCCTTCGGCTGTTTACAATTTAGCCTGAATCTGGGAAACTAAACTCCAAAAAGAAAACAACAAAAATCCCATCTTGCTTGCGCTTACATAGGTACATAAGGTAAGTAAGGACTTGATACTCTGTATTGTACAGAGAAACCTCCCTCTATATGCAAGACTAAGACTCTAGATATCTTCTAGCTGACAAATATTAATAAGCCTAAGATATGGAACTTTTCAGGGGATTAATCTTTATCCCCCATAAGATGAAAAGTGTCAGATGATCAGCTTTTGAATATCCAAGAAAAGAAGTATCTGAGGAAAAGAAATACTGTAATGACATGTCAAGAATACTTGAAAATTTGAAAACTTAAGTGGTTCTATAGTCTTGGCCCAACTGCTAAGATGGCATTTGCTAAGTTTAGCAATTCCATTCATCCCAAAGAAGAAATTGATATCTTCCTGTAAGACAAATAAACACAGCACACAGGAGGGCTGCTAACACAGGTTCGCTCTTGATCTGGTCAGACAGAAAAGGCACTTAGAAAGGGTTAATAATCTTACTTTATTCTAATATAATTTTCTCAGAAGAGGATTGCTAATAATGGGAGGACAAACTTGCACAGCATTCCCTAATCATCCTTCTTGTAGGGGCTGGCGAGAAGTGGGGGCAACTACCCCTATGTCTTGATGGGATCAGTCAAGACAGGCACAATTTGTGCATCCCCTTAAATCCCCTCAAATCTCAACAGAGGCAAGTTAAGGCACACAGAGCATTTGTGCATTCAACCCTAAGGTTCCCCATTCACTGACCAATGACCACCTGTTTTATGGGGCAACAAAGGAGCCATACTGCTAGCAGTAGCATCACAAGTTTACAGCACCCCATCCCTGTATCTCAATGCACAGTCACACTGGATGTTTATATTATTTATAATTAAATAATGCTGCACAAGCATGGTGGATGTTTTGAACCATAATTGTGGGAAGTCATATTTAATAACTGGGAACAAGAGATTGTTATGGCTATGGATCCTGGGAAACCGAACTTTAAGAAATGATAATAAAAATTCACTTTACATACACTAAAACCCACTTACACTTCCTTCTTGATATATGTATACAGCCACCTACTAGGACTACTAGGAAGAAGAATAGTACTCTTTGATAGAGCAGATATGATCATATTGTCCCAGGTGATAAGAGATTAGATTGATTAAGGATCTCTGTAAAGACTCTCATAGCAAAAAAATAGCCATGGGCATATCATGATTTGATAGATTAGGTGAGAATGATTAAGTAATTAGGAGAGGTTACTCTAGATAGCCCATCCCAGAAAACTTAGCTCCAAGCATCATAGGAACATTGCCTCATGTATGGACCATGGACATTAAACAAAGGGGTTCCATTGTTGATGGAGTCAAAAGCAGGAATTCACACACTCACGTACTAAACTAGTGACAGGCAGACCCATGGGCAAAATTCTTCTTGGAAAAGTAAAGGAAGAAGGGAATGGAGACCATAATAGAGTAATACATGAATACCATTATCATAAAACAACTAAAAAGGCGGAACTAAATTCTGTTACTTTTTTAAAGAAGGTAATCATATTCAAGTTGGAGACACTCAGAAGGATAATACAACTTTAGTGTTCCAGAAGCTAGGGGCAGCTAACTAGGTGGCACGGCAGATTGAACGCCAGGCCTGGAGGCAGGGAGACTTGAGTTCAAATCCCACTTCAGATATTTACTAGCTTTGTCACCCTGGGCAAGTCATTTGATCTCTGCATCCGTTGTTCAATTGTAAAGTGGTATCATAATAGCATCTATCTACCCAGCTTGTTACGGGGATCAAATGGAATATTAATTTTAAAATGTTTAGCATAGTGCCTGGCACATAGTAACTGCTTTATAAAGATTAGCTGTTCTTCTCCTTATATTATTATTAGAAACTGAAATCTGGGCAGTCAGCATTGGGAAATATCTATGAGACCGGGAAAGGAGGCCATGCTGGGTCACTAAAAAGTAAGTGTCTCTTCACCATTTGTTTATGGATTCATACCATCTGCAGTCATAGAGGTGAGGATGAGTATCAAAGATAGCTGAGCAAAGTACCATTGAAATAGCCTAATAAAGTGCTGTTGACTTGGTAAATTGAGTGACAAAGACTACTTATATTTGGGATAATCAAAGTAAGCTTGAAGATTCCTAAAGAAAGAGTTTGTGTTAAGGTGGTCACTGTAACTCTGACACACCAGTCATCTCTGCAGTATTATTATTCATCAGAACTAACTTCAAAAAATGTTTGAAATTAAAGTATGTTTCAAGTATTTGGCGATTTTTGTCACAAATTCATTAAGAACCGTGCTTCAGTTGCCAAAATACTGAATGACTCCTTTCAAGCTTATATGATTAAAAAGACACCAGAGGGCTAAGGGCAAGAAAAGCTGAATTGTCTTAAAATCCACAAAATGTTTTCAAGAGCTTTTCAAAGTTTGGTTAATTCCTCATGCTTATACCAGACTGACCCAGGCAGAGCAATAAAAGCCTTTCACTCTGCATGGAAATGCTGTCCAAGAGAGCCTGGTAGTTGTCCTATACTGGTTTTTGGAATTATGGGCACCAGAAGCCAATTGCACCTGCCATAAAAGAACTTAGTGATACTAAGACTTTCCGTCTTAATTTTAAGCTCAAGTTTTTGGTTTTGAAGTGGGCTATTACTAAATAGCTACATGCATGGAACTAAATTACAATTATGGATTGACTATGATCCATTAACTTATATTTTGATCAGTTCCAATTTAGATGCTTCTTGCCAGAGATAGGTGGCAGCATTAGCTAGTTATGAATTTAACATTCATTATTGGCCAAGGAAGAAAAATATAGATATAGATGCTCTATCTCAAAGGCCACATGATGCTGAAACTGTAGTGAGACCTAAAGAATAGGTGAAGGCTATACCAAAACAGATCTGGGTCATAAGAAAAATAAGTTGTTATTATTAAAAACATACTTTGTGACTTAGGGTCATCTGCCAGAAATAATTATATACATATATGTATATACAAGCCATTTCTATTTGGAGAGAGAGATGTCCAAACTGGTATAGCCCCCTCATCCAACATGCTTCTTTGCCCCAAGATTTGTTAAAATTGTAGGAATCATAAATAAGGAAAAAAATCATAATATTTCATGATATGATTTGGGGTTAACATTTTAGAATAGTCACCACTCAATTCCTTCCAGGACCACCTGGAGAGTTTTTCTTATGACCAATATCTTAACCTTGAATTTCAAGAGAATAGACGCTCTCCTTAGGTTGGTCCTGACACAAATTACTCTAGCTAGTGGGGAGGCAATTATACTTCATAAGAGTTAAATTTGGTTACTCTATTTCAAAGGAAGGCCCTAGCCTTTGTTCTTCTGTGGAAAGACTTTTAGACTAGAGAATGTGTTTCTTAAGATTTCTAGAAAAACTAAAAATGAAGTGTAAGAAATATGCTTCCATAGTATGTTGACTAAGTTTTGAGAGGCAAGTGATGATCCTTTCGGTAGCGATTGGCAAGCACTCAGGCTCTATATTCTTGCATAAAATCCTTTAGAACACAATCCCTCAGACTGTATTTGTGGCTTGGTCCTTACTACATAGTCTCTTGGCTTGTATTTGTGGTTTGGTTCCTTGACAGTATCTGGGAGAAGTGGCCTGGGCTAGAGATAAGAAGACTAAACATTGCTCATGAACTCATAGAAATAACTTATTTATTTGATTAACAATTAATTTATTACTTTATTTAATTAACAAATAACAATTAAGCAATTATTTATTTAATTAACAAATAACAATTAAGCAATTAACAATCCTCATTTGTTTCAATTTAATCGTGGCCCCTTTCAGTCATGGTGTGTAAAGCATGAATTTGCAGGGAGGACAGGGCTAAGGTATCTTGGACTCAGTACAAATGTCAATGTCAGTCTTAATAGACTCCAAACTAGTCTATTGATTGAAGTTTATCTCCTGTTTCTCTTTAATGGGCTTTATGTTGATATCCTTGATCAATTAAATTTTGGTATATATAGAAAGTATGAAATGAATCTTATAAGTAAAAATTCAACCTAGTATTCCCATTCTTGACAGGTCAGGGATGCGTAATGAAAATGAAACTTGTCATAAGGCATTCACTGGTCAGAGAAATTTACTAAAAGAGGGAAAGTGGGACATCACTATGTCAGAATAAATTTCTACCTGGTCTGGATCTGAAAAGTATAGACTGACCTTTCATACAGTAAGGAGAAACAAACATTTCTCAGTTCTTTTTGGATCCCAAGGAAAGGTTAGAAAATAATTTGTAATAGCAAATTTATAACATACAACTCCATATCACTCAAGAGATGTAAGAACTAGATCTATAATCTCACAGATAGGAAACTTTTCTGCTCAGAGAGGAAAAGCACAGTGCAGAATTGAGAGAATCCTGGTGGCCTTCATAAGGCCATCCACTCAATGATTCATAACAAACTATAATACATGGATGTGTGAGGCATCATTCTTTGTGGGCAGCTGTTGGTATTTTCCCCTGTACAAAAGACTATAAACTCAGCAGTATAAACCCTTTTACCTGAATTTAAACTGAGCAAATCAAATTATAGTCCCCAAAATGCCCTATCTTAGAGACTCAATTTTACTGTGCACAGTTTAAAGTAGGATGTAGTTATTGCTGTGCTAACATTAATAATATAAGACATTGGGTGGTTTTATAGCTGTAATGTAATATGAAAGACATTGAAAACATTCGTCTTTTGTACATATTATGCTTATGGAAAGTCTTTCTGAAGCATACAGCCATAGCTACTGAAGACTCAGAAAGTTCTGGCTACGAAAGTCTGGGACTGTTAAATAGTTCAACATAAAAAAAAATTGATATGATTTCCTCAATGAAAATTATACTGTGTGATAGGTATTACCATCTACTTTGTTGCTGCACTCTAAGGACCATGGCACCTATCCATTTTGCTTACACCTGGAACCTTCCATATTTGTTACCTTTCCCATTAGAACATGAGTTTCTTGAAAGCAGGGACTGGTCTTATTTTTCTAGGAGTATCTCTGGCACTCAGCACAGTGTTTTGCCCATAGTAAGTCCTTAATAAAGATGTCCTTCCTTCCATCTTTCCTTTCTTCCTTCCTATCTTCCTTCCTTCTTTCATTCATTCATTCAATCATCCATCCATCCATCCATTCATATGTGTCAGGTCCCTTCTTTTTCATAACACAAAAACTGAGGTGATATAAATCAACAATTACAGAATAACATGGTGCCTTTGTGAGATTTTACATGTGATAGTCAAGCTCACTGATAAGAAAGATATTGTTAAAGTTAGCAGTCACTAAGGTTGTCAGGACTGCATTGTTTTATCTTATGTTTCAGGTCAGGAAGAAGTTACTCTTCTGTTTTGATACTCTCTTTTAGAAGATTTATCTTTTCAAGTGGGACCCATAGTGTTGTTGGTCTGGGGTATGAGCAAGCTTCCAGACAGCTCCTCTCTTTGTTGGTCTGGAGTAGAAATTCTAGGCCTGAGATGGAAGATCTTTATCCTTAATATTTTACAGCATTTGAAAAAAATAAACACAATCTGTTGTTGTTCAGATATTATTAAAATATTTAATAAGATCTGAAATCCATCAATCCTCCCTTTGATCATGCCTGTTCTTCCGTCAACAAAGCATAGGAGCAATTAAAGGGCTCATTAACATTTCCTACGTAATTACCTAGGCTATTCAAATGAATATTTCTAGTTACAAATATTATAATGGTTGTAATAGTTGTAAAATTATCATATGTTCTAAATTTTAACATGTATCACACATCCTTTATCTGGAACAGTTAAAACATGGCTACTGCCTAGTTCTTTCCTTGATATGTAGAGAAGTGACAATCCAAAAATGTTATAAGCACAAAATCAAAAATATATATTTCATGTATCAGAGAAAAACAAAGGATCCATATAGGATCAAATGATATTAAAACAGAAATGAACCAAGATACAAATCCTTTTCAACAATTTCATAAAGGTAGGTAATTTTGTTTTCCCAGCATAACTTTTGAGATCATAGGCACTATCAGATTCTGTAAGGTACAGCTGACTACATGGTGAGAGAGATATCAACTCTATCTTTAAACAGCGTCCTTGAAAGTGACTCAAATGATTGGATATTACATATAATATATATATATACACACATACAATATACATGTACATACATATATATGTATATATGTGTATCCATAAATGTATTCATATATATGTGCATTTTTCTTTGCAGCTATTTACTATATGCTTTGTCTCAGCAAAAAATGAAAGTTTTTGCCATCAATACAAAACAATAATCTAAAGAAAATCAGTGACAACCAGAATAGAAATGTTCATTTTCATTAACAAATACTGTTTTAGTTTTAAGAATAACTTCACGACATCTGAAATACTATTAATTTTTTTTTACTATATTTAATCTACATTGAGAAAAAGTTGTTGAGGTATAATTTAGAGAGAAACACAGCTGTGAAACAATTGTTTAACTGCAAAGTAAGGATGTACTTGAATAATTGAGATAACCTACGAACTTTCTAGAACAGATTAGTTTAAATTGTGAAGAAGATGTTTAACCAACAGATGAATGATTACCTTGGTAATGAGACAGTCTGTGTAGACTATATAGTCGATTGTTCTTCCTGCTTAAAGTGCCTGTGTTTCAGCCCCAGTAGGCCCATAGCTGCTTTTCCTGTTTCTTACTGTTATATTTTTGAAGCTAGGCATAATTGTGGACAATTATAAATAGCTATTTCATTTTGGATGGCCCCTATGCATGAGAGTTTACTCATTAGAACCTTGCTCCTGCTTATTTACATTGTTAGTAGTTTTATTTGGCCCTGATAGAACTGACTTTTCAGAAATATTGTACACAAAGCTTAATTATGTGACCACTAGATGCTACTTTATGGCCTTGATTAGAGTTGTGCTCTAGGGATTGAATTGTAATATGGGCCATATTTTGAACTCCAATTACCATACAACTGGATTACCAAATATGAACAGCTGCTATATTAACATGGAAATAATTTTACAGGAATATCTCTATGGTGGCACTCAAAAGTCCTTGTTAATATGATTAACTTTGCTGGAGGCTACAATAGTGAAATTTGCCTATATACATGTGTATGTATGTTTATATGTATGTGTGTATTGTGTGTTTTTGTTTATGTGTGTGCAAGTCTGGGTAAGGATTAGAACTTGGGTCTTTCTGACTTGAAACCTGACTTGAAACCTGGCTGGTGTTGGTTGTTGTCTTTCATTTTGAAGAGGACCAAAATGATACCACTATGTTGGAGTCAAGGTACAGTGTGTCTGATTGTGGTTGATTAGACTAATATGAGCTTGGAAAAGGTTGGGCACAAATAGTCCATAAGAACATTCGGAGTGGAAATAATTCTAAATTTGTGCAGCCCATGTTTCTTTTAAAAAAATTAGTTGAAGTTTTGAGTCCCAAATTCAATCCCTCCCTCCATCTCTCCTCCCTTCCCTGGGACAGTAAACAATCAGATATGTGTTATACATGTGCAATTATGTAAAACATTTCCACATTAGTAATTTTGTACACGAAGGCTTGAATAAAAGAAAAAAACCAAAGAAAGTGAAAAATTGCATGCTTCAGTCTGTATTGAAATGATACCAATTCTTTCTCTGAAGGCAGATAGTATGATTCATCATTAGTCCTTTGGGATTGTCTTGGATCATTGTATTGCTCAGAATAGCTAAGTCATTCACAATTCTTTGAATAATATTGCTGTTACTGTTTACAATGTTCTCCAGGTTTTGTTCACTTCGCTATGCATCAGATGTTCATGTAAATCTTTCTAGGTTTTTCTGAAATCGTCCTGTTTGTCATTTCTTACAGCATGTTTCTTTTGAGCTACTGGAATTCTACTTTACTCATAGAGCACAGTGCCTTCTTTGATGTGGGCACACCATTCTGGGTGGCCCTGTGCCAGTGTCTCCCATGTCTCACAATTGATTCTTTAGTTCTTCATAGAGACGTTGAGACTGTCCTTGTTCTCACTACTATGTGAGCACATACTTTGAGTGAGTTCTCTGTAAAATAGTCTTTTGGTATTTGAACAATGTGGTCAGGCCATCAGAGTTATGTTCTTTGCAATAGAGTTTGAATATTTGGCAATTTAGCTTCATAAAGGACTTCAGTGTTCAGTACCTTATCTTGCCAGGTGATCTTCAGAATCTTCTTAAGACAATTCAAATGGAATTCAGTTTCCTGGAATGGCACTGATATACTGTCTAGGTTTCACAGGCATACAACAATGAGGTCAACACAATGGCTCTGTAGACATTCAATTTAGTAGGCAGTCTAATAGCTTTTCTCTCCTACACTTCCCATTGGAGCCTTCCAAACACTGAGCTGGTTCTGGCCATATCAACGTCATCAACTATGCATATATACCTGTAAAGTATACTACCAATGTAAGTGAACTTAGGCACAGTATTCAGTTTCTTCATTTGCTGTAACCAATAGTTCCACATATGGAAGGTGTGGTGCCGGCTGGTGAGAACCTGTTTTCTTGTTGTTAATTGTTAGGCCAAAATTAGCACAAGCAGCAGAGAATGGATCTACACTTTGTTGATATACAATAAACCTTAAAAATGTTCACATCTTAAAAAATTTTTTTTAAATTATGTAATATGTCCTATTCCTGAAATTGTTTTTTTACACTCTTTGGCACTAAGTTCACAAAATTCTTACACGTGTTATTTAATTCTTTGTCATGAAACCACACATTGCAGTAGGTATTAAGTATAACTTTTTCTAACATTGCATATTTCCAAATCTAGACTTGATTATAGCCCTTTCAATGGGGTTTTAATCAATTGTTTTCTCAACCTTTTGAAGCTCACAAAGTTAAATTTGGTTCAATATCATTAATCTAAGATCAGGAAAGAATAAACACGAGACCAAGCAAATGGCCATCAGGTGGGGAGTACCACACCTACAATACAATAGGCAGCCAAGCCAAAGGTTAGCTCTTATAATATATATAGTTAGGCCATGCTTTTAAAGATGTGAATATTTTTTAAGGTTTATTGTATATCAAAAAATTTAATTAGCCACCATTAATTGACAAATAACTGTAGTCCAGCTCATTATGTGTGTTTTTTTAAATTTAAGAATACATTTATGGATTTTCCAATTTCCTTTTCTGTATTCAGGTTTTAAAAAATTTCCTATCATTTTTATACATGTGGATATTTATGTTTTTGTAAATATTCATCCATTTTATTTAAATGACCATTCTGGGGCATATGATCATGCAACATAGATTCTAATAATTCCCTTTATTTCTTCTTGATTTTTTGTGACTTTTTAATTTTTAAAAAACATTGAATGTTAGCAATTTGAATTTTCTTCTTTAAAAAATTAGATTATAGAAGAGTTTATTTGTTTTGTCTTATTTGTTTTATTAGCATAAAAATGGCTCCAGGTTTTATTTATCAACTTAATGACTTTTAATTTTCAATTTTGCTTATATCTTTTTTGATTTTCAGATGTGCGTGTTTATAGACATTTGTGAATAAATAAGTAGGTAAAGAGAGATTGAAGATAGGGGGGTGGTGATCATAGGATCAATCTGTTAGAGGAGTTGAAACTGAAGTGAAATAAAAGCTATAAGTAGGTATTGGCTTTGGTGAAAAAGGCCATCTTTTCCTCAGAGGCTGGAGTAAAGGAGATCATAGGGGCTGAGGTCAAGAGTTTTTGAGATATGTAGTAATGGAGAAGAGAAAGCTCATGGAAAATCTCAGTTTTTCAAAGTACAATGCTGAAAGGGTAGGTGACTTGGTGGAGGAGGCTTAAGAGAAGATTTGGAACAGCATTGTAAGGAAGGAGTATGATAGCAAATCAACTAGGAGAGAATAAAAGTATTCCCATTCTGCTTTTAGGGCCCAGTTATGATTATATAACACAAAATTTTTAGGTCTGAGAAACTGTTATTTCTCTCTAGAGATAAATATTCAATAGGGAATTATACAAAGCATTTTTACAAGTATACATATACTAATATTATTGAGGATGTATATCATAGAGTATGATTGGAAGAGGTGAAAAGGTGAGAACATTTGGATATTCCCATTTTCTGATGACTATATTGGTTATATCAAGCCCTGGTAACATTACAGTCTCCTACCTGAAATTCATAATTTTTGAGACTTTGTCCTAACTATCTACACAGAAAAAACTAAGGTGAAGAATAGCTGTCATTCGTATTATGATATGTATGCAATTAGATGTATCATTTAGCAAGCTCATTTATTAATACATGTATCTTGGATTGTCATAGCAAGTAGATGATGAGTTGAACCTAGAGATGAAAAGGAGGAAGAATGTGGGCTTGATTTCACTTGGGAAATGTTTGATTGAATGAAGATATCCAGTCTTGCCTTGAAATAGTTTGCTTAGTTGTCTTTTAGAATTGTCTAGCTTTCCATTTTTCAAGTATAGAAATATTTTTTTTTATGCCTGGAAGAAAAGGTTATTTTAGTCTCTACTTTTCAGTGGAAGAAATAACAGTTGAGGTCTTTGTCAATAATGCATATTGGAATTGCAATTTGGTCTTTCTGTTCACAGTCAAGAATTTGTCTTAGCAGGGGGCCTTACTGAAGATTCTGCAACAGAATTCATCCACAGTACCTCAGTATTTTCAAAGCAAGGGCTTGTTAGGATGGGATTAAGAAACATACATACACTTCACTGAGGTCTCACTCATGTAGATCCAGAGTGATTAGGGGGTCTGGCTTTTGGTAGTATAATATTAAGTCTTTATCTGTGGAGTACCTGAGTTTTCTACCATACTACATGTGTCAATAGAAAAAAAAGGTCAATTTTATGAGCAAGGTAGTTGATTATCCTGAAAAAATATAGGATAATCTTACTGAAGTTTTTTTTTTTCTGCATTTGATTACCTGCTGACTGGCTCTTTTGACCATTACTAATCTGTTATATTGTCTGTTGTTTTTTTTTTTTGTTTGTTTTTTTGGAGGGCAATTTGGGTTAAGTAACTTGCCCAAGGCCACATGACTAGGTTTTTTTGTTTGTGTGTAAGTGTCTGAGGCTGGATCCGAACTCTGGTCCTTCTGACTCTAGGGCTGGCACTCTACTCACTGTGCCACCTAGCTGCCCCCATGTCTGTCATTTTTTATCTTCAGGAGAAAAGGGAATTCTCTAAATACCAGCAAATGACTTTGAACAAGTCTCTTCACTTTATCTGAAAAATAAGGGGGTTGGGTTAGTTGTTCTAGGAGATTCCTTCTAACTTTAAAATTCCATAACTGAGGAATGGTTAGGCAAAATATCAGTTTGGTGACCTGATCATTTTAATAAAATGTACATTGTTGAGTCAGACTGAGATTTGGCTGTCTAGCTCATTTACCGAATCTAGATGAAAAAATGTGACCTGTCTTTCTAACAAATGGACAGATCTGTTATGACTTCTTTGATTCATACAAACTCAAATTTGATAAAAATGGTTTATCTTAAGAATATATTTTCCCTTTTTATAGTACCACATTGATAACAAAATCTCACACTTTACCCAGAAAAGGCCATTATTACTTAAAGAAATCTGAGTGTAGCCTGCCAAAGATGATCTGGAGCCTGCTATATTGTTTCGCTTTGTGACTCTGAATGCTGAAGAGACTGCTGGCTCCTGGAAAATGCAACTTCTGACCTAATCCTTTATTACAAGTACTTAATATACCCTTTAAAGGCTTGATTAAAATGGAAAGATATATTACTGTTTGTTGAGTGAATATGAAAAGTAGAATTAAAATATGTGTTTAGTTAAACCATGCTTCTACATAATCCTCTTTATCATCATTAAAATAATTTGTTACTTAATAAGAATTTATTGAATTATATCACGTTCTAGGTGCTATCTTGAAATGACATGGTTAACTGCAAAAAGATAAAGTGGAATATGGCCCAATACTGTAGAATACTTTCTCATCCACTGGATACTTTGCCACTTATTATCTGAATTATATTGTGATATTTATATAATAAAGAGCTATAGAAAGCTTGGATACATATATGTCCATATTTGTGCAATAGATGTAGATGTGTACACACATATATGTACATAGATATATAAATATGCATATATACATATATAAATTTTTGTCATTGCTCAGTCATTTCAGTCATGTCTAACTCTTCATGACCCCATTTGGAGATTACGTGGTGAAGATACTGGAGTGGTTTTCCATTTCCTTCTCAAACTAATTTTATAGATGAGGAAACTGAGGCAGAAAGAGTTAAATGATGTATATGTATATGTATATGCACATATACGTGTGTTTGTATATACATATGTGTGTATAGTCTTTTTACCATAATATCATGGTTTCTCAGGGCTTCCATATTTATCTAACCACAACCAAAGGTAAATATGCAATTAGCATGTCTCATACAAGGTTTGATCTGCCTTTTTGCAAAAGGGACCATCTTTGAAAATGGCCTTAAAAGATATGTTTGTACTCAAACATAGCAGATTGAAAAAAAAAAATCCAGGGGCAGCTAGGTGGCACAGTGAGTTGAGCGTCGGCCCTGGAGTCAGAAGTACCTGAGTTCGGATCTGGCCTCAGACACTTAACGAACACACAAACAAAAACCTAGCCGTGTGACCTTGGGCAAGTTACTTAACCCCAATTGCCCTCCAAAAAGAAAACAAACAAACAAACAAACAAAAAAACATTGCAGATTGAAAAAAAAATTAGCTCAAGGAAGCATCCTGGTATAATGAAAAGTACCTTGAACTAGAAGTCAGGAGACGTGGGTTCTAGTATTGTCTACTAATCCCGAGATGTGTCACCTTAAGTAAGTCATCTCACTTCTCCAGTTTCTGTATCTGTATGTAGTGGTGACTGAATTTTTTCTCCCTGGAATATAGTAGCCTGGACCCTGAGGTGTTTGACTAAACAACCAAAATGAATGTAAATAACCTTGTTCAGCTGCCCTGGTGGGAAATAGGTAATGATAATGACAGTAATAGTTTACATTTATGCAGCACTTTCAAGTTTATGAGACTCTTTACATACATTAGCCCATGTAATCCTCACAACAATTCTGTGAGGTAGGTGATATTTTAGCACACTACCTGGTGGTAAACAGTAGGCACTATATGAATGCTTATTCTCCTACCTTGTTGCCTCCCCTGCACCTCCTCCCCACCCCCACATTTTATGGAGGAGGAAGCTGAGACTCAGAGAGTTTAAGTGACTGACTGGTCTCTGGTAATACAGCTAATAAGCAAATAAGGCAAGATTTGAACCCAGGTGTTCCTGATTCCTAGTCCAATGTTCTATCCACAACATCAATTGACAATTAGAGAGACTAGGGTGTTCTTTTGAGTCTTTATACCCTTGAGACCAGCTGATATAGGTGAGAGGCAGTGTCCCAGGACAGAGAAATCAATCAGTGATGTCACCCTGAGCCAACATGGACTTGATGAGATACTTACCTATAAAACATAATGAAAGGTGTGACATGTGGGACCTATTTGACAGTCTAGTGAAGCCTATGGACCCCTTTTCAGAGTAATTAAAAACTAAAGAAAATGCTAAGTTGGGGTGGCTAGGTGGTGCAAGTAAGTAAGAGCAAGGGCCCGGAGTCAGGAGGACCCAGGATCAGTTCCAATCTCAGAAAATGAGCACCCACACATAAATAATGACTGGCCTGTAACCTTGAGCAAGTTACTTAACCCCAATTGCTTTAATAAGAAAAAAGCGCTAAATTTCAGTAACTGGTCAATGAAAATAATGGTGTTATTTTTCCTTCCATCAAAATGCAAATACCATGAAATCTCTCTGACCACTTAGGGGTTAACAGACCTCAGGGTAAGAACCCTTGCCCTAGCATGTTATAGGGGTTGCAGGAAACGTAGATAGAGCAATAGAGTCCACCAATTTCTCACAAAGAAAGAAATCACAACAGGAGTACTAACTATTGGCACCTTCTGGGAGTGATAGTATGCATAAGTTCCAGAGAAAAACAATGCTGAACAGATAGCCACAGGTTGTTGTAGTTCATCCTTCATTCTTGAAGAAGACCAATGACATTAGGATGGTGATGTTTTGACTTGTGTATGAATTGGATTTAAATGAGGCAGAGCTTCACAAAATCACCCTTACTCTCTCCTCCTGAGTTATTGAAGTCCAGTGGCAAGACAAAAGTCAGGGTGACAGGGATGCAGAGGATGACCTTGGCCTTTCAAAATTAAAGTCTTCCCTAGGCCTCAGTTTGTCTGAGGCAACACCCATTCAGTGACTAAGGGCTAGGTAAGAATTGAGACAAAAGATGACCTAACATACCACCATAAAAATATTAACTTGGGAGAAGAAGAGCCTAAAAGTTTCTGGCTAGGACAGAAAACAATTGCTATTTATACTCATTCTAAGTCATTGAACCTAAACACTGAGCCATAGAGGCTTGGGATGGGGGTTATTATTGACCATTCAACCAAAGCCATAGTGATTTTTTTTTTTTGCTTTTTGGAGGGCAATTGGGGTTAAGTAACTTGCCCAAGGTCACATGGCTAGGTTTTTGTTTGTGTGTGTTAAGTGTCTGAGGCCGGATCCGAACTCAGGTCCTTCTGAGCCAACGCTCTACTCACTGCGCCACCTAGCCGCCCCGTGATTTTGGTTTAAAGGCTAGTCAAGTAGCTCCATTTGAAAAACAATGGGCTGGTCTACACTTTTTCAACTCCATTTGGGGTTGTGACCCACAGTTTAAGAAGTACTGAAGGGGTCACTAGAGGAAAAAATTTAATAAGTCCTACTCTAGAGAGTCATTGGATTCCTTTAAAGCCCTTATTTTTTAATCCTGTTTTTTCAGAGTTATATTTCAAGAAATCATAAATGAAAACTTTATAGGACAAAAAATGCCCCAGCTTTTAGAATCACTATATTCCTTTAAAACCATAATTTTTTAAAACATCCTTTTCTCAAAGTTATATTTAAAGAAATCATAAATGAAAACCATAAGAGACAAAAAGTAAACTGTTGTAGCTTTTAGAAAAAAATCTAGCTCCCAAATCTCCAAATATCTTATAAATATATTTTATGAAATGTAAGCACCAAAAATTATATCCCTACAGACAGAACACCCACATATGAGGATATGGTGCCCCAAGTGGAAAGAGGGACCATATGTGGCGAGGGCCGTAGTTATGTATAGCTGCAAGGGAGGCAGAACAGATATCTCTAGCCTCATCTTCCCCCAACCTTCTTTCTCATCCTTTCATTCTTTCCTGGTGCATTTTAAATTTTCTTAGAGCTACTTCTGGGGGTCTTCAAGTCCTCAGTTTTTTTATGGTGACAGGATCCAAGGAGAGGTATAGTCACTAGTCTCCTGACCTGTGCTCGATCTATTAATGACTAAAAACCTTCTGGAACCATGACCTTGGCCTCTGTACCCCACCTATAAAATATGGACACTAATAATACCTACCTCCCAGGATTGATTGAATTGTCAAGGGTGACTGAATTGGCTGCTGCTATCAGAGGTTAGCTTAAAAATGTCCAGGGCCAGGGAACCCACCAACACTAGATTAAATCACTTCTGGAAGGTGGTATGGTGGATATGCCAGGCCTAGAGTCAAGAAGACTTGAATTCAAATCTGACCTTAAATGCTTACTAGCTGTGTGACTTTGAGCAGATCACTTATCCCTGTTTGCCTCAGCTTCCTCATCTATAAAATGAGTTGTCAAGGGAAATGGTAATCTATTCTAGTGTCTTTGCCAATAAAACCCTAAGTAGGGTCACGAAGCATCAGACATGACTGAGCAACAATGATAGAGGGGCCTCAGAGGGAGCTATGATGTGGAGAAGTAGCTCCTGAGTAGCACCTTCTGCTGTGCCCTCTAGGACTGCAGTAATGTAAGAGACTGAAACTAAATAGGCCTTTGGGGGAAAAAGGTTATTCTTCAGTAGATGTTATTATTTTCTATGAACTGTGATTTAAATTCTATTTCTTTTCCATCACTTATAAGTAAACCTATTCAAACTTTGAATTTTGTAGGGTCTGTGTGTTTGTAAGGGAAATTGGTGATTCATCTTAGGGATGGTGATAGTGGGACTGTCAGATGCTGAAGTTCCAGATTATGAGGTGGGAGGACAAGGAGATAGAGAAGTGAGAAGTCCTCTATAGTGAATCTTTGCTCTTTATGTCAAGAGGGAGCCTCTGGGGGTGGAGCCAACATGTAGGAGTAAAGGCAGGAACTTACCTGAGCTCTCCCAAGTTTCCCTCCAAACAACATTAAAATAACAATTCAACATGAATTCTGGAGTAGCAGGACTAACAAAAGGATGGGGTGAATCAATCTTCTAGCTCAAGAAAGCTTATAAGATCAGCAGGAAAGGTCTGTCTCTCTGGGGTGAAGGTGGAGTACAATCCTGCTCAGGCTGTTCCTGGGCAAACCAGCAGCAGGAGTAGGGGGTGACTGAATTGGCAGAGTTGACTTCTAGAGCTCTTTGTCCACAGATGGTAAGGAGGTCTGACAACTGCTCAGAAGGAGATTATAGCCCACCTTTTGCTGGCACTGGGAGCAGGACTCTGTTATGTTGCCCATACATGATTCTGGGTTGCAGTCCCAGAATAAGGAAGAGCACTAGCAGGAGTAGGAACCCTGGTCACAATTCCAGGGAAGAAAAAAGTGTTGTGGTTGCTCATACAACAAAGCACAGCCCAGGAGAACAGTGACCATATCTCTTCTTAGATCATACTACCTTGGAAGAACTGAAAACTTACAGATCCCCAAAACTAGCTCTGAAATTAGCATGAAAAACTTGAAGCTTGGGACAATGCCACCTTCTCTCTCCCCCTCCACCCCTGCCCCTGGAGCAGAGTCCAACTCTAACATAAAGTTCAAAGTAAAAAATAGTTTGGAAAAATGAGCAAACAGTAAAAAAGAATCTGACTATAGAAAGTTACTATGGTGATAGGGAAGATCCAAATACAAACTCAGATGACAACAGTGTCAAAAAGCTACATACAAAGGCTCAAAGAAAAATGTGAATTTGCCTCACACCCCCAAAAGAATTCCTGGAAGAGCTCAAAAAGAATTTTAAAACTCATATAAGAGAGGTAGAAGAAAAATTGGGAAAAGAAATGAGAGTGATGCAAGTAAATCATGAAAAAAAGCCAATAGTTTGGCAAAGGAGGTAAAAAAATGCTGAAGAAAATGACATCTTAAGAAATAGAATAGACCAAATTTTAAAAAAGACATATATAAAAATTTACTGAAGAAAAGCACTCTTCAAAGAGCAGAATTGGTCAAATGGAGAAGGAGGTACAAAAGCTTACTGAAGAAAATAATTCCTTAAAAATCACAATTCAGAAAGTGGAAACTAAGAACTCTAGAAGACATCAAGAAACAGTAAAACAAAATTAAAAGAATTAAAAAATAGAAGAAAACATTAAATAGCTCATTTGAAAAATAACTAACTTGGAAAATAGATTGAGAAGAGATAATATAAGAATTATTGGAAAGCCATAATAAAAAAAGAGTGACATCATTTCAAGAAATTATTTTAAAAAACTGCCCTGATATCCTAAAACCTGAAATAAAATAGAAATAGAAAGAATCCAATAATCACCTCCTAAAAGAATTTCCAAAATGAAGACTCCAAGGAGTAATGTAGCCAAATTTCAGAGCTCTGAAGTAAAGGAGAAAATATTGCCAGCAGCCAGAAAGAAATAATTTAAATATCGAGTCATAGTTAGGACAACACAAAATTTAGCAGTTTCTACGTTAAAGGATGGTAGGGCTTAGAATTTGATATCTGGAGGGCAAAGGAACTGGGATTACAACCAAGAATCACCTACCCAGAAAAACTGAGTATAATCCTTCAGGAAAAAAAAATGAATATTTAATGAAATAGAGGACCCTCAAGCATTCCTGATGAAAGGACAAGAGCTAAAAAAAAAAAATTGACTTTCAAATACCAGACTCAAGAGAAGCATAAAAAGGTAAACAGGAAAGAAAAATCATAAGAAATTCAATAAGGTTAAACTGTTTGCATTCTTATAGTATAGCAGGAAGGAAGGAAGATAAAAGGAGGACTAATAGAAGGGAAGGAGGATTGGGGGTGTTGGTGGTTAGAAGAAAACAGTTTTGAAGAGGGACAAGGTGAAAAGAGAGAAAGAGAAACAGGGGGGGAAATAGACAATAACTAATCATAATTGTGAATGTGAATGAGATGAATTCAGATATAATGGAAATAGATAGTGGAGTGGATTAAAAACCAGAATCCTACTAAATGCTGTTGACAAGAAACACACTTGAAATAGAGAGACACACATAGAGTAAAGGTAAGCAGCTGAAGCAGAACCTATTATGCTTTAGCTGAAGTAAAAAAGGTAGGGGTGGTAATCATGATCTTAGGCAAAGGAAAAGCAAAAATAGATTTAAATAAAAGAGATAAGCAGGGAAACTAAATTTTGCTAAAAGATGCTATAGGCAATGAAATAATATCACCACAGACAATGAAGTAATACGAACACTAAACATATATGTATATATGTATGCACATATACCATAGATATACATATATACATATATGAGCACATATATATCCATACATATACACATGTACATATATGTGCATGTACTTGTGGATGTATATATAGGTCTCTCTCTACACACACACACACACACACATGTATAGCATCCAAATTCTTAAAGGAAAAGTTAAATGACTTATAGGAAGAAATAGACAATAAAACTATGCTAGTGGGGGATCTCAAATTTCCCCTCTCAGAACTAGATAAATCTAACAAAAAAAAATAAACAAGAAAGAAGTTAAGGAGATGAATAGAACTTTAGAAAAGTTAGATATGATAGACCTCTGGAGAAAACTGCATGGGAATATAAAATAATATAACTTTTTCTCAGTAGCACAGGGCATCTTCACAAAAAATGACCACGTATTAGGGCATAAAAACCTCATAACCAAATGTTGAAAAGCAGGAATGTTAAATGTATCTTTTTTAGATCACAATGAAATAACAATGGCAATAAAGGGCCATGGAAACATAGATTAAAAATTGATTGGAAATTAAATAATCCTAAAGAATGAGTAGATCAGAGAAAAAAATCATAGAAACAACAAATAATTTCATTAAAGAGAATGATCCATGCTTCTAGGACAAGAACTTGCTATTTGAAAAAAAAATGCTAGGAAAATGTAATGCCAAGCAAAGGCAACTTCCAAGGTTCAGAATACCAGCATAGTAATTCTCCATTTTATTCAGTGACAAATTAAGGCAAAACATTCACAGAAAAGAGAAAATCAAAATACAGCATTGACCAAGGGTAGTTAAAAAATTTCTAAGTACTTCCACCTCTGGGAAGTACATTCATTTAGTCAATCACAAAGTCTCTTTTCTCAAATGGAGATTAGTTTCCAATCATAAACAAAGTACATTCATTTGGTCAGTCACAAAGCACAAAAAAGTCAAAAGTTTCCCACCCCTGGATCACAACTGAATTACAATTACCATCAGTTAATACCAAGCACTTTTTCAAAACGGGCAGTGGAGAGCACAAAAGCCATCTACCCCTGAGTTATAACAAGGTTAAGATATCATCACAGCATTTAATACCCAAAGAGAGGTCTTTTCTTCATCTTGACATGAGGCAAGTTCTCAGCAATCTCTGTTCCTGGGGAGACAAAGCGTAATAAAGCCACAAGATACATTGCCAGTGTCCTCTTTCTGTCTGCAGAACACTCTCTGTCTGCAGAACAGTCTCAGGACACCTGAAAACATCAACAAGACCCTCTTCAAGGATTTCTGTAAACATGCATCAAGAAAATCCTTCAGGGCTTCTTAACCAATAGCAAGGTTCCAGGACCTTTGCAACAGCAGCACCAACCTTTATCAGCAGATGAATCTGGCAAAACTACATCAAAACAGACAGACAAATACTGGCACCACAGCCATGCCTCCTCAGTTCTTGGCAGCTCTCAAAAGTCCTAGGCAGCTCCAACTGGCCCTCAGCAATCCTTGCTCTCCCTGCCTCCATGATGCTGCTCCCAAAAGTTCTTCTGCCTCTCTCTGCTTGGGTCTTGTTTCTGCTTGGGCCTCTGTAAATCCATGGCACCAGCTCCTCCCAGTTTAGCTCTCTCTATATATGTCAACAAGCCCATCCCACAAGCTCTGGATTTCAACATTCAACATTCAACCTGAAAACCAAGCCAATACAGGGGGATCTTTAAATTCCATTACTATTACAGAAACTAGAAAACAAATTGGCAGGAACTAGGTATAGACCAATATCTCATACTGTATAAGGTCAAAATAGGTACATGATTTAGACATAAGGGGTATACCATGAGCAAATTGGGGAACATGGAATACTTTACACAGTAACAAGAATATCAATGATCAATTGTGAATGACTTAGCTCTTCTCAGCAATACAATAACCTAAGATAATTCCTAAGAACCTGTGATGAAAAATACTATCCACCTCCAGAGAAAGAACTGATGGTGTCTGAATGCAGATCAAAGTATACTTTTTTTCTTTTTGGAGGGGGGAGGGCAGGACAATTGGGGTTAAGTGACTTGTCCAAGGTCACATGGCTTGTAAGTGTTAATTGTCTGAGGCTGGATTTGAACTCAGGTCTTCCTAACTCCAAGGCCAGAGCTTTATTCACTGTGCTACCTAGCCGCCCCCTAAAGCATACTCTTTTAAGCTTTTCCTTTCTTTCTTTTTTTCTGGGGGAGGCTGTCTCTTTTCTTTCATAACATAAGTAATATGGAAATATGTTTTCCATGACTGCCCATGTGTAACCTATATTAAATTACTTTCCTTTTCAATGAGGGGGAAGGGTATGAAGGGAGGGAGAAAAGTTGGAAATCAAAAATTTTTTAAATGAATGTTAAGTTTGTTTTACAATGTAATTGGAAAAAATAAAATAATAAGAAATTAAAAAAAATAGAGGGAGCCTTTGACACAAGGATTACATGCAAAATGCTGGGATTAGAGGAGGGATTCTCTTTCAGCTCTAAATCCTGTGTAAAAAAGGTAAGGTTTTACTCAACTGCAATATTCTATTAAGTTTGAAACATGCAGATGGAACACAATGGAACATGCTACTATATTTATGACTCTACACATTCTTTTCTTTACTGAAAAAATGAACTCCTTTGTTCTTTTTTTTGGTCTTCTGAAATCTCCTTAGTTTCCCTTGCCTTTCTTTTTTTTTGTTTTTTGTTTTCCCTATGCAAATTTATTTGTGAGTAGAATTAAATTCAAAACACAAAATATAAATGCATTTGTTAGCACCTGGTGCCATTGTTCTGAGAGATATTCTCTTTCCCCCCCGTGATTGCCAACCTTCTCCAAACTAAATATAATATGATTGAATTGCCACCTAAGAAAGAGACATCTAACAAAATGTGTTTGCATTGGATTTGTAATCAAGGGCACAATTAACCTGTGTTTTCAAAATTCCTCCCTTAAGAATTCTCATTTTGTCTCTCTATGTATGTATGCATGTGTATGTATGTAGGTTTAAAGTAAAAGAAATAGGTAAAATTTTTTCTCCAACATGCCTTCCCATCAGTTTGAATGTATATTCTGGGCCTGGGCCTGAGTCTGAGCTGTTATTTAAAAATTTTTTTTCATATGTTTTCATGTGGTGTTTGGCGCATTATTCCATTATTTTTTAATATGGACTTCTTTACATGGGGGAGTAGAAATAACTCTGGGCTTCCTTGCCTTGCTAAAAGAATTCTTATTAGCTTGGTATATTTAGTTGGATACTTTTGTTATATCTCATTGATTGTCATTTCTTATTTGTCTGTTCTATAGTAGAGCTCTCGACAAAGTGGAGAATTAGGCTGGAGTCTAAGCTCTCAGAACAAAATCTCGGGTCAGGGTTGGTGTATTTAAAGCATTTATTTGGGGAAGCTTTGTGAATTTAAATTAGAGCATTAGTTATCAGCAAAGAATTTAGAAGATTTTTTTTTTAAATATGTTTAAGAAGACTTAAATGAGTTCTGCTTTACAGTACACACAGTTAAGGTTTTTTGTTGTTTTTCCTTCTTATGGAACAACGGACATTTCCTTCACCAGCATCTTTCACCCTACAATCTGGAAGTGCCCTAAACCTGGGAGCAGGCAAGTAGGACCTTACATTGTGGAGCAGTGCCAGACTGAGAACAGTCGAACAAGGAAATCAGAGAAATAGAAGAAAGAAGTGTTTGATGCAACACTTTCTGGTGGTCTTACCTAGGATGGGATAAGAGCAAGGATGCTGAGAGGAAACAAAATAATTCAGTTCAGTTCAATTTGATATGTGTGTGTATGTATGTATGTATGTGTATGTGCATGTGTATATATGTATATATTTATAAATTCTATATATGTAAGACCTGAGTGGGGTGGCTCTTCACAGTACAGTGCATCACACCCTTCAGATATGGCATGTGGGTGTTTCTGCATTCTCTGCTTTCACAATGGCAGGTTTAGGTTCCTAGAGAAGGCCCACCATCACAAGGTTGCACTCAAAATATCTTAGCAGTACCTAGGTATAACCCTGTTGAAGAGATAGACACTTTCCTTATTCATCATCTTTGCTCTTGAGACCCCACCAATGTACTTCCATTTATGTAAAACCAGTTACTTACAATGATGACACAACCATTTACTTGGCAATTAGGCAAAATAAGTTATAATAACAATATCAGAGGTACTCCCATGTTAAGTCAAATATAAGGATAATAAACGCACAATAATTCACTCACATAACAATTCACTCACAAACCTAGATGACACTGTACCACTGACACACTTACTATCTGTGGAGGAAAGTGGGTAAACTTATAGAAAACAGAAGGAGGTTAAGAGTGAGGAAAATCCTACTACTTCATTATTATTCTCTGGTAGTTAGACCTTGGACTAGTTAGTCTCAGGGCCTCAGTTTTCTCATCTACAAAATGTTTTCTAAGGTTCTTTCCAGTTCTAATTCCTATAAGAAAAATGTAATATTAAAACTTTCTTAAGAATAGCATATTCTTACTAGTCTCCCCAGGAGAGACTAAGGCCAAAGGGAAAGAAAAAAAATAAATTCTAGAATTATAAACTTTTATGTTTTCCATCTCAGGGATTGTTCATAAAAGTTCCTTGATGAACATAGCATAAATGTTGAGCAGATGCTTTTATTGTTAAACTGAGTTGATCCACATTGTGTTTGATTATCACCTCAGAAATGAACAAATGCTATAATTCTGGGCTTGATTTATTGTTCATGGACTGTCTAGAGTTAAGAAAGTGATGGAGAAATATTAATAATGCAGTTTAAGTTTAAAAGTGTGTTGTGTGCATTTTTTTTGAGAGTCACTTGCTAAACATTTCCCAGTGTATTACTGGTTTCAACCATTTTTAATGAAAGTTATAATGGCAGTAAATGATAGAGAACTGGGATGTGAACCAAGAACTTCTAATCCTAAATTCGATATGCTTCCCACTGCATCACATTCCTTCTCAAAAATTCCAAAATACCAGACTCGCCCACACTGAATTTGGTCGTAAAAGTTTATTATCAAATGCAAATGACTGTTGGCTTGTATCATTCCCTGCTCTTTGCTATACTTTAAGGACATGCCATTTTATTGTTGTGGTTACTCCAAATCATTAGGGTAGACTGAAAGTTCTCTACCCTTTAGCCCTTAGTTTTAGGAGTTTCTGTGGACCAATTTTTTTCCGGGAGGCCAGCTTTCTGGTGAGGAGCCTTTCTGAACTTACCTTGTCTTTAAGTTGGTCCTCCTGTAACAGACATACAGTTTGTTACTGAATTCATGCTCAAGTCCTTCCAATATGAAAGGATTCAGAATTTGAATTCCATTTGCATAATCTTAGAGAACCTAGGACTAGTGTGCTGAAGACTAAGTAATACTGTAGTTGAGGTACCTATTGCTCAGTGATTACTTATTCATGATCCAATTATCTTCCATTACTGAAAATAATAAAAAGAGTGTGTGTGTGTGTGTGTGTGTGTGGTGATTTCATTGCTATAAGGAAATTACCAAGAAGAGAGTTATGGTGTGCAAAGCATCTTGCATATATTATCTCATTTTTATCCTCACAAAAACCTGGGCTGTATATGTTATTACTATATATATATATATATATATATATATATATATATATATACACAGCTAGTAAATATCTGAGGCAAGATTCAAACTCACGGCTCCAAGTCCAACACTATCCTCTAGAATACATAATTAGCTGCTTAGGTAAGGTGATTCCACTTACAGGAGGTAAGATAGAAACCAATGCAAATAAACAACCTTCTCAACAATCTACAATCTTAAACAGTAGCTTTGGGACCCTAAGGGATTAAGGGATTTACATATGGTCACATAGTACATCTTAAGCCCAGGTTCTTCTATCTAAGGCAGTTAGGTGGCACAATGGAGGCTTGGAGTCAGGAAGACCCAAGTTCAAATCCAGCCTCAGGCATTTACTAACTTTGTTTTCCTGGTCAGGCTGCTTAACCTATCTGCTTCAGTTTCCTCAAGGATAAAATAGGGATAAGATAGAATCTACTTCCTAGGGTTGTTGTAAGGATCAAATGAAATAATATTTGTAAAGTGCTTATCACAGTGTCTTACATATAAAAGATCCTTGATAAATCTTTGTTCCTTTCACTTCTCTCCCTTCTCTCCACTATTCTAGGCTGCCTCTCAACTGAAAGGTTACTGCATTTAAAATGACAAGATTCTCTCAACTATTTGTGTCCAGAAAAATTAACTAGGGATGAGTAGTCTGTTAGTGTATTAGGGATGAACAATATTTATATATGTCAGACCATTTAGACCATCTCGTATTCCCTGGTATGACAAGAAAAAAGGTATAACCACTTTTACAGAAATGATCAGTATTCAAAAGACTCAGGCGAGAAGAGAATCAAACTTAAGTGGAGTAAAAAACCTTTTTTTTCAGTTAAAAATTAATAAGTGGAGAAATAATGGTATAATAGAAAGAACTCTGGATGTGGAATCAGGAGTTCTGCATTTGATTCTTGGCCCAGTTATCTATTTTGTTTATACCTAAGCATGTACATAAGGCTTCTTTCTGTAGAATGGGACCTCTTTGAGGGCAGGAACTGATTTATGTATTTTGCTGTCATATTTAGCACCTTATCTACCACATATGAGGTGCTTAAAAATGCTAATTGATTAATTGACTTTTTCATTACTGTTTGTGGTAGTTGGACCTTGGACAAGTCACAGGGCCTCAGTTTTCTTATCTACAAAATGTTCTTTAAAGTTCTTTCCAGTCTAAGTCCTATGAGGAAAAAAAAGTAACATTAAATCTTTCCCAGGAATAGCACATTCTTACCAA
The DNA here is from genome assembly GCA_011680675.1 of Gymnobelideus leadbeateri. NCBI lineage: Eukaryota > Metazoa > Chordata > Mammalia > Diprotodontia > Petauridae > Gymnobelideus > Gymnobelideus leadbeateri. The sequence continues at coordinate 62,402 of WOXC01004650.1, forward strand.
CCTCCCTAGGGGAGACTAAGGCCAAAGGGAAAATAGGCAAATACCGAGGGTCCTTTTTTAAATAGGCCTTTAAAGTCACTCCTAATTAAATAGGATCTATTGTAACATGACCTCTCTGTAGCACCTCAAATTTCTCCTACCCTCCTTGACATTTTTGGATTTTTTAATTTGCACTCTCTGTATCTCTGATGTTCTCAGGAGAGAACCCTTCCTACTCCAGTAAACTAGGATGCCAACAACGAGTCCCATAAGAATCATGCAAATTTCTCAAATTTCATTTTTACAAAAACTGCTGGATGACATTTCCTTAGCCGTGTCTACTGTCCACACCTCTGGGGAATGTAGGCAGAGGGCAAGAGAAAATGAAGGCAAGGTCAGGCCCACCACAAAAAGGGCATCCTTCATTTCAATAGGCACTTTATGCCCATTCAAAAAGGACTTTGAAAGCTTTCTCCTGTGGAACAATGCTTCAACTCAATGCCATGTGAACCACTGCTGTGCAGGGAGAGGAAGAAAGGCTGAATCCAGCTAAATGAAACTAGATGAAGCCTATAGTTACCCCAATATTGGCCCTGAAAAAGATTTTGGCTGAAATGTGTTTGAGGTCAGGTAAAAAAAAAAAAAACCCTCACACTCCATCAGCATTTTGTAGTCACTCGATCCTTTGGTTGTGTTTTTCAACCAGACACCCCAACACATTTTCATATGTGTGTGCTTGTGTGTGTATGAGCAGTGATTCATTAAGTATCTGGATTGAATATCCAGAGACCATTAAAGTTCAGGATTTTCTCTTGTGGATGCTAAAGTTGACTTTACAACTAATATCCCAGTTTATCCCCATTTTTGGTCATTGGAATTTGTGGAATGTGTCTCTGTTATGGAGAAAATCATTCCTCTTTGCTACCAGTGGGGAAAGTGTAAGGGAAATAAATACATTTGCCTTTGGAGTTATAAAAACGTAAGGAAGTGAGAGAAATACATCCTGTTATTATGGTTTAGGGGACACCTTTGGGAGAATGTGCCTTCCAATTTCAGGAAGTATTCTTACCCTGAGGCTATCAGCATAAGTGGGAAACAGGATCCAGATTGACAGGCAAGAGTTCATGTTTAATTTGCTCCATAAATGTATATTTACATAGCACTTCATTTACCTGGCATTGTGGAGAAATGAGGTATTTAACCCAACTGAGTTTTCCAGATAAGCTTATCCCTTTATGCACCCAAAACTTATTTAATTTTAATTATTTTTGGATGGGAATCTTTCTAAAATGTATCACACTCCTTACTGCTTCACTTACAAAGTATACTAAAATAAATTAAACCTTTCTTGATGATTTAAGATCTTCCTTCTTCTATACTGAAACAGATCACAGATCTTTTTAATGTTGATAATTCCTTCATATTGATAATTTCCTCCAGTGATACAGATGTTAGCCAGCTGGACCTGCACATACTGTGTAGTTTTTATTCAGACCCATCCAAAAGTTGGAGATAGGGACTCCCCCCAGCATGTGCTGAAGACCGTTTTCACTTTCTCCCTATTTTGCCAATGGAACATACTGTCTATCCCGTCCACCTGCTATCCCTTGCTCTTGCTTTGTGAGCAGTCCATCTTCTTCTACTATCATAATTTTGCAGTGGTATTTTTGACACTTGGTTTGCTTTTTTTTTGAGTTTCTCATTGATTACATCCTCAGCAGGTGATACATGGGCATGTTTGTGCTCATTAAACACATTCTGTAATCCTCCATGTGACACACATTTTTAGTTCCTTTGAGGCCCTGTTATTCCATGTAGCATTGCTGTATGTAACAGTGGTAGGGAAAGAGAAGGCAGTAAGTATTTTATTAAATACCTACTCTGTGCCAGGCACTGTGCCAAGAACTTTTCAAATGTCTGCTCTGATAGAATGTTGTTTTTTTTTGCCTTTTTTGGAGGGCAGTTGGGGTTAAGTAACTTGCCCAAGGTCACACGGCTAGGTTTTTGTTTGTGTGTGCATTAAGTGTCCAAGGCCGGATCCGAACTCAGGTCCTTCTAACTCCAGGGCCGACGCTCTACTCACTGCGCCACATAGCTGCCCCTCTGATAGAATTTTAATATTGAAAAAATGAGACTTCATTTTCACATGAAGATTGGGGTCAGTATATGACCTTTTCGATTAGACTAAAGCAATCCAGATCACTCACCTTCTCCTGTTCAACTTGGTCTGACTCTTTGTCCATTTGTACCATTTGTATCAGTTATACATACTACTGGACAGACTCTATAGCTCGTGTGTCTAAGTGCAAACTGAAATCTGGACAATAGACAGTTTGTCACCCATTTGGTCTTTACTATGTGGATGTTGTTGTTTAGTTGTTTCAGTTGTTCTGACTCTTTGTGATCCCATTTAGAGTTCTCTTGGCAAAGATACTGGAGTGGTTTGCCATTTCCTTCTCCAACTCATTTTACAGAGGAGGAAACTGAGATAAGCAGGTTAAGTGACTTACCCAGGGTCACATAGCTAGTAAGTGTCTGAGGTCAAATTTTAACTCAGATCTTCCTGATTTCCTATATTTCTATCCACTGTGCCACCTATCCATGGATGAACAGGCCAAATTCTTTGAACAGTTATAGATATCTTCTGGGAGACTGTAATATCTTGGATCTTGATGCAATCAAGACAGCATCATCCATTAACAGGAAAATTTCGAAGACCTCTCTAATCCACAGGGAATCTCTCTTTGACCTAAACTCTGCACTGCATCTCCTCTACCACAGTGATAAATTCCTTTGGTGAAAAGACATCTTCCAGGCTTATGCCTTGTCTGATGTTTATTGTTACAGAGTAATTTTTAAAGGTTAATTATTTTATTATGACTTCCAAGGAATCTTGAATGATTTTTACTGTATAAAGGAAAGACTGTTGGAAGCAGCTAGGTGGTACAGTGGTTAGAATGCCAGGTCTAAAGTTAGAAAGATTCATCTTCCTGAGTTCAAATCCAGCCTCAGATATTTACTAGCTGTGTGACCCTGGGCAAGTAACTTAACTGTGCCTCAGCTTCCTCACCTGTAAAATGATCCAGAGAAGGAAATGGCAAATCACTCCAGTATCTTTGCCAAGAAAACCTCAAAGGGGATCACAAAGGGTCAGACACAAATGAAAAGATTGAACGACAACAACAACAACAACAAAACTCTGAGTAAAGTCACTTTATGCCTCAGTGCTCCAGACAGTTCTTTCTGTAGGCAAGTAACTCTATAAATTGCAGAGAAGGTTCTGGTCTACCTTGGAAAATGAACTTCCTCGTTTGAGACTTCCTCATATCAATGAAATCATAGGTCCAATCTCAATCCTTACACTTAAGATAAAGGATCTCCAGGGTTCAAAACTGAGCAAAAGGTAACTTGAATGCATTGGGAGCAAAGGAAAAAAATCAGTGGGCAGCCAGAACAAGGTAGACACCTGGACAGATGCCAGGGTTTGCTAGAACCAGCTCTAACCAGGGAGAGACTGTTAAACTTTCACGTGAACATTCACACCTCTGAAATCAGCAGCTAGAAAGCAGGGCTTGATTCTTTCCTTAAGGCAGCTAGGTTTGCCAGTGGATACAGCCTGACCTGGAGCCAGGAAGACCTGAATTCAAATCTGGCCTCAGAGACTTACTTGGTACTATTTCCCTCACTTTTCTCTTATGTAAAAATGAGCTGAAGAAGGAAATGGCAATCCATTTTGGTAACTTTGACCAAAAAAACCCCAAATAGCTCATGATGAGTTGGTCACAACTGAAATGACTGAACAGCAGTAACAGAGGGAAGACACCTTCTTGTAAAAGACCCTATAATAAAGCATTTTTCTTTTCTCTGGAGAATCATATACTTTTTTGGTAGTCAGCAGGAATACATATAATAGGGTCTTATGTTTTCTAGATCTTTTAGATCACTGTGATACGTAAAAAATACAGTCCATTGTGGAATTCTCTCCTGTGCAAGCCAGCTTATTTCATATTAATATTCTCACTGAGGATGCTTTCAACGTTGGACCCAGATGGTTCTGGAGGAGAGAGTGAGGCTGGTGACTTTGCACAACCCTGCCTCACTTAAATCCACTTCACTCATCACCTTCCTGATGTCATGGTCCTCTTTGAGAATGAAGGACACAAAAACAACACAATTACTTCCCAAAATATTTTTTATAGATGGAGAGCATGCATTTTGGTCAGTAATTAATGATGTTTTCTCAGTCACCTTTATTCGGTATTAAGAAAGTCTAATGTTTTTTCCACACTTTTGGCATTTTCTCAATCAGACACCTTGTATATTGGTCTCTCAAAGCATACACGACTGTACTGCCTCCAATGTGAGTGTCCTCAATATAAACTTGGTCTAATCTAACTATTTATCCTGTCTTTGTCTTAGGTGGCATTTCTATTCTCTTTATAAGTACATTTAGGTCTGTGATATGGCTTAAGGTTCCATTGAAATTGATGCAGAAAAGTTTCTTAAAATGTTTTTTTTCCAATTCCCCCTGCTGCACTTCCTATTTTTTATTTGTTTGTAGTTTTCCTTCCTCATCCCTGAATACTCTTGGGATGACTTTGCTTAATTGGATATCTTGCCAAGTTTCCTTTAAATTGGTCCTACTCTCCTCTGATTCTCTGGACTTTTATGAGGTGATACTTATAATTGTCCATCATCCTCTTTTTAGATCTTACACATATAAATACTGACATGACAACCATATACTAAATGGTCCTAAATGATTGTTTTTTTAACTCTTAGATCTACTCTACACAGTTCTGCCTCTTGCCTTCCTGTCAGGTTGTCATTTAGCATCATAGGATAAATCCAACAACTCAATCCAATCCAACAAGAACAATAAGAATTAAATGCCTACAATATGCAAAGTACTTTGCTAGTAGGTTTGAGTAATTAAAAAAATAGTCCCTGCTCTCAAGAATTTTTCTAGTGGGAAGATATAACATGTAAACATATAAGTATGTACCTGATTATTTGAAGCTAAATAGAGTACCCACGTATAGGGGGATAAGGAAATTATTTTTTTGATGAAGTGGTACATAGCTGAGCCTTGAAAGAAGCTAGGAATTTCAAGAGGTGGAGATGAGGAAGGAGTGCATTCTAGGAACTGGATCCGATATGCACCTTTATACTGTTTGTGTAAAGGTGCATATCGGATGATTTAGCAGGATGAGACCCTTAGGCCTTATTCAATTCAATCCCCTCATTTTACAGATGAGGAAACAAACCCAGAGAGGTGAACTGCAGTAGTAGCATGACAGCTCCATTGTAGACTGTTGTTTCTAATATTTTGTGGACTTGGAGGTTAGATTTTTTTAAACTAAATTTTAAGAGTTGTGTTGGGAATATGTACAAGAATAGATAGGTTATTAGTGTGATATGCTGGGGCATTCCTTTAAGAAGAACTTCAAAGAACTGATTTTGAGGCATCTATTTTGACCACTCCGAGGCCATTTGTTTTTTTGCTTTTTTGTTGCTTCTTATAAACATTCTAGAGGAGTAGGATAACTAAATAAACGTTCACTGGATAGTCAAGGTGCAATTGAACTTTGCAAAAGTGAAATAAGTGGCTCTTAGTTTGAGTTATTTCAAATGAAACACTCTCATATTAGAGAATCAGACTTTGCTGGAAACAGGCAGACATATTCACGCTTAAATTGTTCTTATTTTAACAATGCTTAAATCCACTTTTCATCCAAGGCTTAATGATGCCTTGTGATCCAGTTTGTTCATACAAATCATATTTAGTGACATGCTAAATACTAAATTATTGCCATGCATCTTTCTATTGCCTTTTGGGTTATTTGTAGTTTTAATTCTTCCCAAACTGTGATGTTTTCGGATTTATAGTCATAAAACATCCCTGGAATATATTGATGTTAAAGATGTGGATTTTTATAGGAGTGAACAGTTTGGTTTCAATCAGTCAAGAAGCAGTTTTTAAGCTCCTACTTTATGCTAAGTTCTGTGGACAAAAAGAAAGGGAAAATCAGGCCCTGCTCTTGAGGAGCTCAAAGTCTAATAGGGAAGACAATATACAAATAACTATGTATAAGCAAATTATATATATATATGTATATATATACATATATATGTATATACCTATATATGTATCTATATTTATATATATATTTACATATGATAATTTCATAAGGAAGATACAGATTAAGGAAGATTAGGAAAGCTTCTTGCAAAAGGTAGGAATTTAGATAAAACTTGAAGGAAGCCAGTGAAACCAGGAGGCAGAGATAAGGAGGGATTGTGTTCTAGGCATGGGAACCAGCCAGGGAAAATGACCAGGGTTGGGAGAAGGATTATTATATATGAGGAATATCAAGGAGGCCAGTGTCCCTGGAATGAAGTGATATGGAGAAGAATAAAATGTAAGAAGACTGGAAAGGTAGGGAAGGGGCAGGTATTGAAGTACTTTAAAGGTCAAATAAAAGATTTTATATTTGTTCCTGCAGGTGGGGGAATCACTGAATTTACTGAATAGGTTTGGTAGTGGTGGTGGAGGTGGTGTGTGTGTGTGTGTGTGTGTGTGTGTGTGTGTGTGTGTGTGTGTGTGTGTGTAATATAGCTAGACATGGTCAGACTTAAGGAAGATGATTTCTGTGCAATTTTCCAAATGTGATCCTGTCTGGGTCAATTTCCTACTATAGTGATTATCTAAAACACGCACATTGTTGAACTAATTTAATTAACTCATCTAGCTGCATATAATAATCTGAGCAATATGCATTTTTTCGTCCAGTTCTTCTTTTGTCCCCAAGGTATGGATGATTAAATCAATCTCTTCCTCATTGCTGTGAGTTTCACAAAGGAAATTACAGTGTTCCAAGGTCAGAAGCAATTTGTTCCATGATACCTCTGAAAGAGCATTTAGTGATCTCCGAAATGAGTTTGGAACCCTTCTTTTGTTTGAGCTTTATGGGAAACTAGCAAAGACCTTAGGTGATTATGTAGTCTAAAATACTCAAGTGGTTCTTTGATGTCATTGATTTGGATGTTGCCTTCAACAAAGCTGAACCCAGACCATTCATGCCTATCCATCCTGTGTGACTCTTCTTCGTGTCCTCCCATAAATTTGCCATTGGGTGGGAGTAGGCTGTCCATCCACTGATCCTCCTTGCTTTCTCCTGATGTCATGAGGGAACCAGTGGGGCACTCAGACTTTCCATTTCTTATTCTTCACCTTACACATGTGATCTGCTTATCTTATTTTTTTTATTATAGATTTCCTTGATGATATCCTCACTCTTGTTCTTTGCAGTATATTGTTTTTCATATGTGATAGTCTGTTCATAGCCACAATGGGTGAAAAGTATATAAATTAATGTCTATCATTACATTTCAGTCAATAAACATTTATTAAGCATCTACCAAGACAGTCCCTGTTCTCAAGGAGTTCAGTCTATATCTACATTTGTGTTTATGTCTACATCTACCTATACCTTTCTCACCTTTTAGCAGGTTAGAAGTTGATATTCAGTGAATTGTTGAACAGTTATCTCTTTAGGGTTATGAATATTATATTTTATGTGATTTTGATACAGGTAAAAGAGATATTTTGTCTGAGAAGTGCCTTTGAGTCTCCACTTTGCTTTCTGAAGAGAGCTGCTTTTTAAAAAACATTGTTGAGGGGCGGAGCCAAAATGGCGGAGTAGAAACAGCACTTCCAAGGTGCTCTGTCTCACACCACTTCCAAATTATGTAAAAGGGGACTCTGAACAACTTTTGGAACCCCAGCACCCACAGAACGACACAGAGAAGCTAACTGCCTGCTGAGGACAGCCCAGCAGCCCTGCAGGGAGGGCCAGTGCAGAGCTCTGGGAGCTCACAGCCCAGTGCTCAGAGAGCGAAGACCAGGCCCATGTGAGCTGGTTTTAGCCCCAGGGTGGCCAGGCCAGAAGGCAGCTGGAGGGACCTCAGAACATCAGCAGCTGTGGCGATTCCAGAATTATCAACACAGACATGCCTAGGACAAAGTAAGAGGTTAGTGCCCTGTGGACTTTGGAAACAGTATTTGGGGAACTCATCGGCTTCCTCTCCTGGGGGCTAGAAACTGCTGAGGAGACACTCGCCATTTTGAAGCTTCAGTGGCAGCATCAGCTCCTGGCCTGCAAACTGTAGGGAGATCCAGCGATCAGTCTTGGAGGTTAATCACTCTTGCTTTAACCTGCTTGGATCTGGATTGCGGATCTGGGGGGAGATCTGGGGTGGGTATCCAACTTGCTAGAACCAGAAGTTGTGAAGACCCCAACATTCGGGACAGAAGCTCCCCTGTCTGGTGGCAGAGTCCTACTGTGGCAACAAGCCCAAAAGTCAAGTAATTAAGTGGCAACATGCCTAGGCAAAGGAAACAAAATAAACAGAAAAAATGCAACATTAAACTCCTATTTTGGGGGCAAAGAGGATCGAAGCAGGAAACAGGAGGAGGACTGTGAGGTCAGAAATCCTGCTCCAAAAGCCCCAAAGGAAAATATGAGCGGGTTACAGGCCATAGAGGACCTTAAGAAGCAGATAAGAGAAGTGTAGGAAAAATTGGGAAGAGAAATGAGAAGAATGCAGGAAAAGTATGAAATGAGAGTCAACAGCCTGACTGAGGAAAACAACACCCTAAAAAATAGACTAACTCAAATGGCAAAGGAGGCCGAAAAGGGCAATGAGGAGAAGAATGCCTTAAAAAGCCAAATTTGCCAGATGGAAAAAGAATCCCAAAAGCTCACTGAGGAGATTCATTCCTTCAGAGTTAGACTGGAAAAAATGGAAGCTTATGATTTTATGAGAAATCAAGATGTTGTTAAACAGATCCAAACAAATGAAAGAATAGAAGGCAATGTGAAATATCTCATGGGAAAAACCACTGACCTGGAAAATAGATCTAGGAGAGATAATTTAAAAATTATTGGACTACCTAAAAGCCATGACCAAAGAAAGAACCTAGAAATCACCCTTCAAGAAATTCTCAAGGAAAATTGCCCTGATATTTTAGACCCAGAGGGCAAAATAGAGGTTGAAAGAATCCACAGATCACCTCCTGAAAAACATCTCAAAAAGAAAACTCCCAGGAATATTATAGCCAGATTCCAGAATCCCCAGATCAAGGAGAAAATACTACAAGCAGCCAAGAAGAAACAATTTCAATATTGTGGAAACACAATCAGGATAGCGTAGGATCTAGCAGCTTCTACACTGAGGGATCAAAGGGCTTGGAATATGATATTCCAGAGGGCAAAAGAGCTGGGATTGAAGCCAAGGGTCACCTACCCAGCAAAACTGAGTATTTTGTTTCGGGGGAAAGTATGGTCATTCAGTGGAATAGAGGACTTTCAAGCATTCTTGAGGAAAAAAACCAGAGTTGAATAGAAAATTTGACATACAGACACAAGAAGCAAGAGATGCCTGAGAAGGTAATTGTAGCAGCAAGCACCCCAACATCCCCAGGGTAGCTGCCAATACAGGTTCTTAGATCTGCTTTTCAAAAGGAAAGCAACTCAAAATGGGTTAACAAGCTTACTTTAATCAAACAAACACACATTACCTAGTTCAGGGGAAAAAGGTCAGCACCCCGAACTTCAGAGTTACAGACCTTACAGATCAAACAAGACAGGCTTCCAAACTGTCCCACCATTATATCAATACCAAATCACAGTTACCAGAGAGGGAAGCATCAACATCTGGGTTTTCAAAGCCGGGGGGCTCTCAACAACGGCTTCCCAGAGTCTCATCTGGTCAAATCACACAACACTTCTCAAAGTGAGCCCCAAAGCAAAGCCTCTCCTCAGGGCTTATATAGCCTTCTCCTGGCTCAGAGAATGTAACAACCTCCTTGACCCACTGCCCAATCACAAAGCATCAAGGTGTGGGCTTTCCTGAAAAACAAGCCTCCCACCACAAGCTCCAGGTGCACTTAAGCTAGGGGCAGGGAAGATCTTTAAATTTGCATTTCCATTACAGTAATCAGGGAAAATAAATCAAAAGGAACTTATCAAAGTTGAACTATTTACATCCCTACATGGAAAAACAATAACTGTGACTGATGAAACATTTCTCAGTATGAAAATAATGGAAGAAGGGTATATGGGCATATGAATACATATGGGAATGTGTGTATATATGTTTACAGTTATACATGGATAGAGGGCACAGGTTGAATTTGGTGGGATACTTACGGGGTGAAGTTATAAGGTGAGAGAGGAAAGTGGCAAGAGGAGATGGGGAGAGACAGGGTAGGGTAAACTATCTCATGCAGAAGAAGCAAGGGGAAGTGGCTGCAGGGGAGGGGAAGAATAGGTAGGCAAAAAGGCAAGACCATATTCTCATTGAATCTGGCTCAGGGAGAGAATGACATACATACTAAATGGGATATCTCACCTTGCAGAAAGTAGGGGGAAGAGGGATGAGAAGGGAGATGATGGAGGGGAGGGCATTCTGGGGAGAGGGGAGGTTGGAAGTACCTACTATCAAAGAGGGACAGGATCAAAGTAGGGAATGGACCAGGTGGGGGGTAGGATGGGTGGGAGGGAATTATAAGCAGCCTTTTACAATATATCTACTATGGTAATGTTTTGCATAGCTATACATGTACAACACATACTGAATTGCTTATCTTCCGAGAGGGAATGGGTGACAAGTGTGAAAGGGAATGGATCTGAAATTTGAGGTTTTAAAATTAAGTGTTTCAAATATATATAAATACTATTAATACTATTTTACATGTAATTGGGAGATAAGATGTTCAGGCATTGGGGCACAGAGACTCACCTCACCCTAATGGTAAAGTCGAAGGGGGTATGGTTGAGAGCAGATTGGATGAGGGGATATTTTGTGGGACTGCTATTCTGGGGTGGTGGGTAGGGGAAAATGGGGAAAAATTGTAACTCAAAATCTGGCAGAAATGAATGATGTAAACCAGAAGTTAAAGCATTTGTTAAAAATAAATAAAAAGCATTGTCTATTATACAGTAAGCACCTAATACTTTGTTAAATTTAACTGAATTAAAATCAATAAACCACAAACAGTGAGTTTTTACATTCCCTGTGCTATTTAGTCAGTTGTGTGACTAAAGATGATATCTGCTATGGAAAATTATCTGTGAAAGCCTTCTCTTGTACCCTTTCATATTGTGATTGAAGATAACTTTGATGCTTAAAAATACAATTCTCACAAAGATTTTCTAGAGAAGAAAAAGTAGACACACCGATCAGCAGTTGCTGAGGTCTTCTCATTCACCTTTTTTAGGATGAAAAGTACCGTCCATATGTTTGGAAATACTTTCTCTTTGTAGTATCTTGAGAATTAAATTCTGAGGACTTTAAAATGATATCATATCTAGCATGGATTTCTTCCATATGTATTTGGTCAGGCCCAGGGCTCTTCTCAAATTCATCTCCCATAGTGTTATTGTCACAACTGCTGACCAATAATCAATTCAAACCCTCAGATCATCTTTAAGAGAACTGCTCTAACAGTGTGGTAGGATTTAAATGTAATGGTTCTACCATTATCATTGATGAAAAAAGATTACTATAGAAATGCTGGCATATTTTTTTCCATTTCATGTTGGTTGTCTTTCCCCACCTCCTAGTTTCATCTACATATATTCTCAGAATATTTACAGCTCTGACTTAGTGCTATCTTATGATAAATTCTCTGCTGGCCTCTTTTCTCTTTCCTAGAACTACTCTGTGAGGCAATATTTTCTACTCAAGGTCTTTTACCATTCTCTGTTGTCACATTTTGCAAAGAAGTTTATAGTACCTTTAGTTGTAATGACTTTCTGTTTGGAAAGGTGCTAAAATATTTAATGTCTGAAGTAGTTTGGACTTCTTCAGATTTTTTTTTTGCTGGAATCAATATCTTTACTTTTATCTATTTCCAATTTTCTAGAGTTGAAATTTGTTTAAACAAGTCTACTCAAAGGTGTTGTAATTGTAAAGATCTTAAATTTGGTCTTTCCTCTTAATTTGTTGTTTGTTTTTTCTGTTGCTCTAATCAGTGGTCTTGCAGTTACTTCTGAAATGATTTCCATGTCTATATTCATTCTTTTCATATTTTTAAAGATATAGTCAACTTTATTTTTTACAATATAAGATTTTTGTTATTATGTAAGTTAGGTATATTCATATGGATTGCCTAAATGTGGTTTGAAAAATCTAGTCAACCTTCTTGAAGAGAGACTGCAGTTTCCACCTTGAGGGGAATGGGATAAAGACCGTGGTTGTACACTTGCTCCTTGCCTCACCAGTCTTCAAGAGGGGTATCAGACTAGAATTTTACCTCTTCCCCCTCAAATACTGCTAGCATATGTGTACAATATATTCAGAACAAAAGTGACTTCCATGGTAACTCGAAAGAGGGGGTGGTATCCCCAAGTTCAGACCTTCCTGCTTAACCTCTTCCTACCAAATGATCATTATACAATTGACCATCACAGTTAACAAATGCTGAGTAAACTCATTTATCCAAGCAAAAGCAAATAGAAATTGGAGAAATGATACGTTACATTATATCAGATAATTTTATAGAGAGAATGCATTCTTTACTTCAGAGCAAGATGAAACCAAGGGAGAGGACCCAATTTCACTTAAAGGAGTCTAAAATTTCTATGGAGGAACGCTGGAAATCAGGCACATGTTGAAAAGTTGACTTTTTCCACTTTTCTCCTGTTTCCAAAGTCTTCCTTTCTTTCCAGTTGTCTCTCCTGAAGAGTCTCTCAAACCAAACGTGTCTTCCCCAAGAAGCTCTGGCATCAACTCTGCCATTTTATACAGATATATAGCATAGGTACAGCATTGCCTCAGTATCTCTCCACCAATCTGGAGTCCCATCTCCATCCACAAACTAGCGGTGTGCAAAACACCTCATACTTTGTTGTAAGCTTGAGTTATAAACCATCACTGCATGTTTGATACAGCCATTTCTCATTTTAAATTTCTTTTTGATGACAGTATTTGTGATGCATAGGTGAAAATACATCTAAGTATCCCCTACCCTTTTGGTTTTTTCATTTCTTTATCCTAAAGCATATTTTCTAATACAGTTTTTCCTTTCTTTTCTTATGTCCACTTTCACATCAAAGTCAGAAATTTCTTTTCCGAAACATTTGAATGTTTAATGTCCATCTTAAAATATATAATGTCTAAACTCAAGGTCTATTCTGGTCAGTGCAGAGAATAGTGGGATTATTCTCTCCCTTGATGTGAATGACATACTACTGTAAATGCAGCTCAATTGTGCATTAAAGTTTTTTTTTTTTCTTAGCAGCAGTAATGTTCAACTCTGCTGGCTCATGGGGTGCTTGTAATTAACTTAAAACTTCAGGTCTTTTTCACAAGAATTGTTATGACACTTTTTCTTCTCCCCGATCCCATGCCTGTGCAATTGATTTTTGGAACCTAAATACAGGTGTTTGCATTTATCTGCAGCTAAATAAATACATATGCGAATTCCCAAGGGCTTACCTGCTGGATTGTTGCTGCCTAATCATCCCTTCAAAGCACAACTTGTTCTTTCTTTGCTTTGTCCTTTTTAAATAATTATTTGCCACTCACAGACTATCATGACTGGTTCTCCAGTCCCTCCCTCAAATACCCTAATACCAATCTTCGTGTCTATTTCCCCTTAGAATTCTATTTCTAGTCATTTTCTAGTAGCATGGAGGTTAATGCTAAGGTCTTGTGCCCACTGCTTTCAAGTAACCAAAGAGGAAGCTTCTCCTATTAGCTTCCTTTGCACATATCCAGTATAGCTAAACCCATTTCTACTTTCAGTCCATGCTGCCCTTATTTCTACTCACTAAATTGATAGCAGAAGGTTGGGTGAGCCCTTCTTTTTCTGAAGAAACTTAGTGGTCATATTGGGAATCAGTGATATAAGTTTCCATTTCCAGGAAAAATCAAGGAATATTGAAAAGAAAATCTTCATATTTTTATTTTGTGTTGTCAAATCCACCCTCTAGTTTTGTGGACTTTTTTTTTTTTTAAAGCAATTGGGGTTAAGTAACTTGCTCAAGGTTACACAGCTAATCATTATTTATGTGTGGGTGCTCATATTCTGAGGTCAGATCTGATCTCGGGTCATCCCAACTCCGAGGCCAGCGCTCTTACTCACTGCGCCACCTAGCCGCCCCTTTTAGGGCAATTGGGGTTAAGTAACTTGCCCAAGGTTACACGGCTAGGTTTTTGTTTGTGTGGGTTAAGTGTCTGAGGCCAGCTCCGAACTCAGGTCCTTCTGACTCCAGGGCCGGCACTCTGTTCACTGCACCACCTAGCCGCCCCTGTTTTGTGGACTTTTAATCACAACTTCTGTTTTAAAATACATACATATATTAATATAGTCAGCAGCTTGCATCTTCCATCATTAGCTGTCTTTCTTGGGTATGAGGTCCATCCACATATTTTTGTTTTAAACAAATACCTTCTTGCCTTTGAGGGATCTAAATTTCTCCTTCTTTCTGACAAAACCCAGAGGATCCCCACTAGCATCTTTCCTTTTCCTCCCATTGGAGATTCCAGGTCATGATGGTTCTTATATTCTATGCTCAGTGCGGACTGGCAGAAATTCCCCTTGGAGCTTGCTGACGTCAACTCTATGGATATTCACAATGGACTCGGAAAAATAAAAGCCTTAATAACTTTTTCTCTTCAGGAAGCCAAATGTTTATCAAACTAAACGTGTGTGTGTGTGTGTGTGTGTGTGTGTGTGTGTGTGTGTGTGTGTGTGTGTATTTCCTCATAGTAACTAGCAATTTTCTACCCTGGAATATTTCTCCCTGACACTTTAAAAATATCTTTCCTCCTCCTTATCATTCCTTGCTCATGTCCTGTATGTGTTGATGCTTTGATGAAGACAAAATAGATATGACCTTTGGTTAACAATTTCTTGCCTTATTCTAGGATTTTCTGGATGGCTAAATATGACTTTCTTATTAAGATCTGGGAGTGCCTCTTCCCACTTTCTTTCTGAATTCAGAACAAAGATGGCCGCAGCAGCACAACTGTGGCAAATAGTCTGCTCAACTGAACAACGGAACAAAAGTGTCATGTTTTTACTTTGTATATTGTAGCACCTTGCCTAGGGAAATCTTACACAGTAGCTAGGTATTCCTTGCTATCTTTTCCCAGGGAAGAGGCTTCTAGGTAAGAATGTATTTCTTCCTCAGTCAGCACTCTATTTTCCCTTTCCTCTCTATAGTCCAAGGAAATATGGGATTTTTCTTTGTGAAATAAATATGTGTGTTGGGGCAGGGGGCAGGGATCTTATAGATATGAATATAAATGCAAACACAGTTTGTATTCTTGTCAATTACTCCTACTTTGGAAGGCAAGTGGATGACATAAATGATCTTTTAACTCTTTTGATCTGGCCACATGGAGAACACAATAGAGAACTTGAAAATGTAGAATTGTAGCATTGCAGAACTGGGATGGATCTTGAAGATCATATTGGCTAACTCCATTATTTTTATAGATAAAGAAAGGAAGGCTCAGGTAAGAGATCTAAAGCTTCCTTTATTGACTTCTTAAGTGCAGACAACAAATCTGTCCATACCAGACCTCAAATTCTATGCTTCTTTGAGAAAGTGTATAATAATGGATGGATTGAACTTCAGATCAAGAGGATTGGGGCTCAAATATTAACTCTGATATTTACTAGCTATAAATGTCTGCTGGGGAAGTTATTGCAGTTTCTTCTTCTGCAAAATGGAGATAGCAATACTTAGAGTTGTAAAGTTCAAATAAATATGATAATGTAGAGAATGAGTTTTGCAAACTTTAAAGTGATATACAAGGTGTCCCAAAAGTCTCAGTGCAATTTTTTAAGTTAATGCTGCCTCAGAAATAAACATATATATATATATATGTACATATATTTGCCTTTTGGAGGGCAATTGGGGTTAAGTAACTTGCCCAAGGTTACACGGCTAGGTTTTTTTTTTTTTTCGTTTGTGTGTAAGTGTCTGAGGTCGGATCTAAACTCAGGTCCTTCTGACTCTAGGGACGGTGCTCTACTCACTGCGCCACCTAGCCGCCCTATGTATATATTTTTAATGGTAAAGGAACATGTTTAATAAGAAACCTGAACGCCTATGTGAGACTTTTGAGAAACTCAGTTTGTGCCATCACATGAAAACCTACTGTTTTTAGGGTTAAAAATGCATGAAGACTTTTGGCACACCCATATAAATATGCCACAATTATTTCCATCCTTTGGAGATCCATCAACCCACTGATTTGTATAATCCTTTTTTCCTGTTGGTACAGATCAGAACCTAATCATGACTACTTGTCACATATAACTTTTGTCTACACCTTCTTGTGAATCCTCAATAGCTATTGACCTACTGGGGGCTTTTGCTGTTTCTTGTAATATTTTGTGGATATTAATACAATTCTCAAGCTGTCCAGCTATAACAATTACTGTAATAATTATAATGATAATAGCTGGCATTCATATAGTGCTTTAAAGTTTTTTTTTTATATTTGAAAGATTTAATTTTAAAACTTCGA
The DNA here is from genome assembly GCA_011680675.1 of Gymnobelideus leadbeateri. Classification (NCBI taxonomy): domain Eukaryota; kingdom Metazoa; phylum Chordata; class Mammalia; order Diprotodontia; family Petauridae; genus Gymnobelideus; species Gymnobelideus leadbeateri. The sequence goes on from WOXC01004650.1 coordinate 78,935, forward strand.
ATTCCAGATCCATTCCCTTCGTCCCTTGTTGCTTTAAGGTTTTTAAAGCACTTTATATATGTTACCTTATTCTCACTAGTATGACAACTCCACCCTCATTTTCTGGTCACTCATTTCTTGGTATATACTTTCCTTCATAAGTATTTGCTCAATTAAATGGAATGGAATTAAATTCATGGAGTTTGAATACAATTAGGCCTGCTAAGGAAGTAGGCCCATGTAATGGAATCAGATGGCCAGAAGGTGGCACTTAAAGCATTTCTATTTGATGGCTATGACCCAGACTAGGTAAATAGTGTTTGCTTGCTTCCAAAAGTAGAAAAAATAAAAGGACTGTGTTTTGTTAACACCGAGTAACAAAAAGCAATGTTGTTGTTATTGGTAGTGGTGGGTGTGTGTGTGCATGCGTCTGTGTGTGTTTCTGCAATTCCCAAGCAATTGCAATGAACTTAGCTCACATGTGGGAGGGTCTCTGACAATGAAGGTAAAGGCCAGGTTTTATTTGTTTGAGGCTTGCTATTTCTATTAAGATGCTTTCTCTCCTTTGAAGTTTTCACCAATACAGTCCAAAAGTCTCTGAAATGAGATTCTACCCTCTGCCGCCCTCCTCCCAATTTGTTTCTAGTAACTGTCTTCCCTGCCCCCTCACCTTTTTTGAGAATGTTCCAGAAGAGAAGAACCAGGCTTGTTATTCTCACAATCCTGTCGAGGCTTCTTGTTAGGGCTTTTAATACTTATTTTGACTTTAATGTAGAAAGGCATTAAGTTAATGCTGCTTTCACTTTCACATGACTAGTGGGCTACCCCATAAATAAGTAAACCTGCATATATATTTTTAATGGTAAAAGAACATATTTAATGAGGAGCCTGAAAGCCTATGAGAGACTTGGGAGAAACTCAGTTTATTTACCTGAGTAAGAAGCTGTAAAGAAAGACATTGGTTGCAGTTCTCCTAATAGTCACATAGAAACCTGCTCTTTCAGTCACTCTCATGGTTTTTGTTCCTTGGATCCAAGAAAAGAAAATTGTTGCTTTCAGTTTATGATTTCTTTCATGCCATTTTTTTTTTTGCTTGGATCCCAAGCCCAGTCATGGTGCCTTGAGCAGGAGAGAGCTAGCAGTATTAGATGTGCCCCCAGAGACACTGCTCTTGGTAGGCACCCCTTAGCCCAGGGGTTGTGGAGTCCCTGAACAGCCTGATGAAATCTATAAACCCCTTCTAAGAAGAATGTTTTAAAATTCACGAAACAAAATGCATTGGATTAAAAAGGAAGCCAATTATATTGAATACAGTTATCAAAAAAATGTTTATAGATCCCAGGTTAAAAATCAGTCTTAGATGTTAGTAACCCTACAACACTCAGATGAAATTCAGGTGAATAATCATAATCCACCAAATGTTTATAGAACTCGTTTCTTAAGGATAGGGACTATACCTGTAATTTCACTGATATAGAACTTACAGGCTAGAAAACTTCCTTTACTAATGCAGGGTGGCATCTTCTCAATATTTAGTCCTAGAGAATTACTTAAAGCACTGAAAGACTGTGACTTAACTGAGGTTGCAGTCATACCAATAGTCAGTATGGGTGAGAGAGGGAAACTGAACCCACAACTCCCACCTTCAAGTTCGGAGCCTTACCCATGATGCCATGTTGTCTCTTTTAAGAATAGCATCTGAACAGTGTCCTTAACTTCTGGGTGGTAGGTAGGGGGCAAGTATTTCTTCCTTTCTTTATTCCTTCTTTCTTTCCTTCCTTGCTTCTTTTTCTTTCTCTTTCTTTCCTTCTTTCTTTCCTTCCTTCTCTCTTTCTTTCTTTCTTTCTTTCTTTCTTTCTTTCTTTCTTTCTTTCTTTCTTTCTTTCTTTCTTTCTTTCTTTCTTTCTTTCATCTCTTGGGGGGAAGGCAGGGCAATTTAGGTTAAGTGACTTGCCCAAGGTCACATAGCTAATACGTGTTAAGTGTCTGAGGTCACTGAGGTCATATTTGAATGTAGGTTCTCCTGACTCCAGAGCAGGTGCTCTATTCACTGCTCCACCTAGGGGCAACTATTTTTATCCCCATTTACTGAGGAGGAAAACTGATACAAAGAAAAATTGAGTGATTTGTCTTTAGAGACCAAATATGAAATGAAGGTTGTTGTTTGTCCTTCCTTGTCAAAGAGGTTCTTGATTTCTTTCTTAATGAAATGCAGGTATGGCTTTCAAAGAAGCAAAGGACTTGCATTTCCTTAACCTACCTAAAGCATCCTCCCAGAGAGGCTTGTTTTCCCAGGACCAGCACCATCCTCAAACAAACTGTAACTGATACAGCATCAGTCATGGTATTGATTATAGCCTGTTAAACAAGTGTAAAACAAAGAGAAATGCCACTTGTTCTTAACCTCTCCCACCCCCTCCTATTCCCTTCACTTCCTTCCTCCTCTAACATTATTCTGTGTTGTTTGGAGATCATCCAAATCTTAATTTGTAAATGCAAGCCGGTGGGAATGGATATGTCAAGCAGGAAATGTAATCCTTTTTCACATTGTAGTAACATTGACAAACCAAACATATACTCCCGTAGTTTCAAAGCTGTGGCAGGGCTAAGCAGAAGAAGACCCTCTTGTAGCCATTTGGGGGCACTGTTGTAGCCTCATTCTCAAGCTGTTATCATATGTGCATTTGGAAATTTTTGTCTTTGCAGCTGAATCTCTGCCCAAGTTTCCAGCCCTCCTGTAGATCTTTTACCAGGAGCTTTTCCATGTAGCTCAGATGCTGGTTATCAGCTTAAATGATCTGGGTCACTGAATAGAACAGAAAAGGGCTAATAGGGAAGCTTAGCTTACTAGGCTGCCCTCCACTAAAAGTTTACTTTATTTAGGAGCCAAAACCCCTTTGAAAGACATTTCTTTACTTTTCTTATTAAAACAAGTATTTCCTTATTCATTCTGCCAAAAAACAGCCATTGCTTTGTTTGTTCTTAAAAATTGATGTTTCATATATTTTTCTTTTCGTGATATATTTTCCACTGGAGAAAGCTCTTAATGGAATCAAAACAAGTTTTTAGCACTAGTGCTTGGCTAGTTCAAGGACCAACATGGGGACCTGGTCTTTTATTCCAAACCCTGTTTGTAAATTAATAGCCTCTTTCTCCTCGTTCCCCTCTTCAAAACTCTTAAGCATCACCCTCTTTAGTGATTTGCCAGAGACAAGAGGTACAAAACCTGACAGCTTTCACTGTCTTTTGGTAGTCTGACTTGTACTGGAGTGGGTTATGATTAAATTTTAAATGAATGATTGAAAATTGTTGACAAAACAAGAGGCAGGCTATTTGTGATGCTCCATGGGCTGGGAAGGTTGTCTGAAGCATTGAATATTAAAAATGTAAGAATCGGAGTCTCTTAGCCTGCCTGCACATTCACACTGGGAAAAGCTAGAAATTGTCATGCTGAAATGGATTCATGGGTACACAAAAGGTAAATCCTCTCATTCCCAGCTGTTGTCACAAGAGCCCAGAATGAGCAAGGAAAGGATAAAAAGAAAGAAAACCCATCTTATGATTGTACCTCTTAGTAGAGAGCAATGGGCAGGAAAGTAATTATAGAATTAACATTGGAAATAAAAGCCAGCTGATATTATAGCAAGCAACATTTACTTCCCTCCTCCATTACACTCATCTTTTCCCTGACCAAGAAATCAGGAAAGTGAGTGTTAAAATATAGGCATTTTTCCCCCTTATGTAGGTTTTGGGTTGTTTCAGGAACCAATGCTTCACATTTTCAGAAAATCAAGATAGTTAACAATTCATTATTTAAAGAAAAAAATAGAGCAAAAGGCAATTGGACAAATAAAGCTTGTGCATCTGTATTTCTTCACATGCTAGTTCTGTCTTTAAAGTAAACAGCCTTTCTATACACTGTGAAGTTATTTTAGTCTGTAAAATAACTATTGGGTATCTCTGCAGAGCTGAAACTAGGGCAGAATGACTGGGGATTTATCCAGGGGCATTGACATTTTTAGGGTGCTAATAGCACTTACAACCCTAGCTCCTAGTTACCAAGAATAATTAATTAAAGTAGGAAACTGGCAGATGCTTTTGCCTATGTTGTACCCTAGATGAGTTTCTTTCCTGGCCTCTACCAGCCTATGCCCCAAGATGTTTGTCTCTGCACCATCAAGAATTGATTTGAAGGGGGCGGCTAGGTGGCGCAGTGAGTAGAGCATCAGCTCTGGAGTCAGAAAGACCTGAGTTCGGATCTGGCCTCAGACACTTAATGCATACAAACAAAAACCTAGCATGTGACCTTGGGCAAGTTACTTAACCCCAATTGCCCTTCAAAAACCAAAATAAAAAAAATTGATTTGAAGGTTCCTGGCCTATTTTGTAAAGTTTACCTTGGGCGTGTCTTATGAAATTTGTTCTATGTATAAAAAATGCTAGCTACAATTCTTTCTCCATTTGAAAATGGTTCTTCACAGGATCGTAGGATATCAGAGCAGGAAGGACCTTAGAAATCACCTGATCATTTTATGGATGAGGAAATGATAATTCTTTATGACTTGCCTAGATTTATACAATGGCAGAGCCTGCATCTGAGACCTTCTCCCTCCAAGTAGAGTCAATGTTCTACTGCATCAGGAATATGTTTTCAAATGTAAGTAGAGGCTAGGGGAGATAAACCTCAACAACTTCAGAGTGAGCTGGAGGTCTAATAAGGAGATTAAAGGCAATTCAATGCAAATTGACTTTTAGACAATCTCCAGCTTCAATGTCCAAGGAATAAAGTTAATTATGAGATAAATTTTTCCTTGATGTGAAAGGCAGCCAAAGGCACTGCATTCATGAAGACTAATCATTTTTCTAATGAAAAATTAAAGGCAGCTAGGTGGCTCAGATTTGTAAAAAGTACTTCTGTCATTGTCTGGAACAGCTTGTTCCGTCCCCACTGCCAATATCTTTTCCCTTTCAAGCTTAGATCAAAGTACTGGAGTAGAAATCAGGTGTTCCTCCCCGCCCCCCCATCCCATTTAAAGAAGATATGAGGGAGGTTGAATACAACAAATTCTATGAGAACTAAATATGATATACTCAAAAAGTATGTTTGGTTTTTATTTACATTTTGTTTTGAATTATATCTTTTTTGAATGTAGTTGAACAGTTTAATTTTTTGATTTGTGAGTATACACATGTACATGTGTAATAATACATATATGTACATTATACATATGTACAATACATACATGCTTACAGTGAGGCAGCATGGCATAGGAGGGAGTTCGTCTTACTACCATAAAGGCCTGGGTTCAAGTCTTGCTTTTAATAGGTAGCTAGGTGATGTCCTGGAGGCAACTAGTTATCTCAGTGGATAAAACACTGGGTTTGTTGTCAGGAAAATTTAAGTTCGAATACAAATTTAGACACTATCTGTGTGACCCTGGGCAAGTTATTTAACCTCTGTTTGTCTTAATCTACTGGAGAAGGAAAAGGCAAACCATTTCAGAACTTTACCAAGAAACCCCATGGATAGTAGGTCCACGGGGTCATGAAGAGTCAGACACTACTGCATAACTGAACAACAGCAACACCAGGTGGTATACTGGATAGAGTATTGGACTTGGAGTTGGAAAGACCTGAGTTCAAATCTAACCCCACGTACTTATTAGTTATATGACCTTGGGCAAGTCATTTAACCTGGGTTTCTTTTGCTTCAGTTTCCTCAACTCAAAAATGGCAATGATAATAGCATTTACCTCCCAGGATTGTTGTAAGGATCAAATGAGATAATATTTGTAAAGTGCTTAGCACAATGAAGATATTAGGTGCTATATAAGTACTAGCTAGTACTGTGATTGTGGTGGTGGTGATGATGATGATTGGACATATATTGGCCGTGTGACCCTGGATAAGTCATTTAATCTCTATGGCATCCTAGATGGTGATCTAAATTATCCTAACTTATGTTCTCTGACTATTAAAGGGCCTTCAGTAACCTGGTTCCATTTAACTACTTATTCAGATTAGCTTTAAAAAGGAAGTATAACAAGAACAGATGTCAAACATTTCATCCCTAACACCTGAGGAACATAACCTCCCTACCCCATCTCAGTCTCTGGTGAACAGGAGAGACTTTAGGTTTACAGTTTAACTCAATTCCTATACAGTATAGTTGCACCAAGTTCAAGCCCAAAGCCATACCTGTTCCTCCTTCCCCTCTTCACCTTATATCCTAGTACTTTGACTTTTCAGAGTTTCTCTGCTGGGTTGGCAGCAATATCTGGCTTTGAATCCTTGCTCCAAGGAACCATGATTGGAGCTCTTGCTAGGGTCTAGGGAATCTTCTTCTGGTGGCTAGAACTAAAAAGGACAAACTAAACTGATCAACACCCCAGACCCATTTCTTGGGACCATGGGACCTAAAGCAAGAAGGGTAAGGTGACCTTCCCCATGTCCTCCCCCCCACCCAATACCTCTCTCTCAGTGCATGGTACCCAGGCTTTGAATGAACATAAGCTGAACCCTTGTATACTGGAGAGAGCAAGATTGCCTCAGTCTTGTAGTTTTAAAGATGCAGTCTGTTCTACCTATACAGCCAATGGGAAGAAGCTGGTCTACAGGCAAAAAGGAAGCCATCCATATGTGACAAACACAGATAGCTTGTCTCTTCCCAGAAGCAAGTCTCTGTCATTTTCCACTGGGCACCTTCATCTTTGCATGAGTAAAGCCCAGTTACAACTACAACTCAGAAACCCCTTCTAATGTGCTTAACAGTGACAATCAGTCAATGAACTCAGCTCTTATGAAAGGCATAATCAAAACAACAGTAATTATACAATATTCCCTGAAGCTCCCCCCTTCCTTAAATATGGGATTCACTCCCCACAAATACAGTGCCTTTGAGAAGAGCAGACTGGAACAGAGTACGAGGCTCTAGGGTACACATGTGCCTAAGGTAGCTTAACAGTTCCTGATACTGCAGGGCAAGTCCTAAGACTGGACTGCTCCTCTCCACAGCTGATATCTTCATTACCAAGGATTATATCTTTGAAGCTGCTTCCTCCCCAGGTCACTGTCTTTATTCACATTTAGCCTTTGTCTAGAGTATACATCTGCTCCCAGCTGGATGTAGTCTTTCCTCTGGTTCAATAGTTCCCCTTCAAAGTGCCATGGCTGATATGGGGGAAAGGGGAAGATCCCTGCTAATCTTTTGCAGGGATCTCTCCTACAGATGAAGTCCTCAGCTTTAAATGTCTCCAACTCTTGAATTTAAACTGTTGAGATTCATCTAGGGCTTAGGTATCTAATTCACCCAAATATATGGTCAATTCATTTATTCAATCACACAATTCCCCTTTTGATCCAATCAGAGTGATGTTCACATCTCACAGAGAGATCAGGGCATATATGTATCTTTTCCAGTTAATTTGACATCACATTAATACCATATGATTAAATTCTAGGCTAAGTTACTGTATCAAATGAGTTGAGGTATGAGGCCAAGGTAGGGATGCAGAACCACATCTCTCTCCTACCTTATAACTACATTGTATGTTATATTATCTTGCTCTTTCAGTTATACATGATAACAGGCAGCTAGGTGGTGCAATGAATAAACTACCAGATCTGAAGTAAAAAAAGATTCATGTTTCTGTGTCCAAATCTGGCCTTAAGGGGTGGCTAGGTGGTGTAGTGAATAGAGCACTCCTGGTGTCAGGAGGACCTGAGTTCAAATCTGACCTCAGAGACTTAACACTTACTAGCTGTGTGACCTTGGGCAAGTCACTTAACCCCAATTGCCCCTCCAAAAAGCAAAAAATAATAAAAATAATAAAAATTTAAAAAAATTTTAAAAACCCAAAAAGACTTAAAAAATAGAAACAAATCTGGCCTCAAACATTAATTAATTGTGTGACCCTGGGCAAGTCACTTAACCCCATTTATCTCAATTTCCTCATCTGTAAAATGAGCTAGAGAAGGAATTGGCATACCCCTCCAATATTTCTGCCAAGACAATTCCAAATTGGGTCATAAAGAATAAGACATGACTCAAATGGCTAAACAACCACAACAAATGTAAAACCTAACTAGTTGGCCACACAATCATAAAACATTGTCTATTTTTCACTGGATGGCAGTTTTCCAAATTGTAGGAATAGTGACTTAGAGGGGGTAATAGACTATTTATGCCTAGCCTTGCAAGCAAAACTTTATGAAGTTTATAAATGTTGTATGTGGATACTGGAAGAACATTTAGACCACACTGAAGCCATTTCTTTTATCCACCTCTATGTGCTTCTGAAATGGGGACAGGACACATGGATGCTCAAGAATGATGAATGTATCTTGAACTAGAGTCTTTCTTTTGTGCAGAAGAGCATACTGAATTTGCTTTTTTCTGGGAGTGTAGAAGAATAGCATGTTTCACAGGAGGGAAGAACCACTTCTCTGAGTGGCTCCTGGGAGACAGGAAAAGGTAAAGTCACAGTGACTGGTTTCACCAGAGCATGTTGGGATAGACCAACCAGTTTGTTGTTCCTGGCTGACATCTCAGTGTAGAAGTTTCATAGCTCATGCATCCTATGTGACTATTTGCCCATTTGTTTGGGAGATGAGGAGTTATTTCCTCTTTCCCTGCATACAGGCTCCCAAGGACGCCTAAGGCTCTTAAGCTACCCTGCCTCCTTCAAGTGGAATGAACCTCATTATTTCTTCAGTTAGGCATTCTGAATACTCAGAAAGATATATCTCTTTACTTCATAACTGTCAACAAAATGGGCTTACAGCCAGATTGTCTGTCCTCAGCCATCATCATCATTTTTGTTATGACTATTCAAAAATAATTATCCATTGTCTATTGTGTGCAAAGCTTACCGTGTGTGTGTGTGTGTGTGTGTGTGTGTGTGTGTGTGTGGTAATAGAGACCAAAAAAAAAGCCACATATTCTCTGGTTTCAGAGCTCAAATGTTTTGATAATTTTGGTGAGAAAAAGCATGTAGGTAGAAGAGGAAACTACAATGAAAATTTATTGACTTTTGCTACATAGTAGTTTCAAATCCAAATACTTTCCCCCTAAGTATTTTAGTTGTGAATGGGCATTTTTTCCCCCCTTCATCAGCGAGCAAATGCAATCATTTGCAGGTAGTAGGTTCATCTGATCACAGATGATAGATCTAGAGCTGGAAGCAGGCCAAGAGGTAGAGTTCAATCATCTGACTTTACAGAGGAAACTGAAGCTCAGGAAGGCCCAAGATCACAAAGATAGAACCTATGGCTTCAGACACATGCAAGCATTATCTTTGGGTCAATATTTCTGACTATTACCTTGGCTCATCATTTCTCATTGCTCAGAGCAAACAACATTTTTTATAGTTAAAACCAAAAAAAGCTTAGGAGAAAAACCAGACCTGTGATATTATCAATATCGGAAATTCCCTGTTAGGGAACCCTCTACCAGTTCTACTAATACAGATTGGTAGCTACTTTGCCATTGATAGTCCTAGTTTCCTAGGCTACTGAGAGATTAAATTGGCTTTCCCAGGGATCCATGGCTAATATGTAAGTCACTGTGGCAGGATTTAACCAAAGTAAGCATGACTTCAAGTTCATCTCTCTATCTACCGTGCAACACTGGCTCTTATGTTTAGCAATTAGCTTCATTAATATTAAAAACATCTTTTAGTTTCAATAAAGGTAAAAAGTATAGGGCAATGTGTAACTTGTGGTATCTCTAGGATGTGGAGAAATTACATGCTGGTAAATGATGTTCTGCAGTTTAGAACAGAACTTTATGGCTTAAAAAATTCCTGTGCATGTTGGAAGGGGTCCTCAGCTGAAGGAGTTTTGGGGATGGAGGCTAGTGCAGCAGCTGTGAGCCATTGGGAGTTTTTCCTTTCAAAATGGCAAGGAGGCGAAGGGAGGCACTGACTGTTACAGCTATTGATACTGTTAATGTAATTAAGTGCTAAAGCATAGGGATGCCACCTGGGACCAAGACAAGACAGTGAGCCTGCTTAATTCTGCTAAGATGGATGATAGGGATGATGCTTTCTGACCTCACCCCTCTCTTGTAGAAAAAGACAATCTTGCTTTTTTACTGGGAAAATAAATTCCTGTTCCATTTGAAGATGTTCACATGTTTTGACTTAATGAGTTCTACTTTAGATGAAGACATAGAAGAGATCTTAGCTCCCTGGTTGTATGCTTCATTATCTGTGAAGAGGAAGGAGGAGAACAAGTGAGAAATGACTGATGTGTAATGAAGAAATTAAAGGGCTGGGGTATGAACCCTTGGTTCTCATTGCTAGGATTATATCTTGACTGGGGACTTTGAGCTAAAAGAGGAAGAATTTTATAAATACTGATTTTAAAAATATTTTATAAACTCTCTAAATAAAGTAAAAAAATCCCATGAATCCAGACCTCACAGTTGACCTTGGATACAAACAAGTTAAAAGAGTGGCAATCAAGAAAGAACCTTGGTGAGTAGTCAAGGTTCACCTCACACATTGTCCTCTGATTGGCTGGGTTATTCCTATGTTGATTAACAGAAACTCACACTCATGGTGGGCTGAAAGGAGTTGGGAAAGTATGGATATGTCTATATTTTGAAGGTAGAGTCAGCCAGTTTTTTGTTAAGCTATATGCCTGTACCCTACTACTTGTGGGGGCTTGTCTATGGGATTAAAATATATATATATATATATATATATATATATTATTGATAGTTCTCTCTCTGTGTTTGTTTGTTTCTTTCTAGCTTTCAAGAGTTTTGGTAGTATTTTAAAAATTTTCATTTTTATACTTCCTGTTCAGTTTTTGCTTAAAAATTTTTAAGTTTAGGTGGAGTCAAGATGGTGGAGTAGAAACAGGACTTCCACGGGGCTCTGGCTCCTACCTCCTCCAATTCATGCAAAAGAGGACTCTGAACAAACTTTGGAGCTAGAGAAGCTAACCTCCCACTGAAGACAGCCTGGCAGGCTGGCAGGAAGTGGCCAGCGCAGTGCTCTGGGAGCAGAGCCCAGCCCCCTTGAACCAGAGGTTTTAGCCTCAGGGTGGGCCTGACCAGCCTCTGGCTGGAGTGACTTCAGATCACCAGCAGCTGTGGCAGTTTCCAGAATTATCAACACATAGATGCTAAGGACAAAGTGAGAGGTCAGTGCAGTGTGGACTTTGTGATCCAGTAGTTTGGGAATGTGGTCAGCCTTTGCCCCTGGGGCAAGAAGCCGCTAAGGTGCCAGGTCAGGCAGGCCCTGCCACGTGGTAGCTTCATCTCCTGGCCTGCAGATTATAGGGGGACCAAGCAACCAGTCTGAGGGGTAATTGCTCTTGCTTTAACCTGCTTGGATCTGGATTGTGGTCTAGGGTGGAGGTCCTGGGATGTGCAACCAACTAATACCTTCAGCAGCTGAGAAAACCCCAGCAGTTGGGACAAAGCTCTCCTCTTTGGAAGCAGAGTTTTATTGTGGCAAAAAGCCCAAATGTTCAGTAATTGAGTGGCAACATGAGCAGGCAAAGGAAGCAAAGCACACACACACACACACACACACACACACACACACACACGTACACGTCTATATAGGAGGTTATATGAATATATATGTATGAATACATATGTGAACGTATGTATATATGTGTATTGGTATACATAGACAGAAGGCACAGGACCAATTGAATAGGAAGGGATGATACTTAAAAGGTGAAATTAAGAGGTGAGAGAGGAATATAATGGGAGGAGATGGGGAGAGACAGAATGGGGTAAACTATCTCACATAGAAGTCACAAGGGAAAATGGTCACAATGGAGGGGAAGAACAGGAAGGCAAAAGGGAATGGGTCAACCTTATTCTCATTGAATTTGGCTTAGGGTGGGAATGACATAAACACTAAATAGGGTATCTCACCCTACAGGAGAGTAGGGAGGAAGGGGATGAGAGGGGGGATGATGGAAGGAAGGGCATGCTGGGGGGGAGGGAAGTTGGAAGCACCCACTTTTGAAAAGGGACAGGATCAAAGTAGAGGATAGAACGAGTGGGAGGTGGGATAGGAAGGAGGGAAATATAATCAGTCTTTTATAATATTTCTACTATGGAAATGTTTTGCATAGCTACACATTTATAACCTATATTGAATTACTTAGCTTCCCAGTAAAGGTGGGTGACAAGGGAGGAAAGGAATGAATCTGGAATTCAAAGCTTTAAAATCAAATGTTTAATATATATATGTATATTATTATTAATATTATTTTACATGTAACTGGGAAATAAGATATACAGGCACTGAGGCATAGAGATCTACTGTGCCCTACTGGAAAGTTGGAGGGGGTATGAGAGAAGATATGGGAGAGAGCAGATTGGAGGAGGGGATATCCAGTAGGATCGCTATTTTGGGGTGGTGGGTAGGGGGAAAAACAGGGAGAAAATTTGTAACTCAAAATCTTGCGGAAATGAGTGATGTAAACTAGAAGGTAATAAAGCATTTGATAAATTTTTTTTAAGTTTAAAGTTGATTTTATTCATTTTATTACTTTCGGAAAGACTTTTAATATGTGTTTATGGGGTGTAAAATTTGATGCATAATTTTATTTTATTTTGATGTACCCTTTTATTTAATTCTGCTATTTTATTTTTCTGCCCTCTCTCTAAAGTTGATAGTTGGATTTTTATTTTGAAAGCTCTTCTATTTTTTTATCTAATTTCTTTTGTATTATTTTGTTTTGCTCTCCATCCTTATGTACCAATTTTCACTGTTCTGAATCTATTACAATTCTATGTTTTATCTGCATATAAATTTCTGTTATTTGTTAATGCTGACATGTCCTGTCATGTAGTTGTCTGAGTGTGCAAATAGTCTGCTAATGCGGCAAATTTGGAAATTTACTATACTTTTTACTGCACATAAATTATTATATATATACATATATATGATTAAAATTGATCAGTTAATACATTTTCCTTTTGATTATTGGTTAATTATTACTGTTGTGCTTTAATAGTGTAGAAATATAAGAACAGTACTTGGGAAGTATTATATCATCCCATGGGTGTTAACATCCATAAGGAATTACTGATTTTTTTTTCCTTTTGGAGGGCAATTGGGGTTAAGTAACTTGCCCAAGGTCACATGGCTAGGTTTTTGTTTGTGTGTGCATTAAGTGTCTGAGGCTGGATCTGAACTCAGGTCCTTCTGACTCCAGGGCCAACGCTCTACTCACTGCGTTACCTAGCCGCCCCATGGAATTACTTATTTTTAAGGTAGCCATATTTATAGACCAAGATGTTAGAAAATTTAAAATAAGAGTTGGGGGGGCTAAAAAATATTCTGTAATGAGATCAGGACTCTGTTAATGTGCTCTGTGATTTTTCAGACTTATTTGATCACTCAAAAATGCCTCCTGAAATTAGTTAAGGGCAGCACCTAGAAACTGACCTATAATCCTTACCCAGTAGTGGAGTATTATAGAAAAACCGCAACAGTACTGAGTATACCAGGGATGCCATGAGGCAACAGATGAAGGTTTGCCTTTAGAACCAAATTTCTCATCTGGGATATTTTCCATGTCAAAGCTAAAATCTCTCTACCTGTGCCTAGGTGGAGAGTTAATTCCCTTAAGTCACTTAGAGGCATTGCACCAGTGAGAAGGTAAAAATAAGTGTACTATAATGGAAAGAGATCATTTCCTTGTATATCATGAAGGGTTTAGATCCAAGGGGAAATATCACTGTGAACAGATCTTAGATATGAAGCCTTGTTAAAGACATCAAAAAGATCCCCACCATAGGAATATTCAGCACTTGATGCTTGCTCCCCTGGTGGAAACTCCACAGAGGTCCTGGCCAGTAGTACGACACTGAGAAGAAAACTGTTGGCCTTTAGAAGCTCCAGATTGCAATTCCACACCCTTTGTAGGTGAGGTCCAGAGTTTTCGCAAATTTCCTGATTGTTCACCTGATGATTGATTCGCCTTGTTGGATGCCTGAGTTTAGCACTGATTTTAAATTGTGTTATATTATCAACACTTCATTGCCTACTCAAAGGAAGAATGGATGGGAGAGCCAAGCAAACTGAGTGGTGCATTTTCTAGAATTCCTGAGTTCAGCCTGTGTACTTTATAAGTTCACAGGGTCTCAGAAAGCCTATTCGTACGAATGAGTGGGGGATGTTTTATTATGTATTGTTTTCACTCATGCATTGTTTTTCTTAATTCTATGCAAAGAACAAATGCTGTATGCAGTACTGAAGATTTCCTGTCAACTGCTGTGGACAATTGACTCCACTAGGCCAAGGTTATGCAACTAGGACTCACTGAAATATGGCAAGTACAAGGAAGACACAGGGTTTGCTGAAGAGCTAATTCTAATGAGGTAAATTCACAGTAAACCACACATTCTAGATAGCTAATCAGTGCTACTATGCAGAGAGAAATGGTACTGAGTGATTAAAAGTCATCCATTCAGAGAGAGCTCAAGGATTCCTCAGCACTTCTGTCTAATGGGGATAAATGGGCATAAAGGCCTTGGGGAGGCCAAGATGAAGGCCTCTTCTTATTGAACAGAATCAGGATGATGACTTACTAGCACAACTTGGTGTGGGCAATAAAAATTGTAATAATAATAATAGCTTTTATACATTTATATAGTGCTTACCATGTGCCCAGCACTGTGCTAAGTACTTTACAGATATTACCTCCTTTCATGCTTACAACTTCTCTGTGAGGTAGGTGTTATTACTTTTATTTTATCCATGAGAAAACTGAGGAAAACAGAGGATAAGTGACTTGCCCAGGGTCACACACCTAGTAAGAGGCTGGATTTTTAGTTCAAGTCTTCCTAACTCTAGGCCTTGCCCTCATTCCACTGCACCACCTACTCCCCATCATGGAGACTCTTCTGCTGATCTAGAACAGCAACTCATTTGTAACTCTTTGTTTGAAAGAGCTGCCTGAGAGATTAAGTGATTTGCCCACTGTCACACAGCCTTAAATGTTAGAGGCAGGACTTAAATTTAGGTTCCATACTCTTTGATTTGCTGATGTTGTAGACATACAAACTAAAAAGTGTTAATGTATTGTAATGGAAATGCAGATTTAAAGCTCTTCCCTGCCCCTAGGCCCTTTGATTGGCTTAAGTGACTCTGAGAACCTTCTTTAATTTGAAAATATACTCTGTCCCCTAATAGGCTGAATGTGGTCACATGGAGCCTGTGGCTGGAGGCTTGGTTTTCAGGAATGACCACACCTTGATACTGTGTGATTGGGCAGTGGGTCAAGAGGGTGGTTACATTCTCTGAGCCAGGAGAAGGCTATATAAATCCTGATGGGAGGCTTTGCTTTGGGGCTCTCTGAGCCAGGAGAAGGCTATATAAACCCTGATGGGAGGCTTTGCTTTGGGGCTCACTTTGAGAAGTGTTGTGTGATTTGACCAGATGAGACTCTGGGCAGCCATTGAGAGCCCCCTGGCTTTGAAAACCCAGGTGTTGATTCTTCCCTCTCTGGTAACTGTGATTTTGGTATTGATAATGGTTGGACAGTTTGGAAGCCTGTCTGTTTGATCTGTCTGTATACTCTGAAGTTCAGGGTGCTGACCTTTCCCCCCTGAACTAGGTAATATATGTTTAATTAGATTAAAGTAAGCTTGTTAACCCATTTTGAGTTGCTTTCCTTTTGAAAAGCAGATCTAAGAACCTGTGTTGGCAGCCACCCTGGGGATGTTGGGGTGCTTGCTGCTACAAGTATTAAGGAAGCATATACATTACTTTATGTTAATACTACAAAAGATCTGTAGTTGTTTCTATACCTAAGTAGATGGTGTCACACAGCACAACAAAATCCATCACTTGATGGCTAACCTGGTGAAGCACCTCTCTGCATTTATAGTTAATATGATTCTCTTTCTAGTCTAGATCTTCTATATATTCACATCTCCATCCTCACATGATTCTATATCCTACTTTACTCACGTTTCCTCTCTTATCTCTAATTCTCACTCTGCCACTGCTTTTAATTATACATCTTTCTATAAATATAAACATAGATGTATCTATAGATATGCACACATATACCTTCATGTATACCTTTGTTTATAATGCCATGATGCATATATTAATTATATATTTATAATATGCAATTACATATAACAGTATTTATTTCCCACTAACATCTTATTGCAATACCTCATTGTTGTAAGGAAGGTAATCCTGGCTTCTTGGATTTTATGCCAGCCTGTGTAGTTAGACATGCAAAAATGTAAAAGACTGAGTATAAACTTGAGATTGGATTGTGTTTATCCCAAGACAAAACTAGATAAATTTTGAAAGGCTTTTTGTGAGACTAGCTGTTGTTGTTGTTCAATCATTTCAGTAGTATCTGACTCTTCATGACCCCATTTGGGTTTTTCTTGGCAAAGATACTGAAGTGTTTTGCCATTTCCTTATCCAGATCATTTTATATATGAGGTAACTGAGTCAAACAGGGTTAAGTGACTTGCCCAATGTAACTCTACTAGTAAGTGTCTGAGGTCAGATATGAACTCAAGAAGACGAGTCTTCTTGATTTCAGGCCTAGTGTTATCCACATAGCTGCTCCACCAGACTAGCTTCAGGTAATAAATTCTATAGGGTAAATTTCTGTGGTAGCTAATGAAATCATCTACTGAGCCTTGCAAAGACTAAGATTTAAATTGTCATAGGGAGTACCTACACTGGTGAAATCATAGTTTTTTTGTAGTATTAAATAAAAGTAACACATTTCTTTAATATTTTAACCCTTATTTAGTAAAATATATACCCATATAAAATATATACCCATATAGGCATCTGCCATGTGAAATAACTAATATTTGCAAACTGTAAAAGTCACAAAGGATACTTTTTTTTAACAAAATAAGAAATATTTATTAAGTACCTGCTGTTTGCTCAATGCTGTTGGAGATACAGAATAAGTATGAGATATAGTCATGCCCTTAGGGACCTTATATTCTTGGTGGAGAGACAAAGCACACACACCTATACACATGCATATGTGTGCCAACTAATATATATGTATACACTGAGGTACTTAAAACAGGTAGAAGCAATATGATTATTCATGATTAAGTGTCTAAATCATAGGTATAGTGAGTAAATACTCTAAGAACAATTGTTCCAATTCCCAAATGAGGGGGAGAAAAAATTAAAACTACTGTTCAGAAAGTCACCACCAGAAGAAATGAAGAAAATGTAGTTTTATTCCTGCACAGTTGGGTGGAGGGAAGACTATCACTGTGGGTGACCTTCTCCACTTCTCTTTCCTCCTTACCCAGCCTAGAACCCATATAGACTACATGACTGCTAATGTGGTTTGGATGAAATCTGATGATGTAATCTAAGGACCACTAGACTTTGCCAATCTCCCTGTTATGGAAACCTTAGGACTCCTGGGCCTCTCCATCTGTTCTGAAGACAGACTTGCTTTTATTTGTTGTCTTCTCCAATTAGAGTGTGAACTCCTTGAAAGTCTTGTTTTTTTCTATTTGTATCCCCAGGGCTTAGTATGATGGTAGGCACATTGTAAACATAATAAATGTTCCATTCGTTCAGGGTTAAATGGTTGGGCTTATTCAGGCATACCTCATTTTATTTTATTTTATTATTTTATTTTTTTTTATAAAGCAATTGGGGTTAAGTAACTTGCTCAAGGTTACATGGCCAGTCATTATTTATGTGTGGGTGCTCATTTTCTGAGGCCAGATCCGATCTCCGGTCATCCCAACTCCGAGGCCGGCGCTCTTACTCACTGTGCCACCTAGCCACCCCATACCTTGTTTTATTATGCCTCACTTTATTGTACTTCACAGATATTGCATTTTTTTTTTAAAGCAATTGGGGTTAAGTAACTTGCTCAAGGTTACACGGCTAGTCATTTGATTTATGCGTGGGTGCTCATTTTCTGAGGCCGGATCTAATCTTGGGTCATCCAAACTCCGAGGCCGGCACTCTTACTCACTGCGCCACCTAGCCGCCCCTTTAGGGCAATTGGGGTTAAGTAACTTGCCCAAGGTTACACGGCTAGGTTTTTGTTTGTGTGGATTAAGTGTCTGAGGCCGGCTCCGAACTCAGGTCCTTCTGATTCCAGGGCCGGCGCTCTATTCACTGCGCCACCTAGCCGCCCCTATATTGCATTTTTTACAAATTCAAAGTTTGTGGCAACCCTGCATTGAGCAAGTCTGTAGCTGCCATTTCCCCAATATCATATGCTCGCATCATGTCTCTGCATCATGATTTGGTTATTCTCACAATATTTCAAACATTTTGATTATTATTCTATCTGTTATGGTGGTCTGTGATCAGTGATCTGTGATATTACTATTGTAATTATTTTGGGGTACCACAAGCCACACCCCTTTAAGATGGAGAACTTCATCGGTAAATGTTGTGTGTGTTCTGATTGCTCCACCGACTAGCTGTTCCCCATCTTTCTCCCTCTCCTTGGTCTCTCTATTCCCTCTCTATACAACAATACAGAAGAATATTATATAAACTTAGTTGATAAAGCAGTGACAGGGTTTGGGAGAACTGACTCCAATTTTGAAAGTTCTGCTGTGGGTAAAATGCTATTAAACAGCATCACATGCTACAGAGAAATCTTTCATGGAAAGAAGAGTTAACTGATATGGCAAACTTTAGGGTTGCATTTTTTTTTAAAAGAAATTTCCAAAGCCACTCCAACCTTCAACAACCATCGCCTTGATTAGTCAACAGCTATCAATATGGAGGCAAGACTCTCCACCAATAAAAATATTACAACTTGCTGAAGGTTTAGATGATGGTTAGCCTTTTTTAACAATAATTTTTTAAATTAAGGTAGATACTTTTTTTAGACATAATACTATTGCACAGTTAAGACTGCAGTATAGAGTAAAAATAAACTTTTTATGTACTGGTAAACCAAAAACATATATATGACTTGCTTTATTGTGATATTTACATTATTATGGTGGTCTGGAGCCCAAACTGCAGTATCTCTGAGTTGTGTCTATATCTTAATTCTTGAGTACTTCATAGTATATCCCAGATCTCTATGTTAATTAGCACAAACTTAACATAGATTCCTTGTAGTGTGCATATTTTACATGGTACACTGAATATTGTTGTTGTTCACTTGTATTCAACTCTCCATGACCCCATTTGGGGTTTTCTTGGCAAAGACACTGGAGTGGTTTGCCATTTCCTTCTAGCTCATTTTACAGATGAAACTGAGGCAGACAGGACTAAGTGACTTGCCCAGGATCACAAATCTAGTAAGTGTCTGAGGTCAGATTTGAACTCGAATCCTCTTAACTCTAGGCTCAGCACTTTATCCAATGTGCTACCTAGCTGCCCTACATACAGTTTAGCTTCATACATATCATGACTAGCTCTGGATAATAGAAAAACAAGCCTTTCCTAAGAGGAGCTTAATTTCTACTAGATGTCCACAGATGCGTAAATATAAAATTTGTACAAAGTAATCTCAAGAGACAGGAGTATTGGAGGCTGAAAGGATCTAAATAATGTATTGTATGGGAGGTAGCACCTAGAATACTCTGAAGGAAGCAGGGAATTCTATGAGATGGATGTAAGGAGGTACATTACTGACAAAAGGGACCTCCTATGAAAAAATATACAGATGAGAAGCTAGAGAACAGGCATCAGGCCAATTTAAGTGGAAGGGGGAATGCAAAGCAGAACAATATGAAATAAGACTGGAAAGGTTTATGGGAGTTAATCTGTAGAAGGATTTAAATTCCAGGTTGAGGATTGCATGTTTTATGTTAGTGTAAATAGGGAGGCACTGAAGATTTTTGAGTAAGAGAGGGACATGGGCAGGTCTCTGTTTTAAGAATATCAATTTGGTGACTATATGGAGAGTGGGTAAGAAAAGGGGAGAGACACGGGGCGGCTAGGCTGCGCAGTGAATAGAGCGTCGGCCCTGGAGTCAGAAGGACCTGAGTTCAGAGCCGGCCTCAGACACTTAATCCACACAAACAAAAACCTAGCCGTGTGACCTTGGGCAAGTTACTTAACCCCAATTGCCCTAAAGGGGCGGCTAGGTGGCGCAGTGAGGAAGAGCGCCGGCCTCGGAGTTTGGATGACCCAAGATCAGATCCGGCCTCAGAAAATGAGCACCCACACATAAATAATGACTAGCCGTGTAACCTTGAGCAAGTTACTTAACCCCAATTGCTTAAAAAAAAAAAAAGAAAAGGGGAGAGACTGAAAGCAGGAAGATCAATTAGAAGACTATTTTAATAGTGAAAGTGATAAGAGACTAAATTAGGGTAGAGTGAACGTAAATTATATATGAATGAACACAAAGGTATAGGTGTTGTGGAGGTGAAGTTGACATCACGCGGCAACTGATTGGATATGAGGAAGGAAAGGGTCATGGGGAAGATAAATGAGTCAAGGATGATTCCAAGAATGTTATGCATAGCTGGGTAACTGAAAGGACGATGGCCTCCTTAACAGCAATAGTTAAGTTTGGAGGGGGGTATATACATATACATATACACATATACATATACATACATACATACATATACACATACACATACACAGTCATATAATATACACTTACACATATACATACATCATTATATACATATACACATGCATACATATGTACATATATTTTTTGAGGAAATGTAATGAATTCCATTTTTGACACATTGAGTTTGAAATACCTATGAGACGATTGGTAATTCCCATAATATATCTAAAATGTGGACATAGATAAAAAAATAACTTGAACTGGGAAATACAATGACACACTCTCCGATTGTCTCCCCTAGGTAAGAGGTGCATTAACAGTATATAAGGACATCATAATAATCACAACTAAAATTTATATAGCCTAGTTAAGTTTGCAAAGCACATTATTATTATTATTATTATTATTTGCTTTTTGGAGGGCAATTGGGCTTAAGTGACTTGCCCAAGGTCACATGGCTAGTTTTTGTGTTAAGTGTCTGAGGTCGAATTTGAATTCAGGTCCTCCTGACTCCAGGGCTGGTGCTCCATTCACTAAAGCACATTATTTATTTCATCTCATTTGATCCTCACAATAAGCCAGTAAGGTAGGTACTATTTGCATATGAAGAAACTGAGTCTAAGAAGGGTTACATGACTAGTCCAGAGTGACACAGCTTATAAGTGTCTGAGACAGGATTTGAATTTGTCTTCCTGATTCCACATCTAGTACTCTACCCATTGCATCATATAGATGCCTCTACGTATACATGGAAGGGAAAGTACTTTTAGATGACAGACTTCCCTGGTTGTGTTGTTTTACTGTGACAAACTGTCTTCACATCACAAAGTGTCTCTTTACTGCTCAAGTACATGTGCCAGTGAGGGCATTCGTGGTAGTGGGAATGGAGTGAACCACACTGACTATTTTGTGACTCAATCCTGGATCTAGCTCACTTCCTTTTCTATTCACTTATGGGTCTGGTTCCATTTTTGTCTTGTGAGAAAACTTTATTCAGTTATGGGAATTGTGAGAAAGCTTTATTGTACTGTTTGAACCTAGCCCTGTGTAGCTAAACTTCCTCCATGTGCTGCTTAGAGACCCTTTACTAAGGACCTAAGTTATGTGGATCAGAACCCCAATCATATCTGAAGACTAATGCAAGGAGTTTTCTCACACTTACAGATTTCAAGCAACCCATATATCTTATCTAAAAACTGATCCCATATTGGTCAATGAGTTATTATTTCTTTGTTCCTTTGATTGAATACAGATACTTGGGGGGAGTGGGACACCTGTTTTTCTGATTTTAGGGAATAGAACCTGCTTATTCTCCCCCTCTCAACTTGGGAAGCCCTTAATCTTTCTCCCAGTTAGAAATCAGATCACTTATTTCTGTATCCTGGTTAATATTTGTATTAATTGGTTTTGTTTAATTGTTTTTAATGGATAAAACTTTGTCTCATTTTGTATTCAGGGTCTTTGGATTGAGTGGGGATTCCACTGACCTATTTATAATGCCTGTTTTTCTAATAAATTGTATTTCTTGGATTGTTTTCTCAGTAATTATTAATTAACTACCATACCAGTTAGAACTCCTTCTGGGAAAAAAGAAAAAAGAAATCTGGGGAGCCAAGATAGTGGAGTAAGCAGTAAATCACCATAACTCTCCCTTATTCATTTCCAAACAACTATAAAATGGCACCCCAAAACAAATCCTGCAACAGCAGAATCAGCAAAAAGATGAGGTGAAACAATCTTTAAGCCCAAGAAACTTGAAAGATTGGCCAGAAAGGTCTATCTCATTTGGGTAAAAGGGGGGCACAGTCCAGGACAGGAAATGTCCCAGAAAGCTAACAGCAAGCTCCACCTTAGGAAACCAACAAGAGGTCCTGAACCCTAGTGTGGTGGATGAAGCAAACACTAACACCAGGACCCACCACGTGCCTCAGCATAGCCAGGGGAGCCACAGACTCCAACTCTGAGAGCCTCCATGTGCTTCATTGTGGCCCTGGGCACATAGGCATCCTCCAGTAGCCAGACTCCCATGTTCTTCAGTGTAGCCCCAGGGAAATTTAGGAATACCCCACTGACCTCAGCCATCAGCAGTAGGACCCCAGCTCAGCACCAGGTAAGTTGCTAGAACTCTATGGCCTCTAGTAGCACCAGCCACACCCACCTCATCCTCTCAGCACAGCCCCAGGCATGAGAGTCTGCTGTGGTCCCCATGGCAACATCAGTGCAGCACCAGGTAAATAGTCAGGGCCTGCTGCCCCTGCTACAAAAAACTAGAGACAGTACCCCTTTCACCCTGGGAACAGAGCTCAAATTTAAAAGAAAGGAAAAAGATTTTAAAAAAAAAGATGAGCAAAAAACAACAAAAAAAGAATCTGAACATAGAAAGCTATTATGGTGAGAGGGAAGATCAAGATACAAACTCAGAAGAGGACAACAATGTCAAAACACCCATGGGAAAATTGGGACATTAATACACTGTTGGTGGAGTTGTGAACTAATCCAACCATTCTGGAGTGCAATTTGGAATTATGCCCAAAGGGCAACCAAACTGTGCATAGCCTTTGATCCAATAAATACCACTACTAGGTCTGTTTTCCAAAGAGATTATAAAAATTAAAAAAAGACCTACATGTACAAAAATATCTATAGTTGTCCTTTTCCTGGTAGCAAAATATTGGAAACTAAGGAGATGCCCATCAATTGGGGAATGAATGAACAAGCTGTAGTATATATATATGTAATGGAATACTGTTGCACAATAAGAAATGATGAACAGGCATATTTCAGAAAAACCTGGAAAGACTTATGCAAACTAATGCAAAGTGAAATAAGCAGAACCAGGTAAACATTGTACACAGTATCAGCAACATTGTGTAATGATAAGCTGTGAATGACTCAGCTCTTTTCAGCAACAAATTGATCCAAAACAAGTACAAAGGACTCATGAAGGAAAATGCTCTCCACATCCAGATAAAGAACTGATGGACTCTGAATGCAAACTGAAGCATACTTTTCCCACTTACTTTATTCTTTTTTGTTTTCCTTTTGATCTGTTTCTTCTTTCACAACTGTGACTAATATGGAAATATGTTATCATTACAGCACATGCATTAAATATATCAAATTGCCTAACAGTTTAGGAAGAGGGGAGGGGAGGGAGGGAGAAAGAAAACTTTGGAACTCAAAATCTTGTAAAAATGAATACTAAAAATTATCTTTACATATAATTGGGAAAAAATAAAATACTATTAAAAAAGAATTCCTTCTGGTCTAAGGCAGCTATGTGATGCAGTGGATGTAATAATGGATGGAGAAAAGGATGGACCAGGAAGATCTGAGTTCAAATTTTACCTCAGATACTTAATAAGCTATGTTACCTTGGGCAAGTCACAACCTCCCTATACTCCAGTTTTCTCAACTGTAAGAAGGGGATAATATTAGTACATACTCCCAAAATTGTTGTAAGGATCAAATAAAATATTTTTGAGGAACTTAGCACATTACCTGACACATAGTAAGTTGGAGTATGGGTAAGGCAGAGCCAGATTTCCAAGCACATCACATCACATACAACATCAAGCACTGCCTTGATGTTAGCTTAATTAACCTAACATTTCCATGGGCTAATGTACTTCTACTTGCTTCATGAGAAGGGCTGGGTTTTTTTTGGATGTGATACCCATACCCATAGGCTTTGATCTTTCTTAGGAAGATCCAAGGTCAAAAAGGCTGTAAAAGCAGGGCTGGAATTAAGAGTCTCATTTTCAGGCCTCTTATAGTTGCTCATTCCATTTAAGTTGTTTTGACAGCTTGTCAAAAGAGGTTCTTAGTGGCTTGGACATGCTTCTATTGCCTCCTTGCTCTACCTCACTCTGGAGTAGGAAGTATAGATTATCTTAGGTTTATAGGCATTTAATCCTAGAAGATACTCCAGAGATCATGTATTTCAATGCCCTCATCTTACAGGTGAAGAAATAGTGATAGGTAAAATGATTTGCCCAAGATTTCTTCCTTCAAGACCCAGTGTAAGTACCATCCCCTCTGTGGAGCTCTCTCTTATCTTCTTAACTAAAAATAACTCTTCCTATGTTAAATTTTCCTAGATGTTTATATGGATCTCTGTGACTATCTCATTCTATCCCCTAGTACACCTATTTGTGTATGTGTATTAATACCCAGTTAGATTATAAATTCCTTGAAGACAGGAAAATGTCATTAAAAAATCTTTGTATCTCTAGAACTTGACTGAACTCTTCATTTAGGGACTGGGCATGGGAGTTCAGATTGGATTTCTGTTAAAAGGATATTCATAGAAGTTACCCCAGTTTGAAATTGAGACTGCTGTGATTGGTTCACAGGGCAAGGGGTAGTTATTATAGTGCAGAGGTTAGTTAGGTTCTACACTCTTATTTGAGAAGGCTTCCATTGTGTGGTATTCACCTTATTTTCCTGCTACAATTTTAATTCATATTTGTGTGAGATGTGTGTTGTCTGTGAGTTTGCTGCCAGTGTAAAATATGTATCTCTAAATGCCACTTTCAGAGAGGCATGGAGAGATATTTCTGAAATCTTACCCTCACTCCAAGGAAGTGATCCCTACCTTGAGGGGAGCAAGAGAAGGTTCATGAGGTTGGATGATCATTCCTTCAATCAACCAATCAATAAACATTAAGCACCTACTCTGTGTCAGACACCTTTCTAAGTACTGGGGATACAAAAAGAGTCAAAAGATAGTCTCTGCCCTCAAAGATTTTATAATTTAATGAAAGAGACAACATGTAAACAAATATATATGCAACAAGCTATATACAGGATAAGGAGGAAATAATTAGCAGAGGGAAGGCACTAAATTAAGAGAGGTTGGGAAGGTGTTGTGTAGAAAATAAGATTTCAGGTGAGACTAAAAGAAAACTGAGGTGGTCAATAGTTGAAACAAAGGATGGAAAGCAATAGGAAGCCACTGGAATTTATTGAATAGGGAGGTAGGGATGTAAGTCTACAATTCTATCTATTGGCCCCCTATGTATGCTAAGCTATGGCTGTAATATCACCCCCTTTATTTCTTTACTGGTTGCTCTTAAAGGGAGTCACGGTGAACCCTCAGCTTATACTTTCTAGTTTGACTCCTCACCAAATGTTAGTTACACAAAAGACTATCATAAATAGCAAGTGAACTCATTTATCTAAGTGAGTAGCAAATTGCAGTCGGAGCAATTATATAGATTAGAATTAACTGTGAAAGACACAGAATAAATGAGATATCTCACTGGGAGCAAAGATATCTATGCTCACACACACACACACACACAGATAGAGATAGACAGATTCCCCCAAATCTGTAGGGAGTCAAACTGGAAATCTGCAACATGTTGAAGACATTCCTCTTTATCTCTACTGCTTCCAAAGTCTATTTTTCTTTTCATGTGTCTGGAATCATTCCCTAAGAAAGTCTAGTACATACATATCTTCTCCAAGACAGCATAAAGAATGTCTCTCCAACGTTCTAGCATAAAATCTACCCTTATGATAACATATCATTGTATCAAAATTTTCTCTACCATTTAGGAGAATGAAACATGCCCAAAATCCAGCTAGAAAATTGGGGCTTTGCATTTATATATTTTATCTGTAATACATATACATATATTATATATGCATAGGCATGTGTGACAACTAAACCCTCCAATTATTAAGCGAAATATCACATCCACATATATATAAATATATATGCTTTATGTGTCCATATGTTACATGCTTCTTAATTAGAGGGTTTGGTTGCATAGGTATGCACACATTTGCATATCCATATCCATCTATTTTAGAATAAGCCAGTCCCCAGAATAATATCCTAACACTAAAATTAATAAGCAATATATTATATGTATATACACAGGCATGTGTATATAATTGAGATATTCTTTATTAATTTGAATACATATATTTATAAGTAAACATGGCATATTATTTGTTAATTTGAGGATTGAGTTATCATTCTGAGCACTGGCTGATTCTGTTATCTTCCTAGTTACATATCCTGAATTGAATTGAAGCCTTGCTGTGTTAATAAAGTGCCCATGGCTTTTGGGAACAGCTGTTATAGCTGCTGATTTTATAGAAAATAGCCTAAGAGTAGAGAATTGACATGTCTTTTGGTTGAGTTGGTTAAGCCTGTAGAGAGTAACTCTTCAAGTGAAAATGTACTGAACAATAAAGTATAAGATAGTATATTTGAAGACAATGTCCACTTGTAAAAATTATATGTTCCTGTGCTTGTCCAAAACAGAACCCTTAGGTACTACAGAAAATCTAGCCAAAAGTAAAAAAAAAAATTTGAGCAATAGACATCTAATTCCAAACATTTTACACTGATAAATAGCTTCTTGACAAGAGGCAGAGACATTGATACACACACAGATGGATACAGACACATATACACAGATGAATGTAGGGGTTTTTATTTGCTTTTTGGTGTTGGTTAATGTCTCTGAGGGTATATTCATCCCAATCTTGTGCTTCATCGAGAAGCATTGAAACAAATATGGATTCAGGATAGCTTCATCTGACTCTGATAGGAGTAACTATAATGTAAATTGATCTTTAATCAAGAAATTAATGAGCATTTATTAAGCATTTGTAATTTGTTGGGTTCTGGGCTAAGTGCTTGGGCTACAAAGGAAAAAATGAAAACACTCTCTGGAATTTATATTTTCATGGGGGAGAATGTGTATATCTACACACACACACCCACACCCACACACAGACATGCACACAGATAAAGTACATATAGATAGAGACAAAGTAGGATACAAGTTAACCTTAGAGGACAATGTACAAACAGCTGGGAGGACCTGGAAATGGTTTCTGTAGAAGTTGGGTTTGAGCTTAGTGAATTTAGTCAGGTTGTGTCAGTTGAACTAAGTCTTGGAAGAAGTCAGGGATTCTAAGAAGGAGAACATTCAAGGAATGAGAGACAGTCAATGCGAAGACATAGATAGGGGAGATGTAACACTATGTATGAAGAAATTTACCCTGCATGATTCTGGACAAGTCACTAACCTTTTTCAGCCTCTGTTTCCTCATCCACAAAATATGGCTAGTAATAGCCCCTACTTTAGAGAGTTGTGAGAATCAAATGCAAAACGGTTTACGAAGGTTAAAGTGCTATCTAAATACTTGCTATTATTAGCAATTATTACATAGGTCAGCATGCCTACAAATGGGAGAACTTTGAAAGACCAGAAATATAGGAGGAAGTCAATTAGGAAAAACTTTCATTGCCAAAACGGAAGAGTTTATATTGATCTTAGAGAGAGTTGTGTGTGGATTTCTTGGACCAAACAATATTTTTTATAAAGTTTCATTTTGTGACAGCAGCAGTCACACATTTGTAATTTTAATGATACTAGACTGATTCAGAATGTCTTATTTTTGCCAGAAAAAAACATAGATGTGGTGGAGCTCTAACTGGCTTGTGAAAGCCGATTGTTATTTTTTCAGTGTGCATTTAACTCAGTCCTTCAAATCAGGCTTGATATATCATTTTGTTGCCTATAATTAATAAAATGTTAGTAATGCATATCAAACTTTAAATTGTGTGTGCATACATTCCCCTCACCTGAACCCCAGAACTTGTAAAACACTTGCCAGTACCCTCTGTGTTGCTCTATAAACATTGCTTGAGCTCCACAGGAGTACAGAAAAGGACTCAGGGAAGGAGTCAACTCTAGTCACCATCAGACTGGAGGCTAGTTAATAATAATAATAATTATAATAATAACTGACATTTATAGAACTCTTTGCTTCATACCTATTATCTCATTTGAATCCCATAACATCCCTAAGATGAAGCCAGATTGAACTAGTTTATGCACCTTTAATAAGTTGTGTTGGATTTTATGGTATACAAAAATATTTCTTTGCTCTCTTTTGATTTGTTTTTAAAACTTTTAAAAAAGTTTACAATAGTCTAAGAAATTATGCAAAAGTTGTACTTTTGTCATCATGTGCTTAAGGAGCACACTTCAATGACTATGGAAGATATTGCAGTGGCTATTGGTGTGAGGTTGTCAGACATTTCAAGAATATTTAAGACCACGATGAAATAGGAAGAGTTCTATTAAAGTTAAAAGGAACATGGAGTGAAAAATGAAAAACATCACCCAAAACTGAAAAAAAAAAAGATTCTAAAATATACATTAATTCTTCAATGTCAAACAGAGAGCTGGCATATTGAGGAGCTATTATCAATTCTCTTCAAAAGGTACAGGCTTCTTAAATATGGAAAACCATGGACAAGATTAGTAAAAATAAATTAGTTACCATTCCTATGAGGAAAAAAATGTTTTCATGGGCAAGACAATACAAAGACAAGACTACTAAAGATTAGAAAAAGTTGTTTTACTAATTAAACTCACTTTTTCTTTCAAGGCTTTATCAAATTCTTTGTCAGAAGTCCAGGTGAGCCTGTAAAATCTGGACGTCTTGATCAGATTACAAAGCATCCAGCCTACAAAGTGATTTAAGGATTTTTATTCTTAGTGGGTCTGGAAATCTTGTCCCCCTTGAGAGAATGATGAATGTTGATATATTGATTTATTAAGAAGTAGAATTGTTAAATTCCCAAATGGAGATGTAATACTGAAATATGGACTTGCACCATGCCTCTCATGAATTTATCAGAATAATGGAGATAGACATGCTCCAATGAACTGAGGACTTGACCAGTTTTAACCTCATTATACTCCTTTAGGTTACAGTTCAAACTAGACTTGAAAAAATTAACTATTTCCAAAGGTAGACTTAATAACCAATGTAACAAAAATATTGTTTCATGATGAATTAAAGAATACATAACACTATGAACTTAATGTGAAATATGACAAATTATTAAAGGAAAAATGGGGACATTGTATATTAGAGATTTTTTAAAGTTGTAAAAAAGGCATAAGAGGTATTGTATATTAATACATTTAATTATTTTACTTTGTAACTACTACAATAGGCAACCATTGTAATTTATTGAGTAAATGATTGCTATGTTCAGACTTGCACTTTAGGAAAATCAATTTAGGAGTTATGTGGAGAATGGATTGGAATGGGAAGAGTCTCAAGGCAGGGAGACCAAAGAGAAGTCTTAGCAGTAATCCAGGCAAGAAGTAATAAAGGCCTGAGTGAGAATAGCGGCTATGTGAGTAGAGAGAAAGGAATTTATATGAAAGAGGTTATGGAGATAAAAATAAGATTTAGTAACTAATTGAATACTGGAATGAATGAGATAAGGAGTTGAGAATGGCACTGTGCCGCAAACTTGGGTGCCTAAAAGGATGGTGGTGACCTTGGTAGCAAGAGGGAAATTTGGAAGAGGATGGCATTTTGGGGAAAAGATAATGAAATGTGTTTTGGTCACATTGGACATAAGATGCATAATGGATATCCAGTTGGAGATGTCCAATGGATAATGATACTATACTGAAGATTGGGGGAGACACTAGAGATAGAAAATATAGTTTTGGGAGTTATGCATTGAAATGATATTTGAACCCATGGGAGATGATGAGGTCATGAAGTGATAGAGCATAGAAAGGAAGGGAAGAGGGCCCAGGACAGAAGTTTCAGATATACCCACAGTGAATAGATGTGATATAGATGATGATTCAACAGAAGTAAGGGGAAAAACCAAGAGAAGTTAATTAGAAGTGCTAATGTTTTGGGTTAAGTGAGAATGGCATAGTAGGGATTTATAAAATGAAGATCTCAAATCTCTAAGATCTTATCCAGGTCCCAAAATGCTATAGGTTCAGTAGACTTGAACCGAAAGATTGGAGGCAGCATGGTACAATGGAGAGGATTCTGAGTGTAATTCCTGCTTTTGTTACTTGCTACCTGTGTGACTTTGAGAAAGTCACTTAACCTCTTTGGATCTCAGTTTCCCTTATCTATAAAAAGAAAGTTTTAGATTAGAAAGTCTCTAGATTTCCTTCCAATTCTAGATCTATGATCCTCAAAGTTAGGATAAATATGGAAGGATTAACTAACCCAAAGATTGTGTTCAGAAACCTGTTAAAAATCCTATTAATATTTAACTTTCACTGATAACTTTAGAAACATCCAAACATGCCAGGTGTAGAATTGAAAG
This sequence comes from Gymnobelideus leadbeateri, assembly GCA_011680675.1. NCBI lineage: Eukaryota > Metazoa > Chordata > Mammalia > Diprotodontia > Petauridae > Gymnobelideus > Gymnobelideus leadbeateri. Next base: position 109,548 of record WOXC01004650.1, read on the forward strand.
ATTGAAGAAAAGAGAAGATATACATTGATGCATTCTAGAAAGCTGAATGATTCAAAGGTTTTTCATCTGATCCTTAAAGATTACCTAGGAGATGCTACAATACCAAGACTGAACTGCTGTCATAGAATATGCTAGACAAATCTCCATAGCTCCAACAACTGGACAGAATTTTCAGGAGTAGCTATTCCTTTCCCAGCTATATTTGAAAAGTTTGAGAAAAGCGATTGCCTACTTGTCTTCTAGGAAAGGCCAATCCAGAGGCATACAACAATTTTGTGTATTTTTTTTCAAAAACTTTCTGCACACACACACACACACACACACACACACACACACACACACACACACACACCCTAAGATACCAGAACAAACTTTCTTTTGAAAATCCACTACAAATAAGTTCCACTCTATCCATATGTGATGTTTGTTGTCTATCATACAACTAGAACCAAGGTCCTTGGGTTCAAGGAGACTGTTTTACTCATCTATGTTCCTTGTAATGCATAGCACATGGGGAGATTCTCAGTAAATACCTGCTTAAGTTAATTGAATAACTTTGGGTTGTTGGAGTCAACCTTTAACAGTGATTTATTTACCTCTTGGTAAATTTGCAATTTGATTTTGCTCACACCTGGTATCAGTATGCACCTAGTCGTGGTCTGATATGTAAGGTAGGTGTTTCCTGAGACTCACATGCCATGAAGTCTTCACACTTAATTTATGAAAAAGAAAGCTACCAAAAAAATCTGCAAACAGTAATCAAGTCCCATATTTAATGATGGTACATCAGAACTTTTAAAATAAATAAATGTTCTTGTGCAATTTGCTGTCTTTTCTACTAATCTTTTTAACTGCTAACATTCTCATGCATAGAATTTGACTAAAATGTACTGTTGTAATGCTCCAATTCTCCTAAAATTGAGTCAAGACCTTGAGTATATGGAATTTTGATGACTTGAGATGACTCTTGGCATCAAAACCACATCCCCTGGAAAGACATGAACTTGTACAGGGTGAAGTAAGCAGAGTCAGCTAAACAATGTACACACAGTCATGTAAAGAACAACAGCCACAAAACAGTAAGAAATGAATGTTTCAAAATTACAAGGAACAAGAATGCCCCAAGGGAAAGATATGAGGAGACACCCCCACCACTTTTGCAGAGGTGGGATGTACACAAATGTGGAAGACTGCACATATTTTCAGATTTTTTTGATGTGTTGATTGGTTTTGCTGATATTTCCCCTCTTTTTTCTCTTTTTCTTTTTTCTTCTTAAAAAATATTTGTTATATGGAATAGCCCTGTGGGAGGGGTAAGGAAGGGATATTGGGAGAAATTTTGTAGATGTAAACAAAAAATATCAATAAAACTTTATTTAAAAAAAACACATTCAGGCTTACTTATGTCTCAGCAGTTGGCTCAATTTCCCTAGGGAAACTATTTTACTTCCAAGCTAAACAAAGAAAAAGTGTTAGTTTGCTTTGCTAACCTTCCTGCTCTCAAAGCATCTGCTTCCCTTTTCCAACAACAACCAAAAAAGCTCAAATAAAGTGAGATAAAATGTATTTGGGAGTGTGATGCTTTTAAAAGAAAAAAGATCTTAAGCATGGGTTATCATCAAACCTGTTTTCTTGCCATAGAACTGAAGGATTTGAGCTGGAAGGGACCTTAGAAATCACTGAGGCTAACCACCTTATTTTTTAGATTAGGGACCTGAGACTCAGTGTAGGGGAAAGAGCACTGGATTTGGGGTCAGAGGTCCTAGGTCTTGTCATTGTCACTTACGTGTCATCCTAGGTAAGCTAGTTAATGTCTTTGAGACTTAGTTTACTCATCTGTAAAATGACCTTGAAAGTCCCTTTCAGCACTAAACTCCTATAGAGATATAAGATCTTGTGACCCCAGAGAGGTTGCTAGGATTTGAAATTAGTTTCAATGACTTGAATTTAAGTTTTCTAGCTCAATTATGTTTCATTTTGCCTTTGAGCATTTACTCTTTTTTAAAATTCTTGTTTGAGAGTAGTGAAGGCAACATGGTATAGAGGAGTGAATATATGTCTATAAATTTACTATAAGTCAATAAATACAGGTTCCAGTCATTGCTATGTCACTAGTTAGCTGAGTGACCAAATTTTCTAGGCCTTTTTCTTCACCTACAAAATGAAGGGTTTTGACTAGATGAACTGGGATAGTTGTCTCACCTCTAAGATATTTTAAGGTCCCCCCCTCCATATGCAAGATATAGTGCTAGCACTGTGGTATAGTATAGAACAGTTTGGGGGATACAAAAATGAAAGAAGATACAAGGCCCTACATCCAAAACAGTGAGTCTAATAAGGGAACAAACGTTTCAACTGACAGGTGCTTAAGTTTTTATTACTCTCACTTCCTTTTGCCCCTTGAGGCAAAAGGATATATGCAATATCTGCAAAGGAGGAAAGACGTTTTCTGAAATTCTGTGGGCTGAAAACACATGGAAGACCATACAAAGAACCAATGCTGATTGGAGGAGAGGAAAGGTATTGGGGGGAGGAAGGTGAGCTATACATATGGGAACTGTGAGAGATATTTGTGAGCAATAATTAGTGGGGGCAGTGGCAGTTGTGCAAATACTGGTTTATTTGACCTATTATTGATGCTTTCTGAGCTTAGGCAGAATTCTCCTGATAGGGACTTGACTGGACTTTGCAGATGAGGGGTTGAGGGACACAGACTGATCATTCTTGAGCAGTGATCAAGACAGTGTCCCAAGGGGAAAGCAGAGGTGGGGTGGACGAGGTCTCAGAGGAGATAGTCCTTACAAGAGAAATTCTAGATTCACATATATTATAGTAACTTTTCTGAGTTATCTTTTGGTCATGCTGAGTCTAGGACTCCTAAAAGATATTCAAATGGAGAAGTCCAACAGGCAGTTTGTGATGCTAGACTGGAAATCAGGAAAGGGACTAAGGCTAGAAATAGAGATCTGAGAATTATTTGAATAGAGATGATCATTGAACCCATGGGATCTGCTGAAGCTACCAGGTCATAATATAAAGGGAAGAGAGGTAAAGGTCCATGACAAAACTTTAGCGGACATTATATATATGATTACTGAACAAAAGAAACTGAGAAGGACCTCTCAGTCAGTCAGTAAATATTTATTAAGCATCTGCATTTTGTAAGTGCTGAGGACAGGAAAAGAGGCAAAAGATACCAGTCTGCTTTCAAGGAGTTTACAATCTAATGGTACACAAATGTGTACAAACAAGTAACATACGTGAAAAATACAACATAATCAAGAAAGGGAAAGCAGGGGTTTGGGAAAGGCTTCATGTAGAAGATGGAATTTTAATTGGGACTTATAGAAAAATAGGTAAAAAGAGAACCAAGAGAGAACAATGTCATGAAAACCAGGAGAGAAGAAAGCATCCAGGAGGAAAAGATGTTCAACTATGTGAAATGCTCCAGAGAGGTCAAGGAAGGGGAGTGAGAAAAGGTCATCAGGCTGAACAATAAAGAAATCACTGCTTACTTCCATCTAGGAGGATCACAGAAGGGTTCATAGATGAGGTGGCATCTAAGCTGGATTTTGTATTTTTTGTATATATTGTCTATCTATTTGTCTGTCTATCTATCTATCTATCTATCTATCTATCTATCTATCTATCTATCTTTCACATATATGTATATGCATATTGTCTCCCCCCCAAAAATATAAGTGTCTTGAGGGCAGAGGCTGATTTATTCTTTGTATTTGTAAATGAAACACTTAGCTTAATGCCTGACTAATAATAGCAGATAATTAATACGTGTTTGTTGATTGGTTAATTGTTTGATCTTATAAGAAGGGGAGGGAAAAATGGAGACGAGGAGTACATTCCAAGCATAAAGCCATAAAGACAGGATAAGATTGAAAATGAACAATTTGTCTCAAAAATAGTGTATGAAAATGGTTTGAGATAAAACTAGAAAGATAGATTAGAGCTGGATTGTGAAGAACCTCAGTTCCAATCCATGAATGTATGAAGGTTTTTAAGTAGGGGAGTGACATGATTAGAATGATGTATGATAACTAAGATAAAAGTTGAGATTTCAACATATTCCATTATACCATGTTTTCCTGGTGGAGTGATTTCATGATATCAGCACTATAGCTTTGTTGTCTTTTATGTTATTATGCTGTGGTGCTGAGAGGCTAGTTACAAAGTCTCTGCTCTCAGATGAAATTTAAATATAAGCCAGTGAGGCATTTCTGGTAGAAATGTGAATTAGTACAATAATTCTTGAGAGAAATATGGAATTAATTGAAAAAAATTACTAAATTGTCGATACCCTCTGACCCAGAGATTCCACTGCTGGGCATATACTCCGATGATGTCATATACTCCAACAAAAGAAAGGTCCCATATGCACCAAAGTATTTATAGAGGCACATTTTAGTAGATCTAGTCTGGAAACAAATAATACACTCATTAATTAAGGAATGGCTAAAACAGCTGTGATCCATGGATGTAACAGAATGTTGCCATGCTATAAGAAATGAATATGATGAATACAGAGACTCATGGAAAGACATATGAATTGATTCAAAGAGAAGTAAGGAGAACTAAGAAAACAATATACACAATAACTACCACCATGCAATAAATGACAGCTATAACAAAAAAATGTAAACTGAATGTTGCAAAATTATGAAGGCCAAACTCGTCCTCAAAGAAGAGATATGAAAATATCCTCCCCACCGTGTTTCTTCATGAAAATAAAGTTCCAATGTAGTGGAGTCAAATACTGCATACAAACATCAGACTTTTTCAATATATTGCGTTAGTTTTGATAAAATGTTTTTTCATCTTTCCTTTAGAAATTATTTATTTTAAGAGATGCCTCTCTGGGAGGGGAAAGGAAGGATGCAATGGGAAATGTAGGTGGTGCAAAAATAAAAGTCATTATGATTTACTAAAGAAAGAAATAAGACATAAGTAATAACTGAGTTATTTTTATAAATTTAGAATTTGTAAATTTCTAAAAATTTCTAGATTTTTGGGAAAGAAACCTCTCATAGGGGTTGTCAGTAGGTTGGAAGAAAAATAGCAGGATCCATCATATGCTAGTTAGATACAAATGTGTCCACAGTGCAGAAATCTATGTGAATAGTCACATTTGTCCTTTGGTCTTACTTTCATGCTGTGAATCTCACAGACTTGAAAGGCTGTCAGCATAGTACTCAAGACTTTCGATGGATGGTTGGACGAATGTGACCAGTGGACTAGAGTGCACACAATGACAAGAGGTGCTTTTTTTCCCCAAACTTTTGAAATTAACAACTATAGATATTTTTCATTCCAAAAGCACACATTGAAACATAAATAGTCACACCAGGAGGCCGGTATAGTGTCCCAGAACTCTTTGTGTTTATAGAGTATGAAGTGAATGTGACTATTAAAAAGCCACGCTGCAGGTGTCTCTTCATCACCCCTGGCAGGTTTAAAAGGGCTTTGATGAGCTTTTCCTTGAAATAGTCTAGGGCCTATTATTAAGTTCCTCTTCAGGACTGCTCTTCTGGTGCCAGATTTTGGTCATCCTTTTGTAGCACACTTTTTAGTTGCCAAGGAGAGAGGAAACTGTAAATGTATGTCCTGCTGGTCAGGATGTTAAATCTATTCCCACCCCCAGGATTCAACTCCTTGAATCCTCATGAAGTTACTCTTGGCCAGGACTGACAGACTTGGCAGATGTGCTGACCTTAAAGCTAAAAAGACAAAGATATGGTGGAAAGAAAATCGGGAGCAAGCCCTATCCAAGAACTTAAAGCTTGAAGATAAGAATGTCAGATGGGGTCAACCTGCCAAAGGACTTCAGGAGTTGAAGGTTGCTACCACTGGCTGCTGCCATTATCTCTTGGGGTAAGAAACAGACCTGCCACGACCTCTGGATCTTGTGGGCATGGGTGAGATGGACACCCATTACATATGTGAATAGTTATTCCTAAAAAAAAGGATGTGAACCCATGGAATCAAGTAGCCAAAGGACTAACAATCTAGATTGATTTGATGGTACCTCTAAATGATAATGTTGCAAAGCAGTGACATTGGGCATGGGAGAAATCACAAAACAGCAACAACATATGAAAGCATATAAGTTAATGCAAAAGTCTTGACAAGAGGTCCATTCTCATAGATATGCAACCCATTAACCTCAGGAAACCCATTCATGGTCCAAGAAAACTAAGCTGAAGAAAGATATACAAGTGTAGAGTCGTCTGAAGAAATTGGAAGAAAATGTGGTGAGAATTGAACCCAAAGGAAGATGTATTATACCTACAAGACTAAAGAGTAGATACCAAACCAGCCCAACATGTTAACACTAGGTGAAAACCAGAAAGGCAGAACATCCTTCTGTTATGACTGTGTAGAAGATTCTCATAAGGAGATTACGTGCACAATAATGGGGCACAAGCAGAGAGCCACAGGGCCAATTTTGAGAAAAGGAGATGAATCAGGGAAGGAGTTAGCTCCATTTTCTGAAAGTGATTTGTGTTATCTCATCAGTATTTCCTAATGAGTCTTTTCTACCTGAATTCTTAAGATGGGATGTGATGATGAAGACTAAACATTGAACTGTCCTATTATCCTAGAGAGTTCAGCAAAATGATCATTATGTTCCAGGCATTGTATAAGAAACTTTGAAGAAAATACTTATATGGCCTCTAGAACATGGGGTTCTTAACCTTTTCTTGTGTCATGGGCCCCTTTGGCAGTCAAGGGAAACCCTTCTTAGAACAATCACTCCATAGATCACAGAGATTATCTCAAAAATTTACTAGTTCGTGTCATCATCACAGGGTTCAAAAGCCAGTATCACCTACAGTGATGGTGATGAAAGCAAATTGAAAGATATGCATATGTGTAGACCACAGATTTGAACCAAAGAAACAAAATAGCATTATTTGTCATTAGATTAGTTCAAGATATCCTGGTACCTGGTGGTTCTTAGTAATAGATATGTGGTTGCTATTTCCAGATTCCTAAGGTAGAAGAAGACAAGGGAGACAGCTTTCATTTTCTCAGCTGGATTCTAGTAGTTTGAGGGCATATCCTAAGGCAGCTTGAGGACACCTGTCATTTTCCACAGACTGATGAATAAAGTAGATGGGGCCCTTACCTCTGCAGTGCAGTGAGGAAGGTTATCTTCTTATATTCCTTCTTTGGCAACAAGGCTGTTCTTTGTAATTTTGTAACATTTAATTTTTAGTCTTTGTTGTTATTCTTTCCATTTATGTTGTTGTAATCATGATGCATATTGCTTTCTTGGCTCTGCTTATTTCACTTTGCTTCAATTCAAGTAAGTCTTCCTATGCTTCTCTGTATTCATCATATCATTATTACTTACTGTTGTTGTTCAGTCATTTCAGTCATGTTTAACTTGTGTCATGACCCAATTTGGGTTTTTTTTGGTAATGAAAGAGAGAAGTTTACTATTTCCATTTCCAGCTCATTTTACACATCAGAAACGGAGGCAAACAGGGTTAAGTGACTTGCCCAGGGTCACACAGCTAATAAGTGTCTGAGGTCAGATTTGATCTTAGAGACATGGGTCTTCTTGACTCCATATCAGGCATCTATTCACCATACCACCTAGTTGCCTGTCATTACTGATAGTATACTAATACCCCATTATACTGTTCTGCCACAACTTGGTTAGCTATTCCCCAATTGATTGGCATCAACTTTATTTTCAATTCTTTGCTACCATAAAAAGCACTTCTATGAGTATTTTGATGCATATGAGGCTTTTCTTTCTTTCCTTTCCTCCTTCCTTCCTTCCTCTCTTCCTTCTTTCCTTCCTTCCTTCCTTCCTTTTTTCCTTTCTTTCTCTTTTCTTCTCTCTTTCTTTTTTCTTTTTCTTTTTATCAATGACCTCCTTGAGTATACATCTAACAATGGAATCCCTGGGCCAAAAGGTATAGACATTTTATACTCTTTATTTGCATAAGTCAAAACTGTTTCAAGAATGGTTGTACTAATTCATAGCTTCATCAATGACATGTTGGTCTGCCTCTTTCCACAACTCCTTTTATTTACTTTTTAGCTGACTATTCCTGTCTTTTGTCATCTTTGCCAATTTGATAGGTATAAGGTGAAACCTTAGGGTTGCTTTGATTTGGATTTCTCCTATTAGTGATTTGCAAAATTCTTTCATGTGATCATTAGTAGTTTGTAGTTTTATCTACCTATCTATCTATCCATCTATCTATCTATCTATCTATCTATCTATCTATCTATCTATCTATCTATCTACTTGTGACTTGGTTGCTCTATCTTCCCTAGGCTCAGCAGTCATTCTCAGGACCCAATCCCAATACTGATTAGCACAGAAGCTTTATTTAACCTGGTCAGTTTTTCTGTTCTGAGTTGGTACACCTTTTTTCTAGACAATCTTCAATCCTGAAGGATCACCATAATGGATAGTGATTTAGAGATGGAAGGGTCCTTAAAGTATTTCTTATACAAAGAAGGCAAAGAACCATTAGATAGGAATAAACTGGAAATGAGGCAAAGAAAGGATATTAATAAGGGAACTCTGATGGAATAGTTATATGACCCTGGGAAAGTCATTTAATAAAACTTACCTCAAGTGCCCAATAGGTAGCAAGGTATAGTGGGTAGGGCCTTGGACTCATAAAAAAAGACATGGTTTAAATCTCAGATACTTAATAATTGTGTGTCCTAGGACAATAATAATAGTAACTAATGTTTATATAGCTCTTACTATATGTCAGACACTGGGCTAAATCTTTAAAAATATTATTTAATCTGATTACAGATTACAGAAACCCTAGGGAGTAGTTACTATTATTATCCATCCCCATTTTGCAGATAAAGAAACTGAATCCAGCAGAGGTTAAGTAACTTACCTTGCATCACATAGCTAGTAAGTTATCTGAGGTTGGATTTGAACCTGGTCTTTCTGACTCTAGATCTGATGATCTATCCATTATGCCACCCAACTCAATGTATCTGTACCATAGTCTCCTCATCTATAAAATGAGGGGGTTGGACTTGATGTACTTTAAGGACCTTCCATCTCTGAAGCTATGATTCTACATAAAGTCTTTCCTGATTTCCCCAGCTACTATTTGTATACTCCTTTTCCCCCTTCCTTCACTTACTTTACATTGCATCCTATATACTTTATATTAATTTACACATAAACACATTGGTTCCACTGATGGGGGAATAACCTCCTTGAGGGCAGGGACTATTGGATTTTTATCTTTGTATTCCCGGTGACTGACACATGCTAGTTGACTGAGATCTGTGTCAAAAAGAAAAAGCAAGCATGCATATGTGAAATAATCTACTCTCAAGGTGAACTAATCCAAGGACAATGTGGTCTGTCTTCAGAATGATGTTCAGAATTTCTATTAAAAGACAAACCTGGTATTTTGCGAAAATGAATTTCATTCCATCTGGGTACATTTAGGGTACCATGAAAGGTAGAACGAAAGATGAATTTTATAGACTTAGGACCTGATGTGCATTTTCTGTTGGGGGCAACCTAGACAGACACATTTCTATTGTCTTTAAACCCTTGCCTTCTTGGTTGGTATTTTGTTCAGAAAGTCAAACAAATGGTGTTGATGGGTATCTTGGGTTCAGTCATGAACCTTCCTTTAATCAAATGATCTATTTCCAGCAAATTGCAGTCAGTTTTTGTTGGCCTCCTGCTTGCCAACATATTTTCTGTGATTGTCACCCTGATACAATAAAGGGGTTCTTCACTTTATGCAACAGATGTGTTTCTGCAAAGTTATGAGTAGCTTGTATTTCTGTAAATTGAAGCATATTTTTAAAGGCTTCAGGGGAGCTCTTTATTTGAAAGAATGCTGCTACAAACCTTTTTTTTTTTGAAAATGAAGAAACCTTTCTTTAATGAAGATAATTACTAATTTATCTGCTTCATAAGTGTAGATATTTGAAGATTATTGCTTTCTTCTTTTATATAGGAATTGGGGTTTTTCTGTTCATCACATCTTTAGGAGTTGTTTTCAATTCATGGGCTAGTGCACACACACAGATGTGCACACAGGCACAGACACATACAGAGTTTTCATATCCATAAAAAACAGACAGAGCCATGGAGTATGGGATGGTTTAATAAATTATGAGTGCTGCAGGATATGAAGAAGCTTGAGAAATTTTGAAGAATTAAAGCACTAATTGACAGAATGATTTATAGATCTGAATAAGGATTCTCTCTAGGGATAACTTTTCTTCTCTGTAGTAATGTTTATCTTGATTTTTTTCTTAAATGTGAATTTCTTTTAAAAACTCTAATGATTTAAAATTCTGTTAGCACATTTGGTACGAACTGCTTTGCGCTCTGTAGCCTGTGCCGTATATACCCAAGGGAATATATCATCTTCTCAGAGCTTCTTTCTCTTTCTGGTCTTCCTGGACAATCTGCAGGGATAAATTCTCTTCCTTCCTTCCTTCCTTCCTTCCTTCCTTCCTTCCTTCCTTCCTTCCTTCCTTCCTTCCTTCCTTCCTTCCTTCCTTCCTTCCTTCCCTCCTTCCCTTCTTTCCCTCCTTCCCTTCTTTCCTTCCCTTCCCTTCCTTCTTTCTTTTTCGTTCCTTAAAAAGGACAAATTGAATATCCACCTGTACTCCAAGTCTTCTTTTTTGTGATCTTCATTTTGTCCACTAAGGTTTCTTAGCTCCTTGGACTGTCAAAGAAACCAGACAAGAGAAGGGGGTTTTATTTGGGAAGCCCTAGGAATAATGCCCACCTCTCCCATTTCCAGGAAGCATGGATCTTTGCAATGAGATGTAATCTACCCAAATGAAATGTGGATATATGTTGCTTCTGAATGAATAAGGTTTCTCCTGAAAATAGAATTTAATATGTCTTTTATTATCTTTTGCATACTGGAGAGATGACAATTATAATGACTGATATACAAAGTCAGTAGTTTTGTATCTTATGCAAAGAGTATGGCTTTTGCAAAGGAAGAGAAGGTGAGACAAACTCTTTGAAGAAGCAGAAATCATTAAATTGCCATGAGATTTTTTATAACATCTTCAACTTCCCAGATGTACGTTATGGAGAGAGCTGTGAAACATAAAAATTGCCTTTAAATCCTGGCAATTTAGGGCTTTCTATATAGCGTGGAAACAGGATAATAGAACTGAAACTCCCTCCAACTCCCTCATGTTATGGATGAGGAAACTGAGGGCCAGGAAGGTTAAATGATTTGCCCAAGGTCACTCACATAGTAAGTGCCAAAAATGGGATTTGAATCTAGGTCCTCTGATACTTGAGTTAGCATACTAGAATTTCTATTGTAAAATTCTGTCACCTTCTCACTGGTTCTCTGCCCTCTTTGGTAGACTTAGTCAGGTAGATGCTGACCCATGTGCCAACAGTTCAATTCCTGTCACTATCCCCTAGTACATGCTGAACTTAGATCAATAAAGGACTAACAGTGACAGTGGTCATAGACTCCTTGAACGTGTTTGTTATTCATAACATTTACTGAATAACCATAGTGTATTACTTAATACCCTTCAAGTATCCAGGGCATAGTTATGCATTTGTCTCAAATACAAAACAAGAGAAAATTTCCTTATGCAGCAGCCCTGGGGATTTAGGTTTTATATTAAGAAGAATTTCTTGACTGTTGGTGATTATTAAACATTGTTAACAGTTTATGGAGAGATCAGTTGTATAATCTGTCCTGAAGCCCTTTAAAAATTAGGATAAATTTCATCTGGATCAGAAGACTTAGGTAGATTGTGGCCTGAAGACAGAAGAATGATTAGATAGAGCATGATGATAGGCACTGACTCACTTGCTTTAGGCACAAGATAAATCAGAGAGCTTAATGAAGAATTCAATATATGTTACTTCTCTCTTCCATTTCCATGGATATCTTTCTTAGTGTTGAGACTCCTGAGCTAAAGACAGGGCACTTAGAATGAGATGGACAACTATAGAAAGGTATGTATGGGAAAGCGGAGAGGTTGCCTGCAGTACCTGTTGGCAGAGTCCATGCAGGTTTCGTAAGCTAGAATTTTTGTGCTTCAATGATTTTAAAAAATTATTTAAAACTAATTTCAGAGGTAAGATTTACAACTAGGCCTTCTTGATCTCAAATCCAAAAGTTTTTCCCATTATACCACATTGACTTACTGAGAAGAGACAATAGCATAAAAAACCAAAAACAAACAAAAACAAAACCCAATAGGAAGACTCAGTGATCCAAACCCCACAGCTCCCTGGTGGAAGAGGTGTGTGTGTGTGTGTGTGTGTGGTGGTGGTGGTGGGGATTTCATAGCAGTACAGCAGATCTGTAGGACCACAAGATTGATTCCAGATACACGAACTTACTGGGAGATGGGTCTTATTCATCATCCATCCATACTTTCCCCAACCCTTTCCTCCAACTTTTGGTTAAGTACCAAGGACCATTTACATCCTATTATATAGTAGGATATAGTAGGATTAGAGAATATAACCCCTAGCTTGTACTGAGGGAAGAGGATTCAGTATTTTTCTCATGTGCTCTGAAATAAGTAGTAATGAAAACCATTAATTTCCATCAGATTGTCCATGACGAATCTATATGCAGAGGACCATCAGCCTTGGCCATCTGATCTTATTTCAGCTCTCAAGAGACAGACCCTTTGGTTTCGTGAGGTTCCTCCAGTTCAGAGGTACTCAGCAACAGCATTGTTAGGGTGAGTTCCAGAGTCAACATCTGGCCCTTATTTTGAAATATAGTCTTGGGAAGCAGGGCCTTGGAGCCAGCTCCTAGGTAGTACAGTAGATAGAGCCCTGGTCCTGGAGTTAGCAACAGGAGAATTCAAATCTGGTCTTGGAACTTACTAGCTAGCTGTGTGACCTCAGGAAAGACTAACTTTTCATCTGTAAGATGGGGATAATAATAGCACCTACCTCCCATGCTTGTTGTGAGGGTAGAATGATGTAATATTTGTAAAGTGTTTCACAAACCTTAAACCTATATATAAATGCTAGTCGTCGTCATCATCATCATCATCATCATCATCATCATCATCATCATCATCAATCATCCAATGAGTCCAGAAGAACAAAGGAAATGGATGAGGGTAGTGTCCTGGCTTCCATGCCTACTTCTTAATGGCTGACTTCTTAAATTATAAACCTATGGGTTAGGTGGGGTGTACAACCTGGACCATTAGGGCATGCTGTATTTGACAATCATTTCTATTGGATCTTTTTGTCTGGTCTCAGAGCAGGGTAAGTTCTACCTGATTTTTGTTGAAAAGGAGAGTCTCGTGAGCTTTTCCTGATGGACTAGATGGATGCAAACTGTCTCCTGTGGGTGGCCCCATAAAGTCAGCTGGGATAAGCCTTCATCAGGAATGATGTATGTGCCCTGAAAATCTTTTATACATGTTTTTAAAGATTCAAAACCTAGCCTACATTTATGTCTCCACATCGAAGCCAGTGTGACAGGAATGATGATGGGATTTGTGAAACAAGCCTGGCTTTGGAGCCAGTGTGCTGCAAACAGTCATAAAAAACTGACTCTATTTAAATAAGAGCAGATGACGTCCTTTCCAGACTGAGTACCCAGCCAATCTGTCATGTGAGTGGTTAAATAAGGGAGTTTGATTGATGGAATTTGGATTCTGCTTCCTTTTGCAAGGGGATGGATGAACCCAGGAGACTCTAGACCTTGGAGCTGAAACATGCCTACAAGCTTTGGCATCTGCCATTTGGTTATTAATTACCATTACTAATGAATCAGTTATGTATTTATTCACCTATGTGCTGTTCACCTCCTGCTCTGATAGATAGTGCAGTGGGAGAGGAAGACAGGACAGGGTATTTGTAGCTGCAATAGTCACAATGAAAACACATTTCTGTATTGCTTTAAGCGTTGCAAAGAACTTTACAACAATAGATTTATTAAATATGTAGTAGACAGAGAAGAGTGTGCCAGCTTCTGGGGAGATAGAAGATTAGATAGGTAAGACATATTCTTTCTCTTCAAGGAGTGTACAGTCTGCTAGTGATATGACACCAACCTAGATAATTATAATATAGTAAAAAAAAAGTATTTATTGAGCTCCTACTATGTGAGAGACACTGTGCTGAGTGCTTTACAAGTATTATCTGATTTAATCTTCACAGCAAACCTGGGAGGTAGATGCTGTATACAGTGATATATGGTCAATGCTGTAGAAGTGCCAAACAAAGACCTCTTTTGTGGTGAAACAGAAGGCTTGTGCTTTTGCAGTTTGATGCCTAATCATGTGGATTAGGGTCATTCACTATAGCAGTTTGAATGATGGCTTTGTGTGAGTTCTAAGGACTTAAAAAAAAAGGAGTTTTGATCAGTTTCTCCTAATTTCAACTTCTGCTTTTGGCAACAAAGGACTCAAATGAGTGATTATGTATATGTGTGTGTGTGTGTGTATATATATATGTGTGTGTGTGTGTGTGTGTGTGTGTGTGTGTGTGTGTGTACATGTTATGTATGTATGTATGTATGTATGTATATCTACTCTAAGGAAGAGAAGAAAACTTACAGATAAGATTCATGAGATTTATTAAAGGATATTGAACACAGCCAATTGAACTCTCAGGAGAGCTGGAGACAGGAGGGACAATGTATTCCTCTAAATCTTAATCCAGATTGACATGGAAGCTTGGCAGCTTCCAAGATGACTTCCATGCTTTTTCCCCTTTGCACAGGAAAAATTCCACCTTTGACATGTATTAGGAACACTCAATCATCTATAGATTTTTGCTTTTCTGGATTGGAGAATGGTTATTGGTGAGGAAACAATGTGTTGTTATCTCTATGATGTGAATTTGGCATATGCCCAGATTATCTGAAATGGAGGCATTTATATGGGAAACCCAAGGTGCTGCTTCTGGGAGATTGGAATAGTTGTGGACATTTGCATTGTACTACCATGTGCTTGGGAACAGCTTCTTTCTTGTGTAACTTGAACTGCTTGTATTTTTAAAAACAACTCAACTGCACAGAGTTGTTTTCTTTCCAGTATGTCCAAGGGTGAAGGACTCACTCAGTCACAATGAGTGGCACCATGTTTTTGTTGTTTGTCCTTCATTCAAGAAGAGGACCATGAGCTCAGGAAGATGATGCCATGACTTGCAAGTAAATAGTATTTAAGGGAGTGAGTACTGTGAAAAGTTACCAGCCTCACTTTCTCCTCTGGAGTCATCTGGGTTCAGTGGCAAGATATAGACCAGGACAACTGGAGATGGCCATCCTGATGGGTACCATGTAGTAAGTAGAAAAAGAGGGCTGAGGACCGCCTTCCCCTCTACTTAGATCATTTGGTCCTGAGAAGTAGGCATGGAATTTGGGCCTGTTTTGTTTTTCCTTTTTAGTTTTAGGAATAGGGAAGACAGTGCCTGAATGGGGAGCATGAGTCATAGGTATCTTGAAACTCAAGATTCTGACTGGATGTTGTAACCAGCCCAGAAGAGAACCTTGAGATATCAGGGTCCATGATACTATATCAGTATAGCTTTGGACTTGAGCTTGGTGGCACTAACACTACATAGGAGTTTATTTAAGCTGTGAACCTAATCCGTCTCCCTTTCTTAGAGACAGAAATAACATTGGTGGTGGTGTTGGTGGTAGTGGTAGATTGTGTCCCAAGTGCTGGAGGAAATATTTGTATGTTTGTTCTTTTTTTTTTCAGTAAGTATGTCTTTGTTAAAGCTTATCTGACTGTTAATTAGTTGAATAGAAATGGGGTGCTTCCACTCATAAAATAAGGAGAACACAATTAACGAGGAATCTAACCAATGGCAGAAAACAGACTCCCCCACAACCCCTTAAGTTTAACTGGAAAACCCTGGGCAAGGAGTGAAATGTAACACACCTGGTTTTTAGGAAGTGGGGTCAGAGAAACCACTGTTACACTTCCTTTTTTTCAGAGCTACACTTTGGGATCCTTGAGCCCTGTAATTGGTAGAGGGGGATGGGAGGCATTGGATTGAAATGTCACTTTCTCTTCCTCCATCCTTCTTCTTGATATCAAAGGGAACGTGAAAGATATCTTAAATCTTTGCACCTGGGTGAATACATATTTATGAATTATGTTTAGGGATACAAGAGAAATCTCAGCTAATTATTACCATGAAAGCAAAAGAGAGTGAAAGACAAAACTACATAGGTATACAAGATATTTTCCAATTATGATCATGAATCTTCTCAGGGAATTCTGTACAGCAGAAGCATTGTGGTACAATAGAAAAAAATATTGATGATGGAGTCCGAGGACCTGTATTCAATCCACCCCTAACATTTTCTATTATTGTGACCTCAGGCAAGACATTTAATATTCATGGGCCTCCATTTTTTTATATGTAAAGTGAGAGGGAGCTAAGGGGTTAAACTAAATGTATCCTATGAGTGTCCTTCTAGCTCCAGAGATATGATTTTATGATTATATAATGATCTTGGTTTGTTCTCTCATGTAAGATCAAAGACCCTCCTATGGAGCTACTTATAATTTGTTCACAAGGGATTTTATACATGAATACTAATTCACATTCTATAGAGGAAGAAGAACAAACAATAAACAAAAAACTCCAATAAGGAAAAAAAACTGTTATTAATATAGGTATATATGTTTGTAAATATTCTCTAGTAGGAAATACCATTCCATTTGCATCCCTTAGAAGAATGATGGCACTTGCAGTCACAAAATTCTAAAGAGCAAACATAACCTTATACACATTTCTCCCTCTCCAAATAACCATCCGTTATTTTTTATGTATTATCTAGATACCAGTGCTTTGGTGTATGCTTGGACTACCTAAGGTAGAGGCACCCAAGTGGGACATGCCATGGACCTTCTGGGGAAGACATTCTGCCTTGTTCTACCATGTGGGAAGGAGAAACCTTTTTTTTTTATTGACTTTGTAGATGGAACTGGTCTTTAAATCTGTCTGACTAAGGCATGGTTGCTCATTCTTTTCTATGAAATCCAAGGGAGGACTCACTGACTCATAGCAGGGACACTGTGCTGTAATCTAGGCAGGGAAATGCTATCTTCCATTTCCCCTCCTGCCCGGTGGCTGGCAGAAATAGGCTGGGGGTTTTGTTTTTATTTTGTTTGTCTTTTGCAATTCTAGGTACAAGGGTGGAGTCCAAGATACAGGAGTTCAAGATGTTGGGGGAAATATTGTAGCTTTGTTCTTATTATTCATTTGAAGTACACATTCATTCATAAGGCTAATCTGACTGTCGGGGCAGCTAGGTGGCACAGGGAATGGAATGCTGGATCTGGAGACAGAACACTTATCTTCCTGAGTTCAAATCTGGCCTCAGAC
This sequence comes from Gymnobelideus leadbeateri, assembly GCA_011680675.1. NCBI lineage: Eukaryota > Metazoa > Chordata > Mammalia > Diprotodontia > Petauridae > Gymnobelideus > Gymnobelideus leadbeateri. The sequence continues at coordinate 126,898 of WOXC01004650.1, forward strand.
ACACACTAACTATGTGATCGGGGGCAAGTCACTTAACCCTCTTTGCTTCAGTTTATTTATCTATATGAGCTGCAGAAGGAAATGGCAAACCACTCCATATCTTTACCAAGAGAACTCCAAATGGAGTCACAAAGTGTTGGACATGACTGAAATGGATGAACCACTATCTGACTGTTAAATTGTTAAATGAAACTGGAGCTTTTGGTTTTCCTAAAATTAGGGGAATACAACTGGTGGTAGTTTAAGTGAATGGTAGAGATGAGAGATCTCACACCCCTTTCAGAGTACTGGACAACCTTGGGGGAGGTAGGGAGACCTACTTTGGAGGCAGTGGGGGTCTAGATTAATCTTGTACATATTTTCTTATTTGGTTGGAATACAGTCTCCTTTAGGGCAGGTGTTGTTTTACTTTTGTCTTTTTAAGCCTAGCACATAGTAAATAATTAATACATTCTTACTGATTGCTCAATAGATTATAAGAAAAATCATCAAAACTACAAGCCCGATACTATGAAGTAAATAACTACAGTTTAACTGTCATACAAGGCCTTGGCAAAGATTTTGGTCTCGTAATTCTTCTGTTCACTGAGTACACAAGATTCTTTCTGTCTGGCCTCCAGGTCTATCCTTTTATTCCAGGACAAAAACACTCTCTTTATAGCCACCTGAATACTTGCTCAGCATCTTCTGTGAATTATGGCCACATAGTTTCTCTGAAATAGGCTGATCAACAGCCTAGGACAATTGTTTAGAGAAGAATAGCAAACCAATGTCATGTGCTCTTTGCAACTCCCACATTTCAATCCCTCTCTCCTATTCCCCTCCTCTTCCCTTCTCTTCCATTGCTTTCCCTTGGTCCCCAGTGGGTCTTCCTATATGGCAGGAAGGGTAGCAGCCATTCATGGACCAGATCCCAATATTGGTCAGAAATTTTGACGATTCCTTTTTTACTTAGGCCAGTTCATCCCTCAGCCTGGTATCACTTCACTCCAGGGACTTGCCACATAGATGCCATAACCTGATGGACTTTAACCCTACTGTAGCTCAGGATTACCCAGCTCAACTGATATTTTAAGCTTAGCTTCCTCTAGTAACAGAGATTATAGGCATGTGCTATTATATCTTGCCTCAAATTTTTTTTCTTTTTTTTTGGAGGGCAATTGGGGATAAGTAACTTGCCCAAGGTCACACGGCTAGGCTTTTTGTTTGTGTGTGTTAAGTGTCTGAGGCCGGATCCGAACTCAGGTCCTTCTGACTCCAGGGCTGGCACTCTACTCACTGCGCCATTGAGCTGCCACTGCCTCAAATTTTTTATGAATCTTGAAATATAGCATGCATCTGTGTTCGTCTCTTCTCTTTGTCCTCAAATGTCTTTTCCCTCAGTAAAAACATTAACATAAGCCTTTCCCTTTATAAAACCTATTATTTCGATCATTCCAAGCAGGGGCTTGACAAACTGGGTTAAATTCAATGTACACATGGGAATTGTTCTTCCCAACCCCCCAACAAAATAACATAAATTATCAGCAAAATAGCTACTGGTAGTAATGATATTGAGCAATAATTAGTTTGGTCAGAATCATTCTGTATGTGAAAGTGGCTCTACATGGACTGTCTTGTAAGGTAATTTTGGGCATGTACTTTGGAATAGGGAAATTTAAGGACGAGTGGTGCTTCTAGCCAGTGATATTAATAGTTGGCATTTATATAGTGCTTTAAGTCTTGAAAAACACACTACTTACATTGTCTCATTTGATTTTCCTAACAATTCTGCAAAAGAGGTTCTGTTTTTGTTATTATACTCATTTTACAGATGAATAAATTGAGACTTGTAGTAGCAAGCACTGTAGCACACCCAGGATGGCTTGCTAGCACCGGTTCTTTGATCTGCTTTTCTAAAGGAAAGATAGCTTCAAAGGGGTCAACAATCTTACTTGAATTAAATATATATAAGTCATTCACTAGCTCAGGAGAAAGATCAGCACCCTGAACACAGAGAAAATACAAGTAAAGAAGGTAAAGGTCATTCACTAGTTTAGGGGAAGGGTCAGCACCCTGAATATGGAGAAAATACAAGAAGAAAAACAGAGAAATTAGCACAGAGATCCAGTAGACAGGGCTCCAACTATCTAAACAAAGTAATAGATACATAATCTCCAGACCAGGGAGTGCCAACAGCTGGGCCCTCAAACCTGGGGGGTAGGGGCACTCTTTTGCAATGGCTACTTAGGTATCATAAGGCCAAATCACAAAGAAACATTCTTTTCATGAATGAATCCCAAAATAAAATACCAACCTCCCAGTATTAGTTTTCAACTAATAGGCTTAGAGTCAGAAGACATCACAACCTACATGACTCAGTACAGCTGTGAATTACCAGGGTTCAAAGGAGATTGATCCTTCAGATGTTTACTATTTAGCATGAGCCTTCAAAACTGAACTCCAGAAAGAAAACAACAAAAATCCCACCTTGCTTGCACTTACAAGGTGGTGTCAAAACACGCCCAAAATCTAAAAAAAAAAAAGATGGTTTTTTTTGGAGAGAATTTTATTAAGTCAACCCAGCAGAAGAGAGAATCAAAAAAAGATGGGGTTGGCTCCCCTCAAGTCTCTGTTAACATTACAATATAGAATACAAATACATGGGTTGCTTGAGAAGTGTATCAGCAGGTAAGTCTAAACAATGAATAAAGATTGGGTGAAGTCAAAACACAAGATTTCAGGTGAGGTCCCAACACAAGACCTAAGGTGGGGTTGAAAAATTTCTTGCAGCAATCTCCCGGCTCCTCTGGAGAGTCTCTGGGGTCAGCATGGCCTACACCTCCAAAATAAACAATATCAATCCACACAAAGCTAGTTAGTTTCAAACAATAGTAATAAAAAATAAAGTTTCTTCCCTGACAGAAGTTAAGTGACTTGATCACACAGCTATATAAGTGCCAGATGTAGGATTCAAACTCAGGTCTCCCTGACACCAAGTCCAGCACTGCACTATCTAGCTAGCTGCCTCAGTAATTTTTAGATTACTTGTTTTCAATTTATTTATTTATTTGCCTTTTGGAAAGCAATTGGGGTTAAGTAACTTGCCCAAGGTCACACGGCTAGGTTTTTGTTTTTGTGTGCGTTAAGTGTCTGAGGCCGGATCTGAACTCAGGTCCTTCTGACTCCAGGGCCAACGCTCTACTCACTGCACCACCTAGCCGCCCCTCAATTTATTTATTATGGGAGTGATTTAGACGTAGGCAAGCCTCCCAGGCACAGGAAGGACACATATGAATTCTGGGGGATCCCCAGGAGACTTCCCTGACCCTACCATCTCCTGAAACTGACCTATGGGAAGGAGTGCTAAGATTCATGTTGTGTTTGCATTTTCCCTTCCTTTGACTGTCTTTGCGGTAGTTACTGATACTTGGTACCTTTCTCATGGCAGGAGGTGACGACTGGGGTGAGAGGGTTTGGGTGTTGGTTTTTCTGTGATGCACCAACATTTCAAGACTCTGCTGTATCGCTATTCTGACATGTTTGCAAGTCCCCAATATAGCAAGCTTTGTACATAATGCTCCTTTGTAAGTTAGAGGAAACCAAGATAGTCCAAATAACAAAACAAGACAAGTGTTTTTTTCTTAGAATGGGCTTGGTAGGGGATTTTCTTATAATAGATTGTTTTTCCTCCCATTATCCTCATATAAGTATGTCTATTATTTGATGCTGTTAAGTGAGTCTCACTGAATATACTGTTTGGGTAAAATGAATACATCATCGAGATCTTGATTGGAGTTTTGATTGAGACATGGTTATGGTTCAGTGGTATTGTGATAAGTGGACTTGAAGGTCCAAAAATCAGGGTTCTACCATTTACTCCTTATTGCCTATGTGATTGAGGTAACTTACTGACGTTGAAACTTGAACTTTTATTACACGAAACCAAAACATCCAAATAGTTCAGTCAGTTTAAGGTCTGAGTAGGTTATGTCTACTAACATGGCATGTACTACACTCCCTTGCAGCTTTTTAAATATCACAATCCATTTTAAGCCACAAAACAGTTTCTTGTTGAGACTGGAACAATGAAGTGATTTTCCCATAAGACATGTTGGTAATAGGCAGATAATTTAAATGAACAATTTCATTAATTATATCATTAGTCTTTAACATAATTAACCATTTATATATAATCATTATTTCAAACTGACTTGAATTAGGTGGTTTTTCTGCTGTACACCTCCTTGTTTCCATGCAGGTTAATTAAGCTTCAGTTTGCTACTTTAGCAGAAGGAAACATGGGGCACCCAGGGAGACCAGAAAGTAAGCCAGCTTGTTGAGGGGACATACTCACAAAATGAAGGGCAGTCATGGAAGAGTGTGGAAACATGTCAGATCTGCTAGAACTTCAGATGAAATTGTATATAGAAACCTAGGAAAATTTGGCTGTTTTTCTATAGGGTTCTTAACTTGATCATGTCAGACCAGGAATTGCAGAGAGGAAGCAAGGAGCTCAGACCTGATTGATGCTAGTTGGGGAGGAGGAGAAATTCCTGGATCTTTTGGTCTGTTGATTTCATTTGAAAGGGTCTCTCAGGGGATTTGAATTTCCCCAGCATTTCTTCGGGAAAATGGGAAGATAGCTGGAGTCCTCAGACCTCCTCACTTACAATAAAAGACAAGGGACGATATGAGATTTTGATTAATCAATCATGAGATCTTTTAATATTACAACTTTCAAAAGAAGTGACATAACACAGTCTGGGACCTCTAGTGACATATCTGTATATCAGTAATTGATACTGCATTTTCTAGGCCTGTAGATAAGTGAGGTCATGAACACTGTGTAAAAGATTTCCAAGCTATATTCACAGTGTAATAACAATGACAGTATCTTTAGAAGAACATTGATAAACTAGATTGTCCAGAGCTGGGTAAGGGAGATTGATGAGGGGACTTGAGATCATTCCATTTGAATGGTTGAACAAATAGGATTGTTTTAGCCTGGAGATAAGAATCCTTGGAGCTAGGAGCAGGCTAGTTATCTCTAGGTATTTAAAGGACTGTCATGTGGAAGCAGGATTAGGCTAGTTCTGCTTAGACCTAGAGGACAGAATGAAAAGCAGTGGGTTTAAATTGCATAGAAGTTAATTTTGACTTGATGTAAGTAAAAGATGACAAAAGATGCCCTTTGAAAGAGTTCCCCAGAAGGCTTGAGATGAGTATAAATTTTAAAGACATAGCTACAGAGCTGGTTGGAGAATTTCTTGGCTTCCACAATCATTTTGTCAATTTGTGAACAATTTCATTCTTCGGATGATATTGTCCTTGAGTTATAAGAAAATGTTGCCTCAGCTATATTATGCACTTTGCGGCTAAGCACAGCTCCAATGCTATAAGGTGAAAAGTTAATGCTCCGAAGCAATAGTTCATCAGGAAGCAGACATAGACACAGAAATCAATAATATTCCAAGGCTATGGAATCCCTTTTTAGAAGAGATATTAGAGTGGCCTAGAACTGAGTTCTTTTAACATAAAGAAATCCTAGAAATTAAGTCGCCTTAGTAGGGACTGAAGTTTGGAGTGCATATGGATTACGTAAACCATAGGTGAGATAAAAACCAACAGCACTGGTGTATTAACATGGAAAAATGGGGGCAGCTAGGTGGCACAGTGAATAGAGCACTGGCCCTGGAGTCAGGAGGACCTGAGTTCAAATCCGGCCTCAGACACTTAACACAATAACTAGAAATGTGACTTTGGGCAAGTTACTTAGCCCCATTTGCCCTCTAAAAAGCAAAAAAAAAAAAAAGGAAAATGACATTGGAATATGTCATTTCATATTTCTCTTTTTTCCCCACGCATATCCATTTTATTGAAAAATTATTAAAACACACAGAGTTTCTTTTAAGTTTTCTTCAGAATTCATCTAGTGAATTTTCTGTGAATAGGATATAATAAAAGTATGCAATTGGAATTGGAATTCTAGGAATCAGCATCTTTACAAAGTACTAGAAAATTCCAGGAATAATAGCCATTCTGATCTGAAGGTACTCAGGTTGTTGTGTTTCTTAATGATCAGTTTTGAGGTATCTTAAGTAGCATCATTAATAATTAACTGTTGATAACCTTTGGCAAGTTTGGGTTTTAGGGTCTTATGGATGAAATAGCAAACATTTGATTGAATGAAGGCATTGAATATGAGTATTGCTTATAAGCACCTTATTACTAATAAACTTATAATCACCACAAAAATTCTTCCTTATCATTAGGTTTCAGTCTTGACATAATTGGTTCAACCTAAAGGGTGAAACGTGGAGTGGAATAGTAGACAAACCGAGACCACTGAGGCAAGAAAAAGAAAAAAAAATTTATTACGAGTTCGAACCCGGGTCCCACCATACATTTTAGATGGAGGACCCCGAGTGTCTCCTCAGGTGCTTTTTTATACAATTATGAGGGGAAAGCAGGAAATATTGAGCTCACTGATTGGCTTAGTGAGACTCAGCTAACTCTTAGAGACAAGGAGTTGGCGGGAAATGATTGGCTAGCAGACTTAGTTGAGTCTTGGAGATAGAGGCTTGATGCCAACTTCATGGGCTATAGGGGAGGGGTGAGAGCAAACAGGTGTCAGGTGGGGGCAGTTGACTCAGTTCCCGGATCTTATAGGTCAACATGACATTGTGGTTAGGGTGGGGAAAGCATGCATTCTTTGCAAAAACAAGTTATCAAGAAAAAACAAGGTTATTCTATAATCTCCTGAGGTTTGGCCCCATTTCATATTTGGCTCCATTTCAAAGGGTACAGGAAAGAAGTTTGGAAAATAAAATCATTGCACTTTGAAGGCCATTTAATTCAGTTTCTTGCCTGATGCATAAATCTTTCTCACAACATCCCTGGATATTGATTACCCAGTCTCTTCTTGAGCACTTCTAGGCTTGTGGATCAACCTATCTTATAAGACAGACTATTACATTTGAATAAAGTCTTGTTGAATAGATAACTTAAGTTCTTTCCTTATCCTTCCAGAGAAAAGGTATCAGTCTAGTTTTCAAGTGCATTGATACAATATTTGAATCCAAATGGTACAATACTGTCTCCATATGACAGGGCCAACTAAAGTGTGACTGTTGTAATCTATTTCCATAATGGCTCACTTGTAGATCTATACACTTATCCATAGTATAGAAATAAGAATAGATTTTGATCAAAAATTTAAAAGATGCAATTGCATTGCTAGTGAATTGAACTAACATTCAATTCAATGAATTGACTTTGCTTGCAGGAAATTTACAAAGGATCCCATATCTAGAGCTGAAAGGGACCTTAGAGGCCATTTAGTCGAACCCCTTCCTTTTACAGATGCAGAAGCTGAGACTTAGAGTGATTTGCTCAAGATTACAGAGGAAATAAGTATTAAAGACAGGATTTGAACCCAGGTCCTCTGAATAAGAGACACAATGTTCATTACATTGTACCAAGAGAAAGCTGCCACTCCTTAAAGTAAATATCAAAAGAACATGGCTCAAGACCATATCCCTTGGCAGGGGTCACATTATTTATCAATTAAAAACAAAATGAAAAAAAATCACCAAATTTATGTTAGGAGTTCGGTTCATACTAGTGATTTATTATTATCACCTATACAAAATGGTACTCATCAACATTTTGCCTTTTACCTCCAAACTGCTTGAAAGATCTCTCCCTCGGGGCAGCTAGGTGGCACAGTGAGTAGAGCAGTGGCCCTGGAGTCAGAAGGACCTGAGTTCCATTCCGGCCTCAGACACCTAACGCACACACAAACAAAAACCTAGCCTTATGACCTTGGGCAAATTACTTAACCCCAATTGCCATGCAAAAAAAAAAAATAAAGAAAGATCTCTCCCTCTTTCCAAAATTACATTAATGCTTATCTTGGCTCTGTTGAGGTAGATTTTTATTTTTGTTATCTGTGGTACTTAGTTTATAGCACTATAGATAACAGTTTCCACATCCTAAGAGTGTTCACATCTTATTATGTCATCTAACTTAGCCAGTCTTTGGCCTGGAATTCCTAGGAACTGGAAGACTGAATGATATTTTCTGTTTTTCTAAATAATATTTTATTTTCCCTCAATTACATATTAAAACAATTCTTAACATTTTAAAAAAAGTTTTGAGTTTCAAATTCTATTCTTCTCTCCCTTCTTCCCTTCCCCCTTCCCTGAGAGAGCAAGCAATCTCATGTAGGTTATCAATCATGTAAAACATTTCCAAAATGGTAATTTCATATAAGAAGAATAAAACAAAAAAAGTGAATAAAAGACAGAAAGAAAGTGAAAAATAATATACTTCAGTCTACATTCAGACAATATTAATTCTTTCTCTGGAGGTGGATAGCGTGTTAAGACACTTTTTTTGAGATGCCTCAGAGATGGGGCCATTTTTTGTGTAAAACAGAAGAAAGCTGATGAGCTTTCGCTGGCACCTCATATTTCGTGTTGTAGCTGATAGTCTCTGTCTACATAGTTAGTGGAAACACATCTCTAGATCTTTGGAACCACAGTACTCCCATCCTATGTCTAGTATTCACTTACAGTCTCTAGTTCTCTGGTTGCAAAGAATGACTTTGGTAACTCTCAATTGTATATACAAGTTCCGTATGTGATCTGTTTCTTTTCTTTCTGGGCATGGCTGCTAGTTTATCATAAAAATCACCTACTTAGAGAGCAATTGCTGCTAAATGTAGGAAGTAAGATGCCCAGGTGAATCTGATCAATTCCACTTTTCAGGGATTCCCTTACAGACTGCAGAAGTAACAACTCATTTGGCAAATAAAGAGTAGAATACTAAAACACTCTACTTTAAACTTCCAGTTCCTTGAGGAACAATTTAGGAAATTAAATCATGTAGAGAGCTAGAAGGAGCCTTAGAGACCATCTAGTCCAATTCACACCCCAAAAGAAATCCTTTCTACTATGAAATATATGGGAAGTAATCATCCAGTCTCTGTTTGAAAACTTCTAGTGAGGGAGAACCCAACTCCTGTGATAAAACTTTCTACTTTTGGACAATTCCTATTACTAGGACATCTTTCCTGCCACCAAACCTAAATTTGCCTTTATGTAGCTTCTAGGATTGCTCCTGAGCTCTCACTCTGGAGCTAATCACAGGTTATCCCCTTTTCCATGAAAGCTCTTTAAAAACTTTAAATTAGGGGCGGCTAGGTGGTACAGTGAGTAGAGTGTCAGCCCTGGAGTCAGAAGGACCTGAGTTCGGATCTGACCTCAGACACTTAACGCACACACAAATAAAAACCTAGCCGTGTGGCCTTGGGCAAGTTACTTAACCCCAATTGCCCTCCAAAACCCCCCCAAAAAAAACCCCCAAAAAACAAACCCCCAACCAAAAACAAACAAACAAAAACTTTAAATTACCTTTCTTGTTCTTTCTGAGTACTCTACAGTAAATACCACCAGTTGCTTTGCCATTTCCTATATTACATGAACTCAGAGTCCTTCACCGTATGGGTTACTTTTTCTTCCACAGGTTCCCAAAGTGGGAGATGCTGCCCTCTGAGGGACACTGGAATAATCCAAGGGGGTGGTAGTAGTTTCAGGTGCAATTGTGGGGGAACATTGAATAAAAATAAGGGACCAGTGGAAGCACAAGGAAAGAAGAGAAGAATATTTTGGAAAAATGTTCATACGTATTTCATTTGTTGAGTAACTGAGTTAAAGTCATGGTAATTACATTATTTTCCAAATAAACACACAAAATTCAAGTTATAACAAATCAGTGGTCAAGGCTGCCAACAAGTCTTAACAAACAACTGTTGACAGGTGAATTTGTTGAACATTGTAGGGAAGTTCAATATGCATTGGCAAGAAAATATGAGTGTAATGACTTGTTTACAATAAGACACTATATAATTACATGATGTAATATTGCAGCATCAACATTTCAATGCAGGAAAATCCCCCACAAATTTACAATAAATTATTAAAGATATGTGATTAAAATATTTTATTTTTTTTGAAATGACAAATTAAAAAAAAAACATTAAAGGATTAAAGAAAGTAGATTTCCAGAGGGGTACTGAATAATTTTTTTTGAAAAGGCATTGAAAACAAATAAGTTTGGGGACCTCTGCTCAAGACACTCTGTAAGTTTATCCATATCTTTTATATATTGTAGTGTGCAGAGCTGAACACATATGGTATTAATGGAAGTTGAAGATCTTCCCCACCCAATAATAGGCCTCAGGTGAAGCCCAATAAGAAAAGCTTGATTAGGGGAGACTTATTCTTCAGGAAGACCCACACCTTTTGTTACTTTGTAATTAGGCAGTAGGTCATGAGGGTTGTGATGCCCTCTGGCTCTGAAGAAGGCTATATAAATTCTGAGGTGAAGTTTTGCTTTGGGGCTTACTCATTGGAAGAATGTTTGTGTGATTTGGTCAGAAGAGACCTTGGGTAGCTGTTAAGAAGACTGCTGGCTTTGAATAAGCCCAGATGTTGGTGCTTGTCTCTCTGGTAACTATATGTGTATAGCTTTTGTCAGAAAGCTAGAAGACCTGTGTGTTGATTTGTGTTATTTTCTCTATCTGTATTTTTTAGCCTGTTTGTAATTTCTCTTTGTATTTTCTCTGAAGTTCACGGTGCTGACTTTTTCCCCTGAACTAAGTGAGAGTGGTGTGTGTGTGTGTGTGTGTGTGTGTGTGTGTGTGTGTGTGTAATTAAAATACTATTATTGACCCCTTTAAGTTGCTTTCCTTTAGAAAAGCAGATCAAAGAACCTGTGCTAGTAGTCATCCTGGGTATGCCAGTGTGCTTGCTGATACAACACAATATTCTACATGCAGTCTGACTTTGTGAGAATGTAGGGGAGCTATCACCTTATTCCTAGAAGCTCTATTTCACAATGCAGCCCAACATATAATTAACTTTTTGGATTGTGACCTCTCTAAATAGTGTTGAAAAATCCTACATAGCCTGAGCAAGGATTAATATCTGAGCTTTGCAGGTATTACTGGTGTGTTCTTTCTGTTCTTCTGACCCTGTTGCTGAAAACTTTCTGCCTGAATGTTTATGTATAAACCTGAGATATAGTGACATGATCTCATAGACTAGAAATATTTTGGACCAGTAGCAGGTAGTGAGAGGTCATAGCGTAAAGGTGTCAAAAATTCACCCCAGACTTTCACACAGCTCACATTGCCCTGTGTGACCACACTTAAATATAATTGGAAAATATTTAACAATATAATTGGAAAATATTTAACAATATAAATGAAAATATAATATCTATGTAGCCAGAATGACCTATCAGTCCTGTCTCAGACATTTCCTAGCTCTGTGACTGGGCAAGTCAGTGAAACAGTTCTAAACTTCATTTCCTCATATAGAAAATGGGGATAAAAATAGAATCTACCTCACAGAATTATTTTGCAGATCCAATAAGATAATACATGGAAAGTGCTTTGTAAAGCTTAAAGAAGTATAGAACTATTATTATTATTATTGTTGTTGTTATTTTTAGTATCACATTGATCCAAATATAAGTTGATTTCTTTCTTTCTTTCTTTCTTTCTTTCTTTCTTTCTTTCTTTCTTTCTTTCTTTCTTTCTTTCTTTCTTTCTTTCTTTCTTTCTTTCTTTCTTTCTTTCTTTCTTTCTTTCCTTCCCCCCCCTCCCCCCCCCCCCCCCCCCCCCCCCCTTCCTCCTCCCCTTCCTTCCTTCCTTCCTTCCTTCCTTCCTTCCTTCCTTCCTTTTCTTTCTTTCTTTCTTTCTTTCTTTCTTTCTTTCTTTCTTTCTTTCTTTCTTTCTTTCTTTCTTTCTTTCTTTCTTTCTTTCTTTCTTTCTTTCTTTCTTTTCTTCCCTTTCTTTTCTTCCCTTTCTTTTCTTCCCTTTCTTTTCTTCCCTTTCTTTTCTTCCCTTTCTTTTCTTCCCTTTCTTTTCTTCCCTTTCTTTTCTTCCCTTTCTTCCCTTTCCTTTGAGAAGGGGAGGCAATCAGGGTTAAGCGACTTGTCCAGGGTCACACAGCTAGTGAGGCTACATTATTTCTAGACTCCATAAACCATGATATTTGAGGTAGTGTGGTGCTGAGAAAAGAATCACTTTATATTCTGAGGAACTGAGTTTGAATTCTTGTTTCACCATCTATTCTATTTCTAACATAGAGAAGTTATCAAATTTCGCTGGGACTCAGTTTTCCTCATTTGTAAAATGAAAGGGTTGGATGAGATTTCTTCTAAGGTCTCTTCCATCCCAAAGTCTAGGGTCCTTTTGTAATTAGCTTTGTTAAAATCTGAATATGATGGGCCCAGGCACAGGAATTCATACTTGGCTTTCTCGTTCATTTTCATTCCATGCTACTGATAATTTATCGTAAAAATATTGGAAGTGGCATGAGGAAATGGGAGCTCATAATAGTAACTGACATTTATGTTGAGCTTTAAAATTTTCAAAATACTTTAAATATATTCTTACTTGAGCCTCACAACAGCTTTGTGTGGTAGATGTTGTAATTATTATTATTTTTTTAACTTTCCCAAATGCTTTATTAACTTCTCGTTTACATCAATTCATTTCCACCAGATTTTGAGTTACAATTTTTCCCCATTTTTCCCCCACCCACCACCCCAGAATAGCAGAAATGCTTTCTATCCCCTCATCCAATCTGCTCTCTCCCATATCTTCTCCCATACCCCCTTCGATTTTTCCAGTAGGGCAAGGTGCCTCTGTGCCCCAATGCCTGTATATCTTATTTCCCAATTATATGTAGATAGTAGTAATAATAGTATTTACATATTTTTAAAACATTTGATTTTAAAACTTCAATTTCCAGATTCATTCCCTTCCTCCCTTGTCACCCACCCTTACTGGAAAGACAAGTAATTCAGTATATGTTGTATGTGTGTAGCTATGCAAAACACCACCATAGTAGATAAATTGTAAAAGACTGACTATATTTCCCTCCCTCCTATCCCACCTCCCACTTGGTCTATTCCCTACTTTGATCCTGTCCCTTTTCAAAAGTGGGTGCTTCCAACTTCCCTCCCCCTTTCCCTCCTGCATTCCCTTCCATCATCCTTCCTCTCATCCTCTTCCCCACTACTCTCCTGTAGGGTGAGATATCCTATTTAGTGTGTATGTCATTCTCTCCCTGAGCCAAATTCAATGAAAACAAGGTTTTGCCTTTTTGCCTTCCTGTTCTTCCCCTACCTTGTAACCATTTTCCCTTGCCTCTTCTATATGAGATAGTCCACCCCATACTGTCTCTCCCCATCTCCTCTTGTTATACCCCTCTCTCACCTCTTGATTTCACCTTTTAAGTATCATCCCTTCCTATTAAACTCGTTCTGTGCCCTCTAACTATGTACACCTGTGTGTGTGTGTGTGTGTGTGTGTGTGTGTGTGTGTGTGTGTGTATACACACACATTCACATATGTATTCATATGCACATATACCCTTCTTCAACTATTTTCATACTGAGAAAGGTTTCATCAGTTACAGTTATCATTTTTCCATGTAGGAATATAAATAGTTCAACTTTGATAAGTTCCTTATGATTTCTTTTCCCTGTTTACCTTCTCAAACATCTCTTGCTTCTTGTATCTGAATGTCAATTTCTATTCAACTCTGTTTTTTTTTTTTTTCATCAAGAATGCTTGAAAGTCCTCTATTCCACTAAATGACCATATTTTCCCCTGAAACATAATACTCAGTTTTACTGGGTAGGTGATTCTTGGTTTTAATCCTAGCTCCTTTGCCCTCTGGAATATCATATTCCATGCCCTTTGATTCCCCCAGTGTAGAAGCTGCCAGATCCTGCCCTATCCTGATTGTGTTTCCATAATATTGAAATTGTTTCTTCCTGGCTGCTTGTAATATTTTCTCCTTGATCTGGGAATTCTGGAACCTGGCTATAATATTCCTAGGAGTTTTCTTTTGGGGATCTTTTTCAGGAGGTGATTGGTGGATTCTTTCAACCTCTATTTTGCCCTCTGGATCTAAAACATCAGGGCAATTTTCCTTGAGAATTTCTTGAAGGATGCTTTCTAGGTTCTTTCTTTGATCATGGCTTTCAGGTAGTCCAATAATTTTTAAATTCTCTCCTAGATCTATTTTCCAGGTCAGTGGTTTTTCCCATGAGATATTTCACATTGCCTTCTATTCTTTCATTTGTTTGGATCTGCTTAACAGCATCTTGGTTTCTTATAAAGTCATTAGCTTCCATTTGCTCCAGTCTAATTCTGAAGGAATGATTGTCCTCAGTGAGCTTTTAAGATTCTTTTTCCATCTGGCAAATTTGGCTTTTTAAGGCATTCTTCTCCTCATTGGCTTTTTGAGCCTCTTTTGTCATTTGAGTTGGTCTGTTTCTTAAGGTGTTATTTTCCTCAGTCAGGCAGTTAACTCTCATTTCATATTTTTCTTGCATCTTTCTCATTTCTCTTCCCAATTTTTCCTCTACTTCTCTTATTTGGTTTTTAAAATCCTTCTTAAGGTCCTCTATGGCCTGTAACCAGCTCATATTTTCATTTGGGGCTTTTGGTGCAGGAATTCTGACCTCACAGTCCTCCTCCTGTTCCATGCTTTGGTCTTCTTTGCCCCCAAAATAGGAGTCTAATGTTGAATTTTTCTGTTGATTTTGTTTCCTTTGCCTAAGCATGTTGCCACTTTGGGCTTGTTGCCACAGTAGGGCTCTGCCACCAGAGCTTCCATCCCAAACGTTGGGGTCTTCTCAACTGCCAGAGGTATTAGTTGGGTGTCCTCCCTGAAGCCCCCACACAGTCTGGCAAGCTGGACACACACCCTAAGACCTCCACCCCAGACAGCAATCCAGATCCAGGAAGGTTAAAGTAAGAGCAATTTGCCACCCCCCCCCCCACCTCCCCAAGACTGATTGCTGGTCCCCCTACAGTTTGCAGGCCAGGAACTGAAGCTGCAACATGGTGGCTGTGGCCATGTCTACTCAGTGGCTTCTTGCCCCCAGGGAAAGAGGGTGATGTGCTCTCCCAACCAGTCCCAAAGTCCATACTACACTGACCTCTCACTTCGTCATTGGTATCTGTGTTGGTGATTCTGGAAATGCCACAGCTGCTGGTGTTCTTGGGTCCCTCCAGCCAGCTGCTGGTCTGGCCACCCTGGGGCTAAAACCTCTGACTTGGGGCGACCTGGGCTCGGCTCCCAGAGTGTTACACTGGCCGCTCCCTGCTGGGCTGCCAGGCTGTCCTCAGTGGGAGGTTATCTTCCCTGTGTCATTTTGTGGGTTCTGGAGCTCCAGAGATTGTTCAGTCCCCTTTTCTATGTTTTGGAAGTGGTGTGGGCAGGAGCGCTGGGAAAGTGCTGGTTCTACTCCTCTATCTTGGCTCTGCCCCCAGTGTTGTAATTATTATTGTCTCTATTTTGAAGGGGAGAAAATTGAGGCTCACGGACATTAAGCAACTCATCTATGGTCACACAATGAGAGCTAGAGATGAGATATTAGTTCAGGTCTTCCTGACTTCAACTCTAACCTTATGCCTCACTGTTAGGGCATTTGTAACTTGGGCTGAGGGTTAAAGCCAGTACACAAGGTGTGGATGGAACCCCAGGACATGAAGACTTCCATACATCTGTTAAAGTGGCACCCCAGGAGTGTGGGTGAATTATAGCACACTGCCTGCTTTGCACACTTTGCTTGTTTATTAAATTTGCAAAACTGATGCCATTTACTAGAAAGCCTTGGGGCTTCACCTAATTAAAATCCTGAACTTTTGCTAGCATATTTGATGAACTGTTGACTTTTAATTTTGGTTATGGGATTTAGAGCTTAAATGAAACTTTAAGGTCACCCAGGCTAACATACTCATTTTACAGATGGGGAAACTAAGGCCCAGATGTGATATCAAATGAGTGTGTATATAACTGTGGTCATTTAATATAGCATGGGGGATTACAAATGAACTTCATTTTATAAAAGCACTTCTGTTTATGTAAAAACAGTGTATTATGCATTGAATCTATAATTTCATTGAGAGAAGTTTTCTTTAATTTTTATTTTTCCCAAACCTTAGCAAGATGCTCTTCACAGATCAGACTTTTAATAAGTGTTTGTTGCTGCTGTACACATATGAAAACCCTATAGGCCCAGTTACAGCACCAGTCATCAAATTGTATTTCCTTTTCCTGTTGGATAGTGCTAGACTTGGAGTCAAGAAGGCCTGGATTCATATCTTGCCACTGACACATTAGTTGTGTGACTAACAAAAGGTATTTTATCTCTCTGGGCCTAGGTTCCTTGTGCTATAAATTAGGATTAGAATAATGCTGTGGTACATACCTTGTAGGGTTGTTGTGAGGCTCAAATGAGAATGTGTGTCAGGTACTTTGCAAATACAGAATCTTGTGCCATGTAAATGTCAATTACGGTTATTGTCATTCTTCTATGGGGATAATTTTTAGCTCTTACCAACTGACCATTATGATGAATTCTTCCTTTTTTCTTTCTTCATTGAAAAAAGCTATCTGCATAGTATTTTTGGGTAGGCTGATATGAGATGAAATACTATTAGCATTCTACCCTAAAGTTTGGTACCTAATTCAGCCAGCCTAACCACCATTGGACAAGTGTTCTTTTGTCTGACCACTTTGGTGCTTAAAAGGGCATAAGAATCAAACCAGTGAAATAAAGTTGATTCTCTTTCTCCAGATTTTCATAATCAAGTGTAACCCCTGTCCTAAAGCCTGAGAGAGCTCATCCTTTTTCCAATCCCCTTGGAATCACTCCTTGGGGTACTCATTAAGTGTAAGTCTTCTTTGGATTCCAGCTTTGAGAGAAAAAATGAAAGAGGCCAGCCTCACTTCAAACTGCTGAAGGAAAAGATTCTGGGAAGGCATGAAAGGAATTGGCAGTCTCTATCATGTACTCTGTACTGCTTTTCACTGTTTTCCTATATATTTTTCCTGGCATTTGCCCCTATATATTCTGCCTTATTAAAATATGATTTCAGTCGTGCTTCCTGCTGCCATTGTGATCTTTTAAAGTACCTAAAGAATTGAAGGGACAACTAGGGGATGTAGTGGATAGTGTGCCGGGCCAAGAGTCAGGAAGACCTGAGTTCAAATGGAGCACTTACTAGCTTTGTTCTGTGAAAATGATCTGGAGAAGGAAATGGCAAACCACTGCAGTATTTTTGCCAAGAAAACTCCAAATTAGGTCAAGAAGAGTCTAATATGACTGAAACAACTGAACAAGAAAGAATTAATATGCTTGCCCCATTTCATAATTTAAAAAAAATTAATTAGCAATTTAATAGAATGCCATGCTATGCATTTACTAATACTTAATGAATAAATATTATGTTTCTATATGTAATCCATGAATTTGGTCACTGTATTCAACTCTATTATATAATACCACATGTTTGTATTTCATGAGATTTGTGTACTTAATTTACTATATGTAATGTTCCAATATGACTGAATATAAGAAATATACTTTAGATTCAATCGATTTAGAGAACAACCAGTGAAGAAACACCTATCAAAAACATTATATTTAGAAATTTTAGGGGTGGCTAGGTGGCGCAATGAATAGAGCAGTGGCCCTGGAGTCAGGAGGACCCGAGTTCGAATCCCACCTCATGCACTTAACACTTACTAGTCCCGTGATCTTGGGCAAGTCACTTAACCCTAATTGCCCTCCAAAAAGAAAAAAAAAATTAGTTTTCTGTGGCACCAACAAGTTAAATGACTTTCTAAAGGTCCTGCAGTCAGTGTATAAATATATTAATGTAAATCCAGTTTTTTCTAACTAAGACTGGCTATCTATTTTTGCCACACTGTTTCAGTATTATGTTTACTATTGATTATGTACTATGTATTATGTTTGTTGCCTGAACTATTATTAGGTGGCATATAATTTTAAAGTAAATGTTATGTTTTAGGTGCTTGTATATGTACTAGAGGAATTGTTCCATTCTTTGAATTTGTATCCATAGTGCCTGACACATAGTATATACTTAATTATTGTTTATTGATTGATTAGACTTTGTAGTTAGGATGATTATGGTCATTATGTTATGGGCTAAATTAGGATTCTTAAGATGTGTGTCCACAGACATCCATTTGTATATGATATAATTTCTTGGGACGGCAAATCTTTCATTAGGGTGAAGACATATTTAGTGTTATATCTGTCCCATCTAAGAGGTCTTCAACTCCTTGTTTTGGGTTGACCCTGTTCATAAAGCTGAGACCATATGAAAAGAGCTGAAGATTGGCTTAGGACTAGAAATGAAGTAAATCCCCAGTGTGAGCATTGGAAGATTGGTGGCTCAAGGTTGAGAGGGAAGGATGGCACCTGGATCATTCTTTCTCTTCCTGAACTACTATTGACTGTCCTTCACAGTTTCCTTGGTGATGAATAGGAAAAGAAGATTGAGCAGTCCCTAATAGCATATCTGATGAGCCAATTGCACTGAGAAAGAGTTGAAAGAGAATAGGGAGTTGCTGGGCCACTAGAGAACTATGAAAAGGAAAGTAGCCACTTCAGGAGCTAGCCCTGGCTCCTGATTTTTCCTAGTGTCCTGGTTAGTGATTTTGAAGATTAAAAAGAAGAGCAAAAGAATATGATTGTAGGAAAGGTTATATTACTCTTGGCATTGGGCACATTTGTTAACTTTGGATTTGATTATGTTTCAGTTAAATCAAACACTTATTAAGCACCTAGTGTATATCAGGAATTGTGTTGTATAAAGTTGTGTAGTGCTTAGAGAACCAGACACATAATAACTGCACATAACTGCCCAGATGTCAACCAGGCAGCTTACCTCAGAACACTCCAGTGCTTAATTAAATGTAATTGGAAAATACTTAACAAAATAAAAATACAATAGAACACATTGATAATAATAATTTCTTTTCCCAAGTCTAGATGAGACCCCAAGGGTTTATTAACTCAGCTTCTACTAGAATTTGAGACCACTGCTTTAGGCAACTCTCTTAAGACTAAGTGGCAGAGAATGTGCTGATCTTCAGTTGTGGGATTTTCTTATCTGAGAGGTCCTTATAATAATGAAGTCACAAGTGTACTTGTTGGACTGTTTATACATAGAATCTGGAAACACTCCATTCTCATACATGGAGTCATCAAAATGACTGTCCTGTGTTCAAGGTACTTTTTGAATCTGTATAATCTCAAAGCTATAGGTCCCAAGCTTCTACCAATGTATTTGTTTTTCAGCCACAGGACATAATTAGATAAAATCAAATGTATTTAATAAAATAGCATAAAAAGAATGTTTTCAAGAAATAATCCCCTATACATTTCTGGTGATATAGTACGATTTTTCCTGGGCCTATTCCATACATAGTATGGTGGTCTCTGTTCAGTGAGTTTGTGCATTGGCCTAGGCTGGGCTCATGGTAACCGCTGTGCTAGTGCCTGCTGGTCTTATGGTAATTTTTAGGCACATGTTCTCCATTGCAGCATTGCTTTGCTAGTTCCATGGCATCTCTGCCTGGTGGGTTGCTCTTCTATTTCTAGCTTCCAGGTTTATCTCTTCAGAAACACAAAAGTAATCTCAGCTCCATCTGTGATGGGGATAGTGGCTAGACTCTGTGATAACGAGAGGCTGTTAACTTTTGAGTCACCAACTAAACACCATGCCCAGCCAATAGAGGCAGCTAGGTTGTACAATGGATAGAACTTGGAGCCTAGAGTAAAGAATACAGCAGTGCACATTCTACCTCAGACCCTTCCTAGTTGTGTGAGCCTGGGCAAGACATTTAATCTCTGTTTACCTCAGTTTCTCCAACTGTAAAATGGGAATGATAGTACTTTCCTTAGGGCAACTAAGTGGCACAGGCAATAGAGTGTGGGCCAGGCCTGGAGTCAGGAAGACTCACCTTTCTGAGCTCAAATGTGACCTCAGATCTTTACTAGTTGTATGACTGTGGGAAGGTCACTTGATCCTGTTTGTCTCCGTTTCCTCATCTATAAAATGAGTTAGAGAAGTAAATGGCAAAACACTCCAGTATATTTGCCAAGAAAACTTGAAATGACTGAACAACAAAAATAATCTTTTATAACGTGCTAGATGATAATTCCAGTTGTAATACAGATAGGAAAAAAATCCAACACTTTCAGAACAAAGAAACAACATTTGATATTCGAGCAAAAGAGATGGATTTTGTTGTTGTTGTTGTACTTTTGTTCAGTCATATCTGATTTTTTGTGACCTCTTGGATCATAGCATCCCAGATTCTTCTATCTACTATCGCCTGAAGTCTGGGAGGTAGATTTTTAGAGTGTAACTTGAAACTTGAAAGTGTTACTAAGGAGAATAGAGCAGATATTGTAGATAATAATAAGTTATAAACTGATTCACTAATGCACAGAACCATTTCAGTATCTTATTGCTGAGACAATTCCATAAGGTCAGGGACCATATCTCATTTTCATCTTTGAATCTCTCCCAATGGTTAGCAAAGTACTCTGATAGTAGGTACCTAATAAATATTGAATGAATTGAATTCAATCTAGATACTGTTTCCTGGAAGATGTGGATGACAAAGAGAAATTATAGTATCACACACATAGTATGTGTATACATATATATCACATAAAATTATATAGTTTGAACATTTGAGCATTTACTTATTTAGATTTAAAGCTTAATGAAATACTGAAAATATTCAGATGTTTTATGTCCATTTAACCGAAATATCTTATTTCATATGTCACTTGTAGAAGGGCTTCAGTAGACTTATAGCCCCATGCACTGACTCAGAAGGTCTGTAAAAACTTTATGACCACCAATGTGTTATTAAGAATTTGCCACTCTTCTTGGGTTGAAGCAAGGTAGTCACATATCTCACCTTTTAAGTTTCTGTTTCCTAGGAATCGGCTTCTCAGTTACTAAGTGGGCTGTTTACAAGGTTGTCTGGAAAATGATATATCAATAAACTGAATGAAGGTCATGAAGGCATATGAGAGTGCATTTTTGTTCTTTCTTCCTTTGAAGTATAAAACTCCATCAACTTTAGAGTGGGCTGCTCAGCATGGGGGCAATGATCTATTCACTAACATGTACCTTTGATTATTGGGGCTTGCAGAAAGCCCAAGAGTGAA
Source organism: Gymnobelideus leadbeateri (assembly GCA_011680675.1). Classification (NCBI taxonomy): domain Eukaryota; kingdom Metazoa; phylum Chordata; class Mammalia; order Diprotodontia; family Petauridae; genus Gymnobelideus; species Gymnobelideus leadbeateri. Next base: position 147,979 of record WOXC01004650.1, read on the forward strand.
GGAAGTTGAAGGCTGGGACTAGTTGTACTTTCATTTCAGGAGTAATTGGGACAAATCATGGGATGCCTAACTTCTACCTATTCTGTGCATCCTTTATTAACCATCTTCTAGGTAGAGGATTCTGGGAAGATGGTGGAGTAGAACATAAGTAAGTTCTTTTTAAGATTTTTCCCTTATAAAGGAAAAACAATATTATGAAAAAAAAAAGTCAACCAATTAGAAAAAGGAGATCCAGAACATTAATGCAGAAAATGACTCCTTGAAAATCAGAACTGGGGAAGGGGAAGCCAGTGAAGTTATGAGAGACAAAAAAAAATTAAAATAACCCTAAAAATATAAAGAATGAAGAAATAGAGTGTGAAACATCTCATATGAAAACAAAAACTGATCTGGAGGACAGATGAAAAAGATAGAAAACATAAGAATAATTGGACTACCTGAAAGCTATGATCAAAAAAAGAATCTTGATATAGTAATATAAGAAATAATTAAAGAATTATCCTGAAGCATTAGAACAAGAGGGGAAAATAGAAATAGAAAAAAAATCCACTTATCACCACCTCAAAGAGATCCTACAAGGAAAACCCTTAAGGAATATTGTAGTCAAATTCTGAAGTCCCCTGCTCAAGGATAAATTATAATCAACAAGGAAAAAAAAAACAACTTAAATATGGTGATGCCACAATTAGAATTCCACAAGACCTATCAGTAGTGACACTAAAAGAATGCAGGTCTTGGAATAATATATATTGAAGAGCAAAAGATCTGGGGTTCTAGCCAAAAATATCATACCCAGCAAAACTAAGCATAATCTTGAGTGAAAATGGATATTTAATAAATTGTCATATTTTCAGGACTTTATTTAAAAAATCCTGAGCTTAATAGAAGATTTGGCATACAAGGACCAAGAGAAATAAAAGGTATATAAAAAAGATTAATCACAAGGGACCCAATAAGAACAGAATGTTTACCTTTCATGTATTTATAATGCAAAACAAATGGCTAAGACTATTATTAGTAATTGGGTAGTTCATAAGACTGGAATAGACCAGAGTATGATAACTTTAAAAAGTAAAACCATTTAGGAATAGCTAAAAAGAGGAATTATTTTATATAAATGAGGTATGAGAAGAAGAACCAACACAGCAGAATTAGATTGGGAGGAGGCTGGTTAGTTCTAGAAATCTTTCATTAGGAATGGGTTAAGAGGGAATTATATATATATCCAGAAGAATATAAAAGTCTTCTAAATACATAGATAAATAAAACATTAAGGAAATAGGAAGAGGATAAGGGAGGAATCTCTAGAGGGGAGGGTGAGGGAATAGGTTAAAGAGGGGTATAGAAGGATGTTAAGATTGATGGGAATGGGAGGTTAAGGGAGGGATGTCACAGGAGGTGTTGAGTAATAGGAGAGCAAGGTAGTGGATAGAAGTAAAGCAGAGGGATAGGAAAAACGATATGTACAAACACAAAAACAAAGATCAAGAATAGAATTTATTAGGGAAAATATCTCTGCAGCTTTCTGCCTGATCCTCACTTGTGTCTCCAAGAAACTGTAGCATACACAATAGTCACACCCTGGTGAACTTTTGGCAAATGGGCTAAACCAGGATGAGGATAACTGAGGGATCTCAAACCTGTTGGTGAGTTAGGGGAATGTCTACCCAAGCAAATTCCCTGGTGGAATGGGCAGATGAGAATAATTTGTTCCAACAACCACAAAGGCGGCTGAAACAGGCACTGTGGAGCACTTAGTGCTTAATTAGACACTGAAGATGCTGAGGTCATCCACTGTATCTGGAACCATTACCAGTTATCTTGATCCTGTCCTCCCACTGGACTTTGATGACTTTAGAGGAGAGAGTGAGGCTGAGGACTTTATACAGTTCTGCCTCACTTAAGTCCAATTTTCACATGAATCAAAAGACATCAACTATACCATTGTACTATTTTTAACCTATCTTAAAGTCCTTCATCACAGGCAAGTAATGAAGCAGTAGGTGCAGATACATGGGGAGCTATAGTAACAATCCAGCAAATGAGTAGCCCAGGCCATAGGGTTGTCTTCTCCCTGGAGGCAACAGTGGGATTTTACAACCCCCGGGTGTCTGAGCAGCCTTTTAAGGATTGCACGATTTACGTCCTGGTGAAAGGAAGGGGCTCAAAAAGGTGCTCTAAAAAAGTCTGATCTAACCCTGGCCTGATTACTGCAGCAGGTAGGGATCCCACCCTATGGTCAAAAACACAAAAAAATGTACAAAAATATCTGTAAAGATGATTCCATTTGCCATTGGCACATGGTATGTGCACACACTTATATAGACAATGCAAAATGCAGTAGACCTAAAAGGCGAACACCTCTTGTTGTAGGAGAACTCAGCCAGTAGCAGCACATTCAACCCTGAGTGAAACAAGGCTGGCCTCCTGAAGTGGGGGCTGGATACATGCTTTTCTGGAGTGACTGCAGCGAAGGGGAGGGCCATGAAGCTGGTGTAAATTTTGTAATCAAGATGAATCTAGTCAATAAGCTTGTATGCCTTCCAAAAAGACTGAACAACAGGCTAGCAATAATGCTATTGTCACTTTCAGGAAAATATCATACCATCATCATCAGTGCCTATGATTCCACCATGACAAACCCTGAAGAGGTCAAAGAAAAAATTTATGAAAACCTGGAGGTCCTTATCATCGATGTGCCAAAATACAATTCTGGGTGACTTTAATGCTAGAGTAGGCTGAGATGATCAGACTTGGCAGTAAGTCTGAGGGAGGAATGGAGTTGGAAATAGCCAAAGCAATGAGCACTTATTACTGAAGACTTGTACATCTCATGACCTTCTCATCACTGACACTGTCTTCCACTGACCTAAAAAGCAATAAAACTTTGTGGATGTACCCTTGTGGCAAATATTGGCATTTAACTGACTATGTGATTATAAAGGAGAAGAGAAAAACAGGATGTGAGAGTGACAAAGGCAATGTGTGGCAGAAAGTGATGGAGTGATCATAGATTTATCCTCTCCAAGCTAAATATTTGAATTCAACAAAAGCAGAGTCCCCAAGGCAAAATAACTACCAGAAGAATTAATGTGAACAGATCAGAGCTCTTCTCTGAGAGGGAACAGTTTGTTGCTAACTTGGAGGGAAAGTTGAGCCAACACACAGTTGGCAGTGGTGGAGCAGAAAAGGAGAGGGAAGCTTTCATAGATTTGGTGTATAGAACTACTTTTGCTCATCTGTGTCAGAACACTTGCAAACATTAAGACTGGTTTGATGAAAATGACGGGGAAATTCAAAAGTTGCCAAATGAAAAATGAGAACTCCACAGGGTTTACCAGCAATATAGTTCATCCATCTTTAAGAAGGCAGATGAAATTCAGTTTTATGCTGATAGTAGCTATCAAAAGTACTTTTATAAATAGCCTTAAGGCTATTTATGGGCCAAAGACCTACTGTGCATCTCAACTACTCAGTGCTGATGGAGCCACATTGATTGGTGATAAGGACATGATCCTAGAGAAATGGGTTGAACACTTCCATAGAGTTGGCAAGAGACCATCATTGATCAACGCTGAAGCCATTGACCATTAACCTCAGGTTGAAGTCAGTCATTCCCTAACTGAAGTTCCAATTGAAGAAGATGTTTCAAATACCATTCTGAAACTTTCATGTGGCAAAGCACCTGGTGCTGATTCTATTACAGATGAGATTTACAAGGTGGGAGGGTCCATTGCTCATACAAAAGCTGACTGAAATCTCCCAAGTTACATGGCAAGAGGAGGTTATCCCCCAGGAGTTTGAGAATGCCTCCACTATCCATCTTTATAAAGGTAAAGGGAATAGATTTTTCCGTGTCAATCACAGGGTATCTCTCTCTTAGTCGTTGTTGGCAAGATTCCTGCCAGATTCCTCCTTAGTAGACTGATCCTTCACCTGGAAGATGGTCAACTACCTGAGAGCCAATGTAGCTTTGGAAAGGACCACAGAATGGTCGATATGGTGTTTGCTGCCCAACAACTCCAGGAGAAATATCAGGAGTAGAACAGAGGTCTGTATACATCTGCAGATATGACCAAGGCCTTTGATAGTGTCATTCATGAGGGCTTATGAAAAATTATGTCAAAATTTTGTTGCCTGGAAAAGTTCATCAGCATTTTACTTCAACTTCATGATGGTACATTTATCTGGGTTCTGGATAATGAGCAATACTCTCATGCTTTCCCAGTCACCAATGGAGTGACTTGATGTTGTCTGCTTGTTGTGTGCTTGATCCCATGCTTTTTAGCATGATGTTTTCAGTAATGTTAAATGCTTTTAATGAGGAGGAACAGGGCATCAAGGTCAGCTACCACACTAATGGTAAATTCTTCAACTTGAAAAGGCTACAAGCCAAGACCGAAGTGGAGAGAATGTTGCTGCATGATTTCCTGTTTGCAGATAATTGTGTACTCAATGCAGCCTCTGAAGTTGAGATACAACAAAGCATGGATCAATATTCTGCTGCTTGTGCTGATTTTGGCCTAACAATTAAGACCAAGCGAACATGGGTGCTCCATCAGCCACCATCACACCATCCATATGTGGAACCATTGGGTACAGTAAATAGAGAAGATTTGAGTGCTATGGATAAGTTCACTTACCTTGGTAGTGTACTTTCCAGGATGTATACATAGACATAGCTCAGTGTTTGGGAGGCTCCAAAGGATAGAGTGGGAGAGAAGTATTAGATTGACTACCAAACTGAAGGTCTACAGAGCTGTTGTGCTGACTTCATTGTCCAAGTTTCAGAGGCATATAACAATCTACCAGTGCCATGCCAGGAAACTGAATTGCTTCCATTTGAATTATCTTAGGAAGATTCAGAAAATCACCTGATATATTAGGTCCTTTCTTGAACTAAACTGCCAAACATTCAAATTCTACTTCAGAGAGTGCAGCTCTGATGGGCTGGCCACATTGTTCAAGTGCAAAACGCATGCTTGCTAAAAAGGACTGTTTTATGGAGAACTCACACAGGACAGGTATTCACATGGTGGTCAGAAGAAGTGATGTCAAGACATTCTCAAATGTTTCTCTTAAGAATTTTGGAATTGAGTCCCCACAGAGCCAAGATGACTGAGCACAAGCAGGAACTTATATGAACTCCTCAGTGAATTCTGTCAGTAACCTCTAAAAAGTGAATCTGAATGGATTTTAGCATGACAGAAGCCACTGGGAAACAGAGCTGGCAGATTCCCAATCCAGGAAAATGGAAAGAGGAGTATGGAAAACACAGAGGCTGCACCAGTGTGGACCGGAGAGCAGATCACAATAGAGTGAGAGCGAGTTCTGGCTAGCTGATTTGCAGACATCTCACCACAGGACGGAGGATTTGTCAGAGCTGGGTAAGAGAAAGTGCAGGGCCTGTGGCAGTGACAGCAGCTTCTCCTGGGGCCTGGATATTTAAAAATCACCTACCTGAGCTTCCAAGAGCCAAGATGGCAGAGTAAATCTTAGCTGCTCTAATCCCCCCCCCAACCCTGAAAACCTAGAGATTATTGCCTCAGTGTAAAATCCTGAAATAGTGGAAAAAGCAGCAGGCTTGGGAGTCCTAGAGGAATGGTGTGACTAAAGCTGTGCTGAGCCTGAAGTGAAGGGTGGGAGGCATCCCAACAAGACCCATCTCAGCTGACCAGTGGGAGATCTGGAAGCCCAGGAGGGTGGAGCCAGCAGTCACTAACAACAGAAGCCCAGGTGTGCCTTAGTACCACCAGGGGAATCTGCAGACATAAGCGTTGCAGGCTGCCAGTTACTGAAGCTCTAGCCCAGGGGCACAGAGGCAGAAATGTGAAGTGGCCAGACTACCTCTCCCCAATACCTTACTCTGTGAACCTCAGGGTAACCCAGGGGAAACACCGAGAGTCCTGGACTTGACCTCAGTCTAGACACCTAGAGGCTATAGCACACAAAGTCAACACCCAGGCCCAAACTCCCAGCTTGAGAAGCATGGGTCAGAGCCCTTTAAAGCCCAGAAATAGAAATACACTTTAAAAGCCAGGAAATAGGCAATCACAATGGGCCTGAAACAACTTGGAAAGGGAAGGCTGAAGTCGATTGAATCCTATTATTGTGAATGAGAAGAATCACTTTCAAGAGACACAATTGACTCTATATCTACACCTAAGACCACAGAAGGAAATGTGAACTGGTCTCAAGCCCAAAAAGCATTCTTTTTTTTTTTTTAAAGCAATTGGGGTAAGTAACTTGCCCAAGGTTACATGGCCAGTTTTGTATGTATGTGTGTGTGTGTGTGTGTGTGTGTGTGTGTGTGTGTGTGTGTGTGTGTGTGTGTGTTAAATATCTGAGGCTGGAACTGATCCCAGGTCTTCCTGACTCCGGGTTGGTGCTCTTACTCTCTGTGCCACCTAGCCGCCGTTCTTAGAAGAGCTCAAGAAAGACTTCAAAAGCCAAATTAGAGAGGTGTAATGGAAATGCAAATTTGAAGATCTTCCCTGCCCCTAGGCTGTTTGATTGGCTTGAGTGACTCTGAGAACTTTCTTTAGTTTGAAAATATACTCTGCCCCCTAATAGGCTGAATGTGGTCACTTGGAGCCTGTGGTAGGAGGCTTGGTTTTCAGGAATGACCACACCTTGATGCTGTGTGATTGGGCAGTGGGTCAAGTGGGTGGTTACATTCTCTGACCCAGGAGAAGGCTATATAATCCCTGATGTGAGGCTTTGCTTTGGGGCTCACTTTGAGAGGTGTTATGTGATTTGACCAGATGAGACTCTGGGCAGCCATTGAGAGCCCCCTGGCTTTGAAAACCCAGATGTTGATGCTTCCCTCTCTGGTAACTGTGATTTGGTATTGATATAATGGTTGGACAGTTTGGAAGCCTGTCTGTTTGATATGTCTGTATACTCTGAAGTTCAGGGTGCTGACCTTTTCCTGAACTAGGTAATAAACGTTTGATTGAAGTAAGCTTGTTAACCCATTTTGAGTTGCTTTCCTTTTGAAAAGCAGATCTAAGAACCTGTGTTGGCAGCCACTCTGGGGATGCTGGGGTGCTTGCTGCTACAAGAGGTAGAAGATAAATTGACCAATTCTTTTAAAATTACATTGGCCAAAATGGAAAAAAAATCTCACTGAAGAAAACAAATCCTTAGAAAGTAAAATTTGTGAACTGGGATGGGAGATTGAAAATCTAATTAGAGAAAATACTTCCCTAAAAATGAAATCTGAACATATGGAAAAGGATCTTCAAAAACTGAGGAAAATAATTCAATAAAAATTAGAATCAGTCAAATCGAAGCTAATGATTCTATGATACATCTATGACACAAAACATAAATATTGAAAAATTAGATGAAAATGTTAAATATCTCACTGGAAAAACAACTGACCTGTAGAACAGATTGAAGAGAGATAATCTAAGAGAGCTATTGGTTTACCAGGAAATCATGATGAAAAAAACAGCCTGGACAATATCCTCCAAGAAATTATCAAAGTAAACTGTCCTGAGGCCCTGGAACCATGTAATGGGAATGGGAATTTTAAGATCTTCCCTGCCCCTTAATAGACCTAGGTGGCAGTATGAAGACATCCCTTGCTGTGAAGATAAAACTGCTCCCTAGAGCCCACAGGAAGCTTCCCTGCTTTGAAAGTAAACTCTGCCCCCTAGGGTTCAAATAAAGCTGGTAGAGAGCTAGTCTGATAGTTGGAGACAGAGGAGGAACTCATTAAAGAGAGAGAGGGTTTTATGAGTAAATATTGATTATGAGTAAATATTGGTTTGTGGGAAGGCTAAAGGATGCCGTGGCTCTCAGCATTATTATGGCTTCTGAATATCTTTGGTACTTCATCTTACTGGTTTTGGGATTCATTTTTCTGGTATCTAAATAAATCCTTCAGCTTTATACTTTAGAGAGTCTGGAATATTTTGTGATCAAGTGTCATCCAGAGTGTATAAATAGCTATCAAAAGAATTCACCGGACATCTCCTGAAAGAGATCCCAGATTGAAAACTCCAATAAATATTGTAGCCAAATTCTGGAATTATAAGGTCAAGGAGAAAATACAGCAAGCAGCCAGAAAGAAACAATTCAAATATCGTGGAACCACAGTCAGGATGAAACAGCACCTAGCAACTTCACATTAAAAAATCAGAGGGCTTGGAATATGATGTTTTATAAAGCAAAAGATCTTGGACTACAACCAAGGATCAACTATCCCTCAAAACTGAGCATAATCTTTCAGGCAAGGAAATGGTCATTCAATGAAATAAGGCACTTTTGGACCTTCTTGATGAAAAAGCCAGAGCTCAATGGAACATTTGATCTCCAAATACAAGACTCAAGAGAGATATAAAAAGGTAAACAAGGAAAACACACACACACACACATACATACACACACGTGTACACACAAATGCGCATAACTTGTGATTCAATAAGAGTAAACTGTTTACATCCCTATATGGGAAGCTGATACTGGTCAATATTGAGAGTTGTATAATTATTGTAACATCTAAAAGGGATATACATAGATAGAGGGTATTTATATAAATTGACTAATCTGATGATAAAAAACCTTATTAAGGGGTGCAAGGGGTTTGTAATGGGAGAAAAGGAAAGGAGGAGGCAGAAAGGGTAAATTATGCCACACAAAAAGGCATAAAAACATACTATAATAGAGAGAATGAAGAGAGGGAGATGAACATCTTATGAACTTTACTCTCATTGGTTTTGGTTCAAGGAGGGATTAATATAATCAGTTAAGTTGAGGATTATAATGTGAAAAGACACAAAAACTCATTATAGTAGAGGGAAAGGAAGGAGGGAGAGGAGCATGGTATGAAATTTACTCTTATCAGTCTAAGTTCAAGGAGGGAATAACATACTTTGTTAAGTATAAAAATCTATTGTGCCCTACAGGTGATAGGAGGGGAAAGGGAGAGAAAAGGGGGGTGGTTAGAAGAGAGGGAAGAAGTAGTAAGGGGGAAGGGTAGGTAAAGGGAGGGGGTACATAGGGACGAAGTGGGGGAGACAGTGGGCAAAAGGAAAGCTCTTGAGGAGAAGGGAGAAAGGAGAAATAAAAGCATAAATAAGGGAGGGAATAGGATGGAGGGAAAGACACAGATAGTAATAATAACTGTGAATGTGAATGGGATAAACTCTCCCATAAAATGGAGGTGGATTGCAGAATGGATTAAAAACCATAATCCTACAATATACTACCCACAAGAAATGTGTTTGAAATAGGGGGATACACATAGGGTAAAGATAAAAAGCTTTTAAAATAAGTAAATAAATAAAAAAAATATGCTTCAGCTAAAGTAAAAAAGGCAGGGATAGCAATACTTATACAAAGCAAAAGCAAAAATAAATCTAATTAAAAGAGGTAAGGAAAGAAACTATATCCTGATAAAAGGCACCATCGAGAATGAAGCAGTATCATTACTTAAAATATATGCACCAAGTGGTATAGCATCCAGATTCCTGGAGGAGAAGTTAAGGGAATTAGAGGAAGAAATAGATAGCAAAACTTTACTGGTGAGGGACCTCAATCTCCCACTCTCTGAACTTGATAAATCTAACCTCAAAATAAACAAGAAAGAAGTTATAGAGTTGAATAGAATTTTAGAGAGGGTAGATATGATAGACCTATGGAAAAAACTGAATGGGGATAAAAAGGAATATACCTTCTCAGTGGTACATGGCACATACACAAAAAGTGACCATGTACAAGGGCATAAAAAACTCACAGTTCAGTGCAGAAAGGCAGAAATATTAAATGCATTCTTTTCAGATCATGATGCAATAAAAATTCTATGTAATAAAGGGCCATGGAAAGATAGACTAAAAACTAATTGGACACTAAATTTAATCCTAAAGAATGAGTGGGTCAAATAAGAAATTATAGAAAAAACCAGTAACTTCAAGAGAATGACAGTAATGAGACAATATACTAAAACTTGTGGGATGCAGCAAAGGCAGTTCTTAGGGGAAGTTTTATATCTCTGAATGCATACATGAATAAAATAGAGAAAATGGAGGTCAATAAATTGAGCTTGCAACTGATAAAGCTAGAAAAAGAACAAACTGAAAATCCCCAATTAAATACTAAATTAGAAATAATGAAAACCAAAGGAGAGATTAATACAATTGAAATTAATAAAACTATTGAACTAATAAAACTAAGAGCTGGTTTTATGAAAAAAAACAACAACAATAAAATTGGTAGACTTTTAGTCAATGTGATAAAAAAAAAGAAGAAAACCAAATTGAGTATCAAAACGAAAAGGGTGAACCTACCTCCAATGAAGAGGAAATTGAAACTATAATTAGGAATTATTTTGCCCAATTTTATGCACATAAATTTGACAATCTTAGTGAAATGGATGAATATTTACAAAAATATAAGTTGCTCAGATTAACTGAAAAGGAATTAAGTTACTTAGCCCAATTTCAGAAAAAAGATATTGAACAAGGCATCAATGAACTGCTAGGAAAAAAATCTCAGGGCCAGATGGATTTACTAGTGAATTCTATCAAACATTTAAAGAACAATTGACTCCAATACTTTACAAACTATTCCAGGAAATTGGAGAAGGAGTCCTACCAAATTCTTTTTATGATACAGATTTGGTACTGATACTTAAATCAGGAATAGACAAAATATAGAAAGAAAATTATAGACCAAGTTCTATCATGAATACAGATGCAGAAATTTTAAATAAAATATTGGCAAACAGACTATAGCAACTTGTTATGAGAATAATACTCTTTGATCAGGTAGGATTTATTCCAGGAATGCAAGGATGGTTCAATATCAGGAAAACTATAAGTATAATTGATCGCATCAATAAAAAAACTAGCAGAAACCATATGATTATCTCAATAGATACAGAAAAGGCTTTTGACAATATACAACACCCATTCCAATTAAAAACACTAGAAAGCATAGGAATAAATGGAATATTTTTTAGAATAATAAGTAGCATCTATCTAAAACCATCAGCAAGTATTATATGTAATAGGGATAAGCTAGAATCATTTCTAATGAGAATCAAGGGTGAAACAATGATGTCTACTATCACCCCCTTATTCAATTTGGTACTAGATATTTTAGCAGTAGCAATAAGAGAAGAAAAAGAAATTGAAGGAATCAAATTAGGCAAGGAAGAGACTAAGCTGTCACTCTTTGCAGATGATATGATGATATACTTAGAGGAGAATCAAGTTAAAAAAAACTACTTGAGATAACAAGTTTGACAAAGTTGCGGGATATAAAATAAACCCACATAAGTCCTCAGCATTCCTATATATTTCTAATGAAATCCAACAGCAAGAAATAGAGAAATTCCATTTAAACTTACTGTGGACATTATAAAACATTTGGGAATCTCTCTGCCAACACAAACCCAGAACTTATATGAATACAATTACAAAACACTTTTTACACAAATAAAGTCAGATCTAACTAATTGGAAAAACATCAATTGCTTGTGGTTGGGTCAAGCTAATATAATAAAAATGATAATTTTACCTTAATAAAATTATATATATAGTGTCATACCAATCAATATACCAAAAAATTGCTTTATAGAGCTAGAAAAAAATAGTAACAAAATTCATTTGGAAGAACAAAAAGTTCAGAATATCAAGGGAATTAATGAAAAGAAATGCCAGGGAAGGTGGCCTAGACAAGCCAGGTTTTAATCGGTATTATAAAGCAGCAGTCATCAAAACTCATTGGTACTGGCTGAGGAATAGAGTAGTGGATCATTGGAATAGACTGAATACACGAGACATAGCCGTCAATTACTATAGTAATCTACTGTTTGATAAACCCAAAGACTCCAGTTTTTGGGATAAGAACTCACTATTTGGGCAGAGCCAAGATGGCATAATACAAGCATAAACTTGGCATGAAATCCCACTCCACCTCCAATATATGTAAAAAAAAATGACTCCAAACAAAATTTAGACCTACAGAACTGACAATGTAACAGAGACAAACAAATATCCTGCTGAAGGAAGCCTGGCAGGTGGACAGAAAGTGACTATCACACTGAGCTGGGAGGTGATTGCAGACCTGTGTGAGCCACATTGTTCCAGTCCCTGGGTGGCCCCAGCCAGAGCAGACTTCAAGAGAGTAAATCACTAACAGCCGTGGTGGTTTCCAGGCTTCTCAACCCATAAAAGTCAAAGACAAAGTAAAAGGTCAATGTGGAACTCTGTTGGAACAGAGGTGGATGGAAGAGCACCATCCTGACCCTTCCCCCAGGGCAAGAAGTAGTGGAGGCCCAGTTGCTGTACAGCCTGTACAGCCCCTGTACCTCAGGAGCTCCTGGCCTGCAGATTTTAAGGGGACCAAGTGACCATTCAGAGGATAATTGCTCTAGATTTAACCTGCTCAGATCTGGATCATGGTCTTGGGTGGTGGTCCTGGGGTGTGTGGCCAGTGAGCCAGAGTTTGTGGGGGCTCTAGAGAGGATGCCCTCCTAATAGCTCTGGCAGCTGCGAAAACCCCAGCAATTTGGGACAAAGCTCTCTCCATTCTGGAAGCAGAGTTCTATCATGTCAAAGAGCTCAAAAGTCAAGTAATTGGCTTTTAATATGAACAAGCAGAAGAAGCACAAACAGACCACAGAATCCTTTTTTGGGGGGCAAAAGGATCAAGGCAGGTAGCAGGAGGAAGGCAGCAAAGTCAGGACTCCTGCATCAAAAGCCTCCAAGAAAAATATGTACTGGTTATAGGCCATGGAGGAGCTCAAGAAGGATTTTGAAAACAAAGTAAGAGGGGTGGCTAGGTGGCGCAGTGAGTAAGAGTGCTAGCCCCGGAATTGGGGATTGGATCCGGCCTCAGAAAATGAGCACCCACACATAAATAACGACTGGCCATATAATCTTGAGCAAGTTACTTAACCCCAATTGCTTTAAAAAAAAAAAAAGAAAGAAAATCAAGTAAGAGAAGTGGAGGAAAAATTTGGAAGAGAAATGAGAATGATGAAAGAAAATCATGAAAAGCGAGTCAACAGACTGCTAAAGGAAACCCCCCAAAATACTGAAGAAAATAACACCTTAAAAAATATACTGACTCAAAGGCAAAAGAGGCCCAAAAAGCCAATGAGGAGAAGAATGCCTTAAAAAGCTGAATTTGCCAGATGGAAAAGGAATTTTAAAAACTCACTGAAGAGAATGACTCCTTCAGAATTAGATTGGAGCAAATGGAAGCTAGTGACTTTATGAGAAACCAAGATGCTGTTAAGCAGATCCAAACAAATGAAAAAATAGAAGGCAATGTGAAATATCTCATTGGAAAAACCACTGACATGGAAAATAGATCCAGGAGAGATAATTTAAAAATTATTGGACTATCTGAAAGCCATGATCAAAAAAAGAGCCTAGATACCATCTTTCAAGAAATTATCAAGTGAAATTGCCCTGATATTCTAGAACCCAAGGGCAAAATAGAAATGGAAAGAATTCACAAATCCCCTCTTGAAAAAGATCCCCAAGAAGAAAACTCCTAGGAATATTATAGCCAAATTCCAGAGTTCCCAGATCAAGGAGAAAATACTGCAAGCAGCCAGAAGGAAGCAATGTGAATATTGTGGAAACACAATCAGGATAACACAAGACTTAGCAGCTTCTATATTAAGGGATCGAAGGACTTAGAACATGATATCCCAGAGTTCAAAGGAGCTAGGAATAAAACCAAGAAACACCTACCCAGCAAAACTGAGTATAAGGCTGCAGAGGAAAATATGGTCATTCAATGAAGTGGAGGATTTTCAAGCATTCTTGATGAAAAAAGCAGAGCTGAACAGAAAATTTGACTTTCAAATACAAGAAGCAAGAGAAGCATGAGAAGGTAAATAGGAAAAAGAAATCAAGGAACTTAGTAAAGTTGAACTATTTATATTTCCTACATGGAAAAATGATAATTATAACTCATAAGACTTCTCAGTAGGAGGATATTTGAAGGGAATATATATGTATACACACACACACACACACACACACATATATAGGAGGGTGTATGTGTATATAAATATATATGTGAGTGTGGGCATATGTATATTCATGTATACATAGACAGAGGGCACAGGATGAGTTGAATATGAAGGGATGATATCTATAAAAATAAAATAAAGAGGTGGGAGAGGAATTTATTGGGAGAAGGAGAAAGGGAGAGATAGACTAGGGTAAATTATCTCATATAAAAGAGGCAAGAGAAAACTGTTATAATGGAGGGGAAGAGCAGAAAGGTGAAAGGGAATGGAACAACCTTATTTTCATTGAATTTGGCTAAGGAGGGAATAACATACACACTCAGTTGGGTATCTTACCCTACAGGAAAATAGGGGGGTAGGGAATAAGAGGGGAGATGATAGAAGGGAGGGCAGATGGGGGAGAGGGTAGTTAGAGGTACACACTTTTGAAAAAGGATAAGGTCAAAGGAGAAAATAGAATAATTGGGGGGTGGTATAGGATGGAGGGAAATATAGTTAGTCTTTCATAATATAACTACTATGGAAATGATTTGGGTATCTACACATGTACAACCTATATTGAATTGCTTATCTTCCCAGTGGGGGTGGGTGAGGAGGGAAGAAGGGAAAAAATCTGGAACTCAAAGTTGTTTTTTTTTTTTAAATAAGCAATTGGGGTTAAGTAACTTGCTCAAGGTTACACGGCCAGTCATTATTTATGTGTGGGTGCTCATTTTCTGAGTCTGGATCCGATCTCAGGTCATCCTAACTCCGAGGCTGGTGCTCTTACTCACTGCACCACCTAGCTGCCCCAAGGAACTCAAAGTTTTAAAAACAAATGTTATTATTTTTTTTACATGCACCTGGGAAATAATATATACAGGCACTGGGTTATAGAAATCCATCTTGCCGTACTAGAAAGTTAGTGGGGTAATGGGGGAGGATATAAGAGAGAACAGATCAGGGGAAGGGGTATTCAGTAGGTTTGCTATTTTGGGGTTGGTGTAAAGAAAAGACAGGGAGATAAAATTGTAACTCAAAATCTTGTGGAAATGAATGCTGAAAAGTAAAGATAAATAAATGAATAAATTAAAAAACTCACTATTTGACAAAACTCCTGGGAAAACTGGAATACAGTATGGCAGAAACTGGGCATAGACCATTATCTAACAATGTATACCAAAATCAAGTCTAAATGGGTGCATGATCTAGGTACAAAGGCTGATACTGTAAACAATCTGGGAAAGCAAGGAATAGTTTACCTGTCAGATTTATGGAGAGGGGAAGATTTTATGACCAAACAAGAATTAGAGAACATTATAAAATGCAAAATGTATAATTTTGATTACATTAAAATGAAAAATTTCTGTACAAATAAAGCCAATGTAACCAAGATTAAGAATGAAGTAGAAAATTGGGAAAGAATTTTTACAAGTATCTCTGATAAAGGCCTCATTTTAAAAATATACAGAGAATTGAGTCAAATCTATAAGAATACAAGTCATTCCCATATTGATAAATGGTCAAAAGTTATGAACAGGCTCTTTTCAGAGGTAGAAATTAAAGATATCTATAAGCATTTGAAAAAATGCTCTAAATCATTCAATCAGTATTAGAGAAATGTAAATCAAAACGGCTCTGAAGTACCACATCTCACTGGTCAGATTAGCTAAGATCACCAGACAGGAAAATGATAAATGCTGGAGAGGATATGGAAAAATTGGAACACTAATGCATTATTGGTAGAGTGGTGAACTTTTTAAACCATTCTGGAGAACAATCTGGCACTATGCCCAAAGGGCTATAAATAAATTTATTCCCTTTGACCCCAAAATGCCACTTCTAGGGTTGTATCCCAGAGAGATCAAAGAAGTGGGAAAAGGACCTGTATGTACAAAAATATTTATAGCAACTCTTTTTGCAGTGGCAAGGAATTGGAAATCAAGGGGATGCCCATCAATTGGGAAATGGCTAAATAAGTTGTGGTATATGAATGTAATGGTGCATTATTTTCCTATTAGAAATGAGGAGCAGATGGACTTCCTAATAACCTGGAGAAAATTATATAAACTAATGTTGAGTGAGAAGAGCAGAACCAGTAGAAATTTGTACGCAATTACAGACACAACATATGTGTGATGACTAACTTTGATAGACTGGGCTCTTCTCAGCAATTCAAGGTTATAAGAGGACTCCAAAAGACTCATTATGGAAAGAGATATCCACATCTATTGAAAGAACTACAGAGTATGAATGCAGATTTAAGCAAGATATTTGCTCTCACTCTTTTTCTTGTTTTGTTTTGTTTCCTCTTTCTCATTGTTCACTCCATTGGTTATAATCCTTCTTTACAACCTGAGTAATGTTTAATGTGAAGGTATTTGTAGATCCTATATTTGATTGCATGCCGCCATGGGTGGGGGGGTGGCTAGAGGGAGGGATAGAAAATTTGAAACTCAAGGGATTGTGGAACTGAATGTTGTAAACTAAAAGTAAATAAATAAATTTAAAAAATTATTTTGGAATTAAGTAACATGGGAGATGCTTGCACAGGACCTTTCATCATGGCATGCCTTCATCAGAGAAGGTTCTGTGCTCTATGAGCCAAGCAGAATTGAAATAGCTCAAAAGAAACATGAAATGTCTAGATTTAGAGAACCTACCCCAAATATTTCCACGGACTGTTTGAGGTTGTCTTGGTCTGATTAGCCACAGTCAGACACACCATAACTTGACTCTCACATAATGATTTCATTTTAGTTCTCTTTGAGAATGTAGAACACCAACCAACCAACCAATCATGTGAATATCTGTCTGTCTGTCTATATATCTGTCTGTCTGTCTATCTATCCACACACACACACATATTTGTATGTATCTATATCTATTTGTGCTTAATTGTAGCCTTCTGTGGTGGGAGGCAGGAAGGGGGAATAAAGAACAAAGTGAAAAATGCACAGCAGAGAACAAAAGAAAACATACAAGGAAGCAAAGAAAAAGATGGACTGTTTTCAGCACGACATGTAGGATTTATTATATAGGCTTTCTTGAAATGGCATTTTATTGCTATATAATTTGAATCCTCTCTTATGTTCTTCCATGCACATGACATGCTTTTCTTTTCTCATTTTGTTTTTAAGGTTTAATATTTAAGTTTATAATATATTTCTTTTTCTTTTTTCTATTATGTATTTGTTTTAGTATTTAAATAAAAAATTTAGAAAATATTAAAAAAGTGTCTTCTAGTCTTGTAACTTTTAAGTCTCTCAAGTACTCATTTACTGCATCATGTAATTAAAATCCAAATACTGAGCAGTTAGTCTAACACAGAGCATCGTGCTCAGTTCTTCAAAATCTTTGTACCACAGTAACTTTTACCATTTGGCAGTGTTGTTTTTCCAGTTATTTCAGTCATGCCTGACTCTTCATGACCCCATATAAGGGTTTTCTTGGCAAAAATACTATAGTGGTTGACCATTTCCTTCTCCTGTGGATTAAGGCAAGCAGAAGTGAAGTGACTTGCTTAGGGTCCTGCAACTAATGTCTGAGACCAGATTTGAACTCAGCTCTTCCTGACTGACTCCAGGCCAAGAACTATATCCACTAAGCCACCTAGCTGACTCAGTAATGCCAACATACTTGCCAACAGTATTTTTAAAAATCAGTTATGTCACTTGAATACCACTGTAGAGCTAGACAGAAGATCTCTGAGATTAAAATTGAAAGTTGATTTTATTGCCATGGGACTTGTTGGGGTTACATACCCAAATCAGACAGTGAGTTGGCATGGACGGTGTGCCGGTTTTTAAAGAAATTCAATATCCAGGTTACATAAGCCAACACTACAATCAGTGATTGGTCAGTGTATATTTGAATTTCCTGTCCCCTTGAAATCTAGGCTGAGGGACAGGAAGCCTAGGATGGGGTGATTAGGTGGGGGCAGGGGACGAGGGATGATGGGCTGGGTTTTTACCCTAGCCTGAAATTCCTGCTCACTGATCAGTTGGGGGAGGGAAGGGTGGAGTTGTGCTCAACACCACCTGTGTCTGTCATTTAGAATTTGTAGACATATATGTCATATATGTTATATATGAAATATATGAATGCATAGACACCCATGTATAAATATGTGTATAAGTATATGTGTCTATACACACTTCATGTCATCCAAGAGTGTCAATACACTAAGGATATAAAGATTCAATTTCTGTTTTAACCTTGTCTCATTTGCTGAGCTAAATATCTCATTAGCCACTTTTACATCTTATTTTTATGCACAGAAATAGTGAAAGTGACTAAGAGGAAAGTTAGGACCTATTTCTAATGAGAAAAGGCTTGAGGCAGTAACAGAACCCAATCTAATTCAATCCAACTCCAAAAGCACTTTATGATATATAAGGCACTATAATAGCCACTAATGATATAGAGACAAAATGAAAGGCAGTGTCTGCCCTCAAAAAACTTATATCCTTAGGGTGGCTAGGTGGTGCAGTGAGTAGAGAGTCAGCCCTGGAGTCAGAAGGACCTGAGTTCGGATCAGACCTCTGTAATGGAAATGCAAATTTAAAGATCTTCCCTGCCCCTAGCTTAAGTGCACCTGGAGCCTGTGGTGGGATGCTTGTTTTTCAGGAAAGCCCACACCTTGATACTTTGTGATTGGGCAGTGTGGGTCAAAAAGGTTGTTACATTCTCTGAGCCAGGAGAAGGCTATATAAGCCCTGAGGAGAGGCTTTGCTTTGGGGTTCACTTTGAGAAGTGTAGTGTGATTTGACCAGATGAGACTCTGGGAAGCCGTTGACAGCCTCCCGGCTTTGAAAACCCAGATATTGATGCTTCCCTCTCTGGTAACTGTGATTTGGTATTGATGTATATAATGTTGGGACAGTTTGGAAGCCTGTCTGCTTGATCTGTTAAGTTCTGCCTGTATAATCTGAAGTTTGGGGTGCTGACCTTTTCCCCCTGAACTAGGTAATATATGTTTGATTAAAGTAAGCTTGTTAACCCATTTTGAGTTGATTTCCTTTACAAAAGCAGATCTTTACAAAAGAACCTGTGTTGGTAGTCACCCTGGGGATGTTGGGGTGCTTGCTGCTACAACCTTAGACAGTTAACACACACAAACTAAAAACCTAGCCGTGTGACCTTGGGCAAGTTACTTAACCCCATTTGCCCTCCAAAAAAAAAAAGAAAGAAACATATCCTTTGGGGAGATTATAGCATGCAAAAAATTAAGTACATACAGAATGACTTAAGGGGAATGATGAAACCACTAACTAGGGGAGTTGGGAAAGGTTCCTCATAGGCGATGCCACATAAGCAATTGTAAAAGGTAGATGTGAGAAGGGAAGACATTCTAGGTGGGGAAGGATAGCAAGAGCAGCTTATTTAATGGCATTGGAGGCAGGAAATATAATGTTAATTTGGGGGAAATGCAAATAGTCAAAGCATAGAATTCATGAAGAAGTATGATGTACAATGTTAGAATGGTAGACAGGAGTCAGGTTATGTAAGACTTTAATTTCAAGTTGAGGAGTTTGTTTTTTTATTCTAGAGGCAATTGGGAACCTTGGAAAGTTTTGTCTGGAGGAATGACATGGTCACTTAATGCTTGATAAGATTATTTTGTCAACAAATCCTTCCTTAGATCCTCCCTAAATGATTTACCAAATGGGCTATTGGTTTTCCTTTAGGACTTTGTAAAAATTTTAAGTATCACTGGAGTTCTGACTATCCATTTGTTTTCCTTTGCTCACATAGCAGGTGTAAATTTTCCAGGATCTGGTAGTGCCTATGCTGTAACACATGGTCTCCTGTTCAGTTTTTATTCTACTAAATTCTTTGGTCTTTTTTCTTGCTTTGTCACGAGACTGTTGTGCCAAAAGAATAGAGACAAGAGACCCCCAAGAGTAAAACTTGGAAGTGAATTTTATTTTCCAAGGAACTATCAGGTGTCAGGCCCAAATCGAACAGTGAGTCTGCATGGACAATGTGCCAGCTTTTAAAGGCTAACCCCATGATCAACAGTCAAGGGATGCGTAAACTGAGACTAAAATCAGTGATTGCACAGTATGTATTTGAAATTCCCAAGTGTGAATTTTACCCTAGTCTGAAATTCCCGATCAGAGATCTGGTTGGGGAGGGACAGGGAACCTAGAATGGTCAGAGATCCATTGGGGGAGGGGTCATGCACAACAAGACAAGCTTTTTTGTTTGTTTTCACCTGGTGATTATATAATGGATTGCTTAAAATAGTTGCCTTCTCTAGGTTGAGGCTATTTCCTATTAGAACAATATTTTGAGATTTCAGATTTGGGATATATGCTACATTATTCAGTGATACAGTGTTGATAATTAATAAATAGGAAAATTACTTTTATTATTGATTATTGTGACCTACAGAAGCAAAGATTTTATCAATTATTTCTTTTAAAATGTATCAGATCTTTGAGAATGTAAGAAGCAATTAAAAGTTCATTTTGGGGAGTTCATCATTTTATTAAAAATCCTCCACATTTTGATTTTATAAAGCTAAGAATTGCTTCTAAATTTATTTCCCAAGAAATAATTATCTACTAGAATGGAACATGGCATTTCTTTCCACTTCTTTTATGTTTCTTATAATAGCCATGGCAAAACATGATACTATCTTCTGGCTTTTTGAATGGAATTCATTTTTCAATTAGTTATTTTCAAACTTCCTGCAGGAATTAAATACTGGACTTCCTGGATTCAGGAAGACCTGAATTTAAAATCCAAACTCAGACTAGCTGGGTGACCATGGGCAAATTTTGGTTGGTTTTGTTATTGATATTATTAATTATGCTAATATCCTAATATTGAACCAGCCCTGCATTCCTGGTATAAATTGTACCTGGTCATAGTGTATGATCCTTGTGATATATTGCTGTGATCTCCTTGTTATTATATTATTTAAAATTGTTTGCATCAATATTCATTATATTATTATATATCAATATTCATTAAGGAAATTGGTAAATTTCTTTCTCTGTTTAAACTCTTCCTGGGTTAGGTGCCAAAAGAAATTTGGTCGGACTCCTTCTTCACCTATTTTTCCAAATAGTTTATGTAGTATTGGGACTAATTGTTCTTTAAATGTTTGGTAGAATTCCCTTGTGAATTCATCAGGCCCGGGGTATTTTTTCTTAAGAAGTTCATTGATAACTCATTCAATTTCTTTTTCTAAGACAGGGTTATTTAAATATTTTATTTCTTCTATTAATGTAGGTAATTTACAGTTTTGCAGATATTTATGCATTTCATTTAGATTTTCAATTATGTAGGGTTTCAAAGGTTTTCAAAGCCCTTTACAAATACTATCTGTTTTGATTCCCCAAACAACACTAAGAATTAGGTGCTATAGTTATCCCCATTTTTACCTGTGAGGAAGCAGGGAAGCAGGTTAATTAACACAAGTTGTAAGTATCTGAGATGGGATTTTTAACTCAGGTTTTACTAAATCCAAGGCGGATCCCACTTTGCTAATAAGCAGTCAGGATTGCTTAAGTGGGGAAGATGGTTAGAAGGCCTTTTCACTGTGTATCCCTGAGGGTATGCTCCATATCTATGTAATATAATGCATCACATATTATAGCTCTGGAGGGTAGGGACAGTGACTCAGTCACCTTTACAAAAGCAACAAGGCCTAGGCAAGGCTTTGTGAATAGTTGAAACTCACTAAGCACTACTGAATTTAAATCTCTGACTGAAACAAACAAAAAAATGGACTTCATGAGAAAGTAGTTGAATAATAAAACCTTCAGATTCATTAAAGAAATAATCACGCAAATATTCAAAGAGATAAGTCATGTCATTGATTCAGGAATTCCTTTCAACAATATTGGTCACATTCCATCTCCCTCTGCCTATTTGGCATGACTGTTTTTATGTTCTCCCCAAAATTCACCCCATGTGTTACTTCCTTGCTTTCTCCCAGGATGGAGAGGGTAAGGGTACAGGAGAGCAGTTGTTGTACCTTAATAAAAGCGAGACAGAAGATCCCCAAGATTAAATTTAAAAGGTGAATTTTATTACCGTGGAACACCGCGGGACTGTCGGGGTACATGGTCACCCAAATCAGACAGCACTTTGGCACAGACAGTGTGCCGGTTTTATAGAGGTTCCATAGCCAGGCTACTAAGCTATGACCACAGTGATGTAAGCTGAAACTCCAATGATTGGTCAGTGTACACTTGAAACCACAATTAGTGATTGGTCAGTATACATTTGAATCTCCCACTGGTGCGGAAACCCTAGACTGGGACTCCCACCCACAGACCAATCAAAGGTAAGCAAGGGGTGGGAGTTCTGCCTGTTCACAGATTAAGCAAGGTGGAGTTCTCTGTTTTACAAATCAATGAAGGAAAGGTTGGGCTGCCTGTTTTACAAATCAAGGAAAGGGTGAGTGGATTTGTGTCTGGCATTAGGGAAGGGCAAAGTGACAAATCAATGGGGGAAGGGCAGAGTGGAGCTGGGTCCAACACAGTCCACCTATCATCTCTCTCTCTCTTTTTTTTTTTTTTTTGCTTTTTGGAGGGCAATTGGGGTTAAGTAACTTGCCCAAGGTCACATGGCTAGGTTTTTGTTTGTGTGTGTTAAGTGTCTGAGGCAGGATCTGAACTCAGGTCCTTCTGACTCCAGGGCCGACACTCTACTCACTGCACCACCTAGATGCCCCTCATCTCTCTTTCTTGACACTTGTCTAGTCTGTCTTTTCTTCCTATCATACCATTGCTTGATGATACACTTTACTCCAGTTATGCTTCATGAGGCAACAAGGTGGCACAGAGGATGGAGTCCTTGGCCTGGAGTCAGGAGGCTTGAGTTCAAATGAAGCCTCAGATATTGACTAGCTGTGTAACCTTGAGCAAGGCACTTAACTTCAGTTTCCCTCGGGGCTGTTAGGATCAAATGAGATTGTATTTGTAAAGTGCTTAGTGGTATATAGTAGGTACTTTATAAAAGTGCCTGGTATATAGTAGGTACTCTATAAAAGCTTATTCTGAGGGGTGGCGAGGTGGTGCAGTGAATAGAGCACTGGCCCTGGAGTCAGGAGGACCTGAGTTCAAATCTGGCCTCAGACACTTAATGCAAAAACTAGCCATGTGACCTTGGGCAAGTCACTTAACACCAATTGCCCCAACCAAAAAAAAAGCTTATTCCCTTCCCCTTCCCTTCAGTTCCTCATTGGTTATTTGTTGCAGCCTACTCAGCTCCACCATGCATATCTCCCTTGCCCTTTGGGTGACACTCATGTGTTCTTCTGAGCCAGAGTATTCCATGTTTTGCTGCCAAAAACAATACCAGTAAAATGTTAGTATAAAAGAAAGTCTTCTTTATATTAGCCTGGACTTAAATTGTAATGTACATTGAAAACTATCCTATTATTGATTTGGGAGTAATTTTAAGTTAATGCTATATAGGAATATTCTCCTTTTGGCAAGTCAGAAGCATTTGTCAAATTATGTTGGTGACCAATAGTGAAGGAAAAGCCCACATTGAAAATAACTATACATGATTTTGCTTTATGGAAAAACCTATTTTTTTTAAAAATTTAAATTCTTAGGACCGTTCTAGAAACACCTTATAGGTCCTATGCAGTAATACATATCTTCAACTGCTGGGGTAGGGAACCTGTGACCTCGAGGTTAGTGGTCCTCAAATGAGGCTGAATCCAAACTTGACTGAATCCAAACTTTACAGAACAATCTCCTAAATAAAAGCATTTGTTCTGTAAAACTTGGACTCAGTTAAAAGGCTGCATCCAGGGACCTAGAAGGCCACATGTGGCCTCGTGGCTGCAGGTTCCTCTCCCCCAAACTAAAGTATGAGAATGTCTCCATAAAGTATAATGGAAAGAACGCTAAAATTGGGGTCAGAGGATCTGGGTTTGAATCTATTCTCCACTACTTACTTATGATTGTGACCAAGTCACTTAACCTTTCTAAGCCTTGATTTTCTGATTTGCAAAATAAAATGGATGGACTAGATCAGGGTGGGGGACCTGTGACCCTCTAAGTCCTCATGTGTGAACCCTTACTGAATCAGGGCCACACTTGAGGACCCAGGGGGCCATATGTGGCTTTGAGGCCTGAGGTTCCCCACCCCTGAAATAGATCATCTCTGAGGTCCCTCCTGTTTCTGTTTATGACCCAAAACTCATCCAGGTTCCTGACTCCATTTTCTGTGCTCATGTAAGTTTAGAAAAAAAAGAAAATGTTGATGGGAGATGCCTTAAAACTACTAATAAGGAATGAAAAAATCCCAGTTCTTTTCTTTGACAGAATTTATCTAACTTGGTACTGAATAAGATGATTTTATGCTGTTTCTAACTTCAAATTAGGTCCAAGAGTTTGACTGAGGCCATTATAAAACAAAATAACATCAACAAAAACCATGCCACCCCCTTCCAGCCATTATTGAAATGATAATGAAGTGAAACTTACTGAATTACTTGTTAATGAAAACAGTGGAGTCCAACTAATCAGTGATATGCAGCCTAAGAAGGCCAAGGGCTATAAATGTGAGTCTTGAAACCCTGAAGTACTAAAGATTATTCCCATGAAACTAAAAAACTCCTGTTGCCCTGGGCTTCTGAGCCCTCAGCCTCTAGCTTGGCTTGGTTTCCTCTGCTTTCTAGGTGGAGTGAATGACAGGATGGAAAGAGAGACAGGGACATAGGGAGAAAATGCACCATTGTCTTGACTGTTTTCCTCTAATGTGTGTGAAGTTTTTTAATGCTGTTTGATAGGGATTCAGCATGAACAACTAGCAAGGAACATTTGTCACTATTTGACTGCTCTGGCCCATGCAAATGACAGCTACATTTAAATATTCATGTTAAAAATTCAAATGTCTGTGTCAGGAGATAGGAAACATAGTAATGAAAAAACATCAAAACTTCTTTGGTCACAATTCAAATTTATTTTAAGTAATCAACAAATTGACATATTTTTTAATGAATACTTCCATATCCTGAGCACTGAGTGAGGCACCAAGGGGAATACAAAGAAATGAAAGGCAAGCAAAATATAAACACATATAAATGAACTCATTCTTCCTTCTCAGATAAATGCCAATTTATGTTTTTCATCATCCTTGTGATTTTCATCATCACCATCAAAGCTAGTGTTAATATAATGGTTAGGTATTGTGTGACATATTTTGAAAATATTACCTCATTTGATCCCCACAATAACCCTGGGAGGCAGGTGCTATTATTATCCCCATTTTTACAGTTTAGGAAACTGAGGTAAGGAGGTGTGATCTAAGGTTGGATTTGAACTCAAGCCTTCCTGATTCCAGGCCCAGCCTCTATCCACTTGTACCATCTACCTGCCTACCAATAAATCAACCAGCAAAATTTATTAAGCACTTACTATGTACCAGGGATGACACTAGTCCTGCAAGGGACCATTAATCTCCTAGGAAAGCAAGTTCCCAGCATTTGTATCATCCTCGTCTTCTCACTATCCCTTATTTTTCAAATTAGTCAGTGGCCGAATCCTGTTGTTTCTTTTTCCAGTATCTATTAAATAAATCCCTTTCTTTTTTTCTTTCTTTCTTTTTTTTTTTTATGGAGGGCAATTGGGGTTAAGTAACTTGCCCAAGGTCACACAGCTAGGTTTTTGTTTGTGTGTGTTAAGTGTCCAAGGCTGGAACCGAACTCAGGTCCTTCTGACTCCAGGGCCAGCCCTCTACTCACTGCACCACCTAGCCGCCCCCAATCCCTTTCTTTCTATTCTCAGTCATGGTTACTCCCCAATTTTAGACAATGGGCTTTGGTGAAAATACTCTTGAGAGGCAGAATCGTTGGGTTCAGTGCCCTGCTTTAAGACTTGGGTAAGTCACCAAAATATCTCTGAGCCTCAGTTTTATTATCTTTAAAATGGGGGCAATAATACGTGCAATTACCTACCTCAGAGTTGCTATGAGGAGAGTATTTCTTAAAATGTCAAAATTCTATAAAAAAGTGGGTCCCTTTAATATCATTATTGCATTTCCCCCATCTTTTTGGGTGATGTTCAGACAGAGACAATCTGATGATGTTACTTTCCTGCCATTATTCTTTTCTATTGAATTGACTATTGCAGTGAGGTCTGTTGCAGGCCGGGACTTTGCAATAGTCTGCTCATTGCTCAGCCTGCTGTGAGTATCCCCCAACTTTGGCCTGCTTCACCTGGCTATCTTCTTAAAGCCAAGGTCTGAACATATCATCCCCTATTCAGTAAATGCCAGTGGCTCCCTATAATGTCTAGGAACATATATAAAATTCTCTGTTTAGCTCTCAAAGTACTTTATAACCTACTTCTCCTGCCTGCCTTTCCAATCTTGCACATTACACTCCTCTATGTATTTTTGATCCATGGACACTGGTCCCCTTGCTATTCTTTAAACAAGGTCCTCATTTCCTGGCTCAGGTATTTTTAAAGGCTAGCTTCTATTCTTGGAATGTTCTCCCTCCTTATCTCAGCCTTCTGGCTTCTTTCAAGTTCCAGCTAAATTCTACCTTATACAGGAAGGCTTTCTAGATCCCCTTACTTCTAATGTCCTCCATCTTTTGATGATTTCCAACTTATCTGCTATAATGGGGCATAGTTATTTGCCTGTTGTCTTCTCCATTAAATTGTCTGAGAACAGTGACTGCCTTTTACATTTATCTGTATCCCCAGCAGTTAACACAGAGCCTGGCATATAGTGTGTACTTAGTAAATGTTCATTGACTGACTGACAGTAGATAGAATGCTGGGCCTAGTCAGAAAGTCTTGAGTTCAAATCCTATCCCAGATACTTACTAGCGCTGTGACCCTGGATAAGTCACATAACTCCTCTCAGTCTCTGTTTCTTTATTTTTGGAATGGAGATAATAATAGCAATTACCTCACAGAATTATTCTGAGGATTAAAGGACCTTATGTACAGTGCTCTGTCAAACTTAAAACAATATCTAAATGTTAGCTATTTTAGCTGTTCTGTTGCACAGGTGGAATTATTGACTGCTTCTTGTAATTTCATAAGAGAATTGGAATGCAAACTTATCTTCCACAGACTCACTAAAAAATTCTTTAGATAGGACAGCTCCAGTAGCAGACATGATGACAGGGATACAGATATTTTACCCTACAGCCACGTGTTTTAATTTCTTCTAGTTGATCTCTATATTTTGAAAATGTTTCATTTCACATAGCTTGGAGATTATGAATATTTTTTGTAGTGATATTTGTTAAAAATGTCATTCTTAAGCTTTTATGATCCATTATTATGCCTGGGTGATTGCAGAAAACAGTTTAGTCTGTGATAATTCTCAGGTTTTAGTACATTTTATTGATTGGGTGTATTCGCAAGGTTCTTTTATTTATTTTTATTCTTTTAAATTTTATTTATAGTTTTCAGCATTTACTTTTATTTATTTGTTTGTTTGTTTATTTATTTATTGAGTTCCAGCTTTTTCCCCTTTCTCTCCCCTCACTCTTCCCCAAGGTGGCACACAATCTGATATAGACTCTACATTTATGATTAAGAATATTTTAAAGTCTAAATTTGTGTTATGGGGTTTTGTCATCTCTCATTCCATGAGAGCTGGAGATGCATAATTCTAGCCACCAGGTCATGTCTTTCTAGGTATTTGTTAGGTGCCCCCCCTTTTTTTTTTTTTTTAGCTTACAGTGATATTGCCTAATGTTTGCAGTTTTGTTGTATAATCTGCCTTCATCACCACTGCCATCATCATTATTTAGAAAAATCATTTTCATCTTGTTCAATAGAACTCATACAGAAACAATCCCAAGACAAGTTATCCTGCTATCTTTCTGATCCTTTATTTTTAGTGTTCTGTGAATTTTTCAGAGTTGAATAAAATGACTGATATTTAAAGCTGAATAAAAAGTAATATGGTATACATTATTGGGCAGCGAGGTGGTACAGTGTAGAGAGTGCTAGACCTGGAGGCAACAAAACCCAAGTTCAAATCCAGCCTTAGAAACTTGCTAGCTGTGTGCCTAGAGACCTGGGCAAGTTGCTTAATGCTGTTTGCCTCAGTTTCCTTATATGTAAAATGAGCTAGAGGAGAGGAAATGGCAAACCACTCCAGTATCTTTGCCAAGAAAACTCCAAGTTGGGGTCATGAAGAGTCACACACGACTAAAAAAATAACTGAACAACAACAAGTAAGCTAATATTGAAAGCTTCCTCAGTATAGCAGATAGGATGACAGGGATGATATATATCTGATTTTGTTCATAATTTGTTCATTTTGTACATACTTTTAATTTTTCTGCTAGGAATTAATATGTTAAGAATTTCTTTGATGCAGATTAGATATTTTTGTAGTATTTTTATTTTAAAGCAATTGGGGTTAAGTAACTTGCTCAATGTTACACAACTAGTCATTATTTATGTGTGGGTGCTCATTTTCTGAGGCCGGATTCGATCCCTGGTCATCCCAACTCCTATGCCGGCGCTCTTACTCACTGTGCCACCTAGCCGCCCCTCATAGTATTTTTCATGGCAACATTTATTAAAGATATTCTTAAATTTTTATGCATCAATGTTAAGTCCAGTTGGTTGTGGTTAACAAAGTTTGGTGGGTGATAATTCTTTCATTCTAGTACAGTTTATTGATTGAGTTCTCAAGGATACTTTGAATTCTATATTTGTAGCATGGAGATTTGTCATCTGTCAGTCCATGAAATATATCAAGTTGCTGATTTATAATGTAACCACAGGGTCATGTTTTACTACATATTTGATTAAGAGCTAAATATTTGCAGTTGCACTAATATATTACCATATTTCCATTCCTTGTACAATCTACATTGGTCACTAAATCTAAGAAGAAAATGTGTATAATGTCTGTTAGTAATGACCTGGCCTTGAATTGTTATAATAAACTCCTTTGTTTCCATAAACAAATTATATTCAGTCATTTGTTTGCTGGTTCTTTGTACACATGTATTGACATTTAAGTGCATTTGGATGTTGTTTACAGGTGACTTTTTGATTATATTTTTGGATCTCAGCTGTTTCATGTGTTCTATCTCGAAGCAAAACACTTTCAGTCACAGCTATGTGGTGAAGTAAATAAGAGCACTTGGTCTAGAGTAAGGAAGACCTGACTTCAAATATGACCTCTGATATTTACTAGCTGTGTGTCCCCGGGCAAGTCACTTAACCTGTGTTTGCCTTGGTTACCTTATATATAAAATGGAAATAATAATAGCACCTGTAACTCCAAGCTCTTATGAAGATCAAATGAGATGATCTTTGTAACTCACATGCAGTACCTGGCCCATGGTAACTTTCATATAAATGTGAAAATGGTGCTGGTGATGATGGGAGTCTATAATTTCTGTCTTACTTTTGTTTTCCAGATACCATTCCAAATGTTTCTTTTTTATTGTCTTTAATTAGCTAATATGACTTTCCCCCTTCTGTATGATCAAGCTAGGTATTCTTCTAATGCCTTTCCCTTCAATAGCTCCCGTGAGTTGTTCCTCTCATAGTTGTATTTGACTTCTCTTTAAAGATATTCCTTAATAATCATACCTTTCATCTTATGATACTTTTTTTTTTTTTGCTTTTTGGAGGACAGTTGGGGTTAAGTGACTTGCCCAAGGTCACATGGCTAGGTTTTGTTTGTGTGTATGTGTGTGTATTAAGTGTCTGAGGTCAGATCCAAACCCATCCCAGGTCCTCCTGACTCCAGGGCCAGTGCTCTATTCAATGCACCATCTAGCTGACCCTCATCTTATGATTCTTATCATATTAATGGCTACCACATATATTCTTGTGTGCATCTCCTAAAATGTTTTTATATATTTGGTCAGATATTTAAAAGAGTGGCTGGTTCACAGAAGTTCTAGCAAATGTCAAATTAAAAAAAAAATTATGCTAAGGGAGGCTAGGTGGTACAGTGAATAGAGCATGGGCCCTGGAGTCAGGAGGACCTGAGTTCAAATCTGGCCTTAGACACAACACAAAAAACTAGCCATGTAACCTTGGGCAAGTAATTTAACTCCAATTGCCCTACCTTCCCCCCTCCAAAGAGCAAAAAAAAAAAAATGCTGTTTTGATATATCTCCTAGTTAGATTTATACCATCAGACTCACAGAGGACTTTTCAGAATTCCAGTTTAAATATACTTATCTCCTTTTCAAAATTTTCGAGAAATTAGTCCTGTTTTACAATCTGCTTTCTTATTAGGTAGAACTTTTAAAAGGTTTTGTTAAGTGGAAATTTTAAATGATATCATGTTGTTTAACCTTGCTCTCTTCAGATTTTAATACCTCATGAATTTCACTCTTTTTTTTTGGAAAAAAGTCTGATTTAGGTTTAAGAATGATGCTATTTCTTATGGTTGCCTTACACTTGCTGGCTATATATTCTTGGACTTTGAGTTGAGATGCCTGTTGATAAAAAGCAATATGAAGTCTTTGCCCACATTGCTTAAGATATTTCCAATTTTGTTGTGATAAAATATTATTGCAGAATGAATATATTCATATCCATCTAATCCACACTTGAGGTCTGCCTCCTTTAGTGGGGAGCAGAATCAGCACTGAAACCTTTCCAGCAGGTGGAATGTTGGCATTTCTGATTATTTCTGGTTTGGTTTGTCATCTTGTGTTGCAGTTAGGCAGCTAGGTGTTACTGTGGATAAAGTACTGGGCTCAGGAGGCAGGTTGACCTAAATTAAAATCCTGGACACTTAGTGTGACATTAATTTGTGACCCTAAGTAAGTCACTTAATTCCTTTCAGCCTTAGTTTCCTCATGTAAAGTAGGCTAACATAACATACACCTCACTGGGTTGTGAAGATCGTATGACACAATATAGGCAAAGATGTTGGCAAACCTTAAAACTCTCTGTATTCCCAATTGTGCTATCATACACCCTCCCCTCCCATCCATGAGATGGGTTGGACATTGAGGGGTTTATTAATATCTCATCACCACTTTTGTCTCAGTCTTTTGAATTCTATTTTATGTTGGGGTTTAGATTGAAACAATTCTAGGATTATTGCTATCATTCTTTTTTTTTCCTTTCTGGAATGCAATTGGTGTTAAGTGACTTGCCCAAAGTCACTCAGCTAATAAGTGTGCCAGATGTCTGAGGCCGGATTTGAGCTCAGATCCTCCTGACTCCAGGGCCTGTGCTCTATTCACTGTGCCACCTCGCCTCCCCTATCATTCTTTTTAAAATACATTTTCATCATAACTTTTGTTTCTTCTTAACCTGCATTTCCCATTCTTTGCATCTTTCAGGCTTTATAACAAAGAATGAAAAAAGAGAATAACTTTTTAAAAAGAGAAGGAAAATAAGCCAATTCGAAACTAACCAATGTATTTAAAAAGTCTGATATTGTATGCGATGTTGCACAAACGTTCCCTTTCCTTGGCAAAGAAGCAGAAGGGAGTACCTTCTTATCCCTTTTCCTTAGGGCTGTTTGATGATTATCATTTTTCAGGGCTCTATTTTTCTATTACTTTCTATTATTTTGCTTTTGTAATATTTTTACATTGTTGTAGTCCTATTGTATATTGGTTTTTTTTTTTTTTGCTGTTTGTGCTTTCTTCACTTTCTATTAGTTCATACTTCTCTGAATTTATTATCTTCATTGTTCCTTACAGTGTAGTTATACATTCATATAGCACAATGAATGAACAATTCCTTCATTTCCAGTTCTTTTCTAGGAGAAAAAGTGTTGCTATAAATATTTCAATTTACATGGAAACTTTCATTTTGTCATTGGCCACCTAGGGCTATATACCTAGTAATAACATCCTTTAATCAAAATTATGAGCATTTTAGGCATTTTCTTTGCATAATTTGAAATTGTTTTCTAGAATATTTGAAACAATTCATAGCTCCACTAAGTTCATTAGTACCTCCAGCAATCGATATCTCCCTACCCAATACTATTTTCATCTTTTGTCACCTTTGCCCATTTGCTAGGAGTGAGACAAAACCTCAGAGGCTCTTATTATTATCCATTTGCATTAGTTCTTTTAAAGAAAGCACTAGAAGATAAAGCAGAGTTTTCTTTCATGTGTTTAATAGTTTGCAGTTCTTGAGCACTTTGTTCATATTCTTTGACTAATAATTTATTGAAGCTTTTAGACATATATTTCTATTAGTTACCTGTATACTTAAATATCAACTGCTATCTTGACTTAGTTACATTAATTTTGTCCACTAAAAACTTATAAATTCCATACATTGATTTAAAAATTTTTCTTCTATTATCATCTTTGTTTGGTAAAGAATTCTCCCTTCCTTCCTACTTGTTTGCCAGCTATAATTTTAAAAAGCACCTGATCTGGTTCTTAATTTTTTAAAAAGTAGTATAACTTTGATTTTCAGGTCACATATCAACTTTGAATTTGTTGTGTTATATAGTTCAAGACATTGGTTTAGAGCAGGGGTTCTCAGTCTTTTTGTGTGTTGTGGACCCCATGGGCAATCTGGTAAAGCTTATGGGCCCCTTCTCAGAATAATACTTTTAAAATTCATACATAAATTTACAAAGGGATCAAAATATATTAAAATTTAGTTATCAAACTATTTAAGAAACAAGTTCATGGACCCCAGATTGAGAAGCCCTGACTAGTGTTATGGTAATTTCTGTAGGATTACTTTTCAGTTTCCCTAGAAACTCTCTTCAAATATGGAATTTTTTTCTTAGTCAATTTATGTTTCTGTGTTTACTGGACACTGGATTATTGAATTCAGTTTTTTTTTTAATTTCCCCTTGTCTAGTCTCTCCCATTGAACTATTTTACTAGTTAAAATAGTTATAAAAGTTTTTATTATTATTATTTTATGATATTAGTTTGAGGACTGAATAAACTATTTTCCCCTCATTTCTTTTATTTTTCTTATTTCTTTGGATACTATTGATACTTTATTCTCCCAATTTATATAAATTTTTTCTGTCTCAATATATATCCCAGTGTGTTGATTAATATAACGTTAAATCTGGTATTGTCTTTTTTTTTCTTTTATTGGCATGGTCTAGTTATGAGCATTGAATATTTCTCCAATTATTTAAGTTCTTTATTTCTTTAAGGAATATTTTGTAATTGTATCTGTACAGGTATTTAGTGTACTTTGGTAGATTGATTCAATGATATATATATATCATTATGATATATTATCCATTATGATATATATATATATCCTTCTGACTCCAGGGCTGGTGCTCTACTCACTGCACCACCTAGCCGCCCCCGATTCAAAGATATTTTATAGTTATTTTGAATAGGAATAGTCTTTTCTAATGCTTTTCCTGCTTTTTTTTCTTTTTATACTATAACTTTCTCCATCAGATGCATGCTTTCCTTCCTTCAGTCTAGCTGTTCTGACTCCCAGCCTCCTGTGAGCTCTGTTCTACCCTTCAGTAGACTCCTCCCACCACATGTTCCATGTGCCTACATTCAGCCTATTAGGGGGGAGAGTATATTTTCAAAGCAGGGATGGTCTTCACATTCTCTTGGGCTTATTAAGGGACAGGGAAGATGTTCAGATTCCCATTACCATTCATGCAGACAGGAAGTTTCCAATTCAGCAGTTTTAGCCACTTTAGAATGGAGATTACATATCAATACAGTACATTTTATAGTTGCCAAACAACTTCATTTGAAGTTTTATACTGTGATTTATAAATCCTTTCTTTGTATTTTACAGTTTTCATCTTGCACACTTGATCAACCTATGTTGTTTTAGATTATGGCAAGAAAAATTAAACAAAGTTACATGCTTATTTCCCTTTTATTAAAACATGAATGAAAATGCTTGTGCATATAGAATACTTCAGAAAGTAACAATGAACATGCAATTTAGTGATAAGGGGTAATTAAATATAAGAAATATTAAATCACAAACTCCATTAGAGCCTTTTATTGATCTAACCTACCTCTTCAAGTTTATAATATTTCAGATGGAAGATGAATGAAAATGTGCATTATAACTGATCTATATCTTGCCACTGGATTCAGATTACTCCAGAATGAGGCTGATGATTTTGCTCAACCCTCCCTCACTTAAGTCCAATTCACTTGCAAGTCATGGCATCATATTCCTGATATCATGATCCTCTTCAAGAAGGAAGAACAAACTACAACCTGCAAAAAGTAGTAGCTGTCCCACTGGGGATCCTACTGACCAGTTCCAATTCTTTCTCTTTCTTTCTTTCTTTCTTTCTTTCTTTCTTTCTTTCTTTCTTTCTTTCTTTCTCTCTCTCTCTCTCTCTCTCTCTCTCTCTCTCTCTCTCTCCCCCCCCTCTCCCTCTCCCTACCTTCCTTCCTTCCTTTCTTCCTTCTTCCTTCCTTCCTTTCCTTCCTTCCTTCCTTTCCTTCCTTCCTTCCTTCCTTCCTTCCTTTCCTTCCCTTCCTTCCTTCCTTCCTTCCTTCCTTTCCTTCCCTTCCTTCCTTCCTTCCTTCCTTCCTTCCTTCCTTCCTTCCTTCCTTCCTTCCTTCCTTCCTGTCTTTCTTTCCTTCTTTCTTTCTTTCCTCCTTCCTTCCTTCCCTCCCTCCATCACTCCTTCCATCCCTCTTCTCCCTCTGTCTACCAAGGGTATCATACCCTTACCTATGGTTGCTCTTTCCAAAGAAATAACATTTTTTACCATTGAAACTTTGCCAAACATCTTGAGGTTTATGACTAGATTTCTTTCTTAAGGACCATGCCTTAAACCCAGATCAGTCTGACTCCCACCGAATGACTACCAATAGGTCTGAGTCAAGCCTCATTTGGTCATTGTTTGGGCCAGTATGGCTCAGAGTAAGTGGAAATGGCAACTGTTTATGTTATGGTCAGAAACCCTGAAGGTCTTCCCTTCCCAAATTGATTTTTTTTCTTCAGCTAGGTAAAAGAGTCCATTCTTTGCCTCATTTCTTATCTAGCCTTAATCACTGAATGAGTGTTGCCTCAGTCAGACTGAGACCTGGAAAAGACTTTTACTCAGAAAGGTCAAGGTCTCCCAATGCATCTGGAGCCATTTCCAGTTGTCCTGATCTATATCTTGTCAATGGACCCAGGGAGGTTAAAGCAAGATCTATTACCCCCCAAGACTGATCACTGGATCTCCCTACAGTTCGCAGGCCAGGGGCTGGAGCTGCCTCTGAAAACTACAAAATGGCATGTCTCCTCAGCGGCTTCTAGCCCCCAGCGGAGGGAGCCCGATGCATTCCCCGAAAACTGGTCCCAAAGTCCATAGGACACTAACCTCTCACTTTGTCCTAGGCATGTCTATGTTGATAATTCTGGAGTTGCCACAGCTGCAGGAGTTCTGGGTCTCTCCAGCCGGCTGCTGGCCCTGCCACCCTGGGGCTAAAACCTCGACTCATGGGGATCTGGGCTCTGCTCGGCTCGGCTTCCTGCACTCTGCGCACTGCGCACTGCGCACTGCTGGCTCGCAGACCGCTGCGCTGATCCTTCCTGCAGGGCTGCTGGGCTGTCCTCAGCAGGAGGTTAGCTTCTCTGTGTCGTTCTGTGGGTGCTGGGGCTCCAGAAGTTGCTCAGAGTCCCCTTTTACATAGTTTGGGGGGAATCTGGGGGCAGAGTGGCTTGGATGAGCTGTTTCTACTCCACCATCTTGGCTCCGCCCCCCTTTTGTGCCTCTTTTAACAAGCTTTTAATTCCCTTTTCATAATTTTCTTGAATTACTATAATTTCTTTCCCCAATTTTTCCTCTATCTCTCTTATCTCCTTCTTTAACTCTTCCATGAATTTTTGTTGGGCTTGGGTCCAATTACTATTTTCTTTTGAGGCTTTGCTTTTGACTGTTTTCACATTGTTGTTTCCTTCTGGGTTTGTTTCTTGGTGTTCCCTGCCACTGTAGTAGCCTTTTATGATCAAGGTTTTTTTCTCCCTCATATTTCTAGCCTAGTTCTTGACTTTTAACTTTATATTAAAGTTGAGCTTTGTTCTTATGATGGGATTTGGAGGTGGGGGGGAGAACTATCCCAAGCTTCAGGCTTTTTTTCATGCTGTTGTTTTCATAACTTCTTTTGTTGGTCTACAATTTTTTGTTCTTTGAATATGGTATAATATGGGGAGAGATGTGGTCACTGCTCTCTTGGTCTGCTCTCTTGTTCTAATGAAGCTGCCCTGAATCCCAGTATTCTAACTTCCTTATGGACCCCACTGAACAGCAGGCACATCCTGATTTAACAACATAATCTGACTTTAACCACACCTCAGGCCTCCAGACTCAATATAGCCATTGCCCCCAGCTCACCATTGCCCTCAGATCCAATTCACATATTTGAACAGCTGTGTTCTTGTACTCAGTCACAATCACATCATCCATTTAGCCCAAGACAGGACCACAATACTTATCTATCTTGACCAGACAGGACCACAATAACTAGCCAACTGGCTAATTGGAGGGTAGCCTGACCATAATGTTTAACCACCAAACCACAGGAGGGATCTCTCTCCTATTACTTAATCCCTTAACAAATCCCTTCTACCTTTTTAATATTCATAATTTCTGTCATGTAATTGCATCTTTATCCTATAAAAATTCCTTGCTCTTTCTGAAGTTGTTGGTTCCTCTTGGAACTTAACCCACTCCATGAGAGGCATCAATCTCAATAAATGCCTATACTTGGATTAGAGGTGGTCTGACTTTGAATTCTTTGAGATGGTTCCACCACAACACATCATGAAACCAGCAGTTTTTGGAATCTCTGGGTAGGCAGAGACTAAACCCCAACATAACTGTGTATGAACTATACTGTTGCCAATTAGTGCCAGTTGCACCCTGTACCAGCAAAGATTTCCCTGTAATCTCCTTCTGATCAATTGTTCCACTCTTTTATCATTTCTAGGCTGAGAACTCCTGAAGCTGAAGCTGTTTCTGAAGTTGTCACTGTTGTTGTTCAGTTGTTGCTGAAGTTGTCACTGTTGCAGCAACCTTCAAGTCCTGCCACTAGTGTGAGCTCTGAGCTAGCCCCAACCTGGAGTCACAAACCTCTCCTATTGACTTTCTAAGTTGTCTTAGACTCAAAAAATATGTAACTCTGTTTTTTTTTTTTTTTGGCTCCATCACTACAAAATTTGATTTGAGGCATTATTTTAAAGTTATTTGGATGAGAATGTTGGGAGAATTTGGCTGGGTTGCTTCCTCTAATCTGCTATCTTGGCTCTGCTTCCATTCTGGGTTTTTGCTGCATAGAAATGTTTTGATATTTGGTGGTTTAATTTTTTAACCAACTACTTTGTTGAGGCTATTAGTTGACTCAATTAATTCTTTGCTAATTCCCTAGGATTTTCTAAGTAAACATTCATGGAAATCAGCAAACAGGAATAATTTTTTCTCCTCTTTGTCTGTCTTTATCCAAGGAATTTAAACACTAAAATGTTTAATTGTAGGGCCAAGATTCAGAGAACAAGAGTAGTGGCCTCAGAGAATACTAAGAGGTGGTGGAGGTTTTAGAACAAGTTATGATCAATTATCCTTCCCATCCCAATTTTTTCTAACCCTTATTTGATCTTCCTCAGTATAACTTTAAGGAACAAATAAACATTATAATTATCTAAAACTTCCCTTGTCTGTTTCAGTTAATTTGGGGTTTTAGCCCCCCTAACATTATTCTTAGAGGGTTGTGCTACAGTTTTTTTATTTAACATCTGTTTCATCTCTATGCTTCCGACTTCTGAGCATAACTTTAAAATATCTAAGTTGGTTTGTGAGTTCTTTGAATATTAATTAGTAATGATAATTGGAAAAAGGTCACCAATTTCTCCTGTCCATATCTGCAAATTATTTGACAGTGAATGCTTTTCTGAATGTTATTTTTGTGGCCATTCATCAACCATGGGAGAATAGGGAAAAGAACCTATGCATAACATTTATATTGATGTAAGATTTAGTGATTTACCAAGTTTTTCTCTGGAGGGCTAAAGGCAGAGGGTATTGTGAGTTTTTAGATTTATACCTTGAATTGAGACTTTGCTAGCTATTTGGGTGGCCACTTTTGGTATGCAATGGTTTAAAACATCTATGGTTTCCTAGCTTTCTCTTTTTATATAGGTAAGGCTCTCTCTCTCAGTGAGTTTTCATGAGTTACATCAGTTTTCTTTGCTTTTTGGGAAGTCTATAGCAGTGATTTGGGTAGGAAAAAAAAGTATTCGATTTATACTTTGGGATCTTTGAGTTGTATCAAGTCAATAAATATTTATTTAGCACTTACCATATTCCAGGAGCTTGACTAATAACTGAGGATACAAAGAAAGGCAAAAACAGAAACAAAAAACATCGCCCTCCAACCCAAAGCCTTTTAGTCACTTCCCTCAAGGAGCTCACAATCAATTTGGAGGAGTCAATATGCAATCAGCTATGTACAAACAAGATATCTATCTGTCTGTCTATCAAAAATGTAATAAATTGGAGAGAATCTTAGAGGGAAGGCAATAAACTTAAGAAAGAATGGGAAAGACTGCAGAAGGTGAGATTTTTCAGCTGATATTTGAAGAAAGCTAGGGAAACAAGGAGGTAGAACGGAGAATGATCTGAATTCCTCATGTATTTTTTCTTCTTTTGTCTGGGTGGTTTGTAGTATATTTGGATAATAAAATTGCTACTTTTTGTCCTAAATTCACTTCACTATTGCTTTTTCTCTTCTGATTCCTGATTTTCCTCAAATGACCATGACTTCTTAATACATACAATTTTATCTGTTTGATTCTTCAATTTTGTGATTCCATATGAGGTAAGCTCAGGTCTTCAGATTCCAAGTTCCATTCTCTTTACCAGACTGTGTATGACCTGCCATTTATGGGTGGTAATTGACTTTTTGGACCATAAATTTCTAACAATTCCCATGTGTTTGCTTATTTCATCAAATTTGGAAGTAAGAATCTCTTGGTAGGCCATCTTTGGACCACAGTGATCCATATAGAACCACAGAGTGAGCAAGAAACCTCAAAAAGTAAAGGGGGGAAAACATTCGGCATCTCACTTTGAAGTACCTTATTGTGGTGTTGGAATGGAACAATGGAGTTTTATGTTTAATAGCATTCTTAATGTCTGTGTCTTGTGAGTAAGTGCATAATGTGGGGATTTGGCAATATGTAGCAGAAAGACCTATGTTCATATCCTGATTTAATACTTACTGTTTGACCATAGGCAAGTCACTTAACCCCTCTGAGCCTCAGTTTCCTCATCTGTAAAGATGGGATAATAATATTTTTGTTCTATTTAATTTCCAAACCATAAGCTCTGCCCTCATCTCAATTTCCCAGGCTCCTTACTTAACAAGATTTAGTCTCAGTTACCTAAACCTGAAATTAAATAGGAGACGTCTGTGTTGCTATACCAAAATGATTCATTTATTTGCAACGTTTAAGGAGGTTCCCATAAGAGTTATACACAGCCTGAGCCCAAAGAATGTATTAGCTGGCATATCTGATACCCTAAAATGCTTTTCATCATAGCTAATAATGTCTCTTCCTAAGCTTACTTTACAATTCATTTACTGGGGCATGAACTAAAATGCCCTCAATCTCTAAATGGTTAGGTTGACTGTGAATATTGAAACAGAAGGCCAGGTTTATGATCTTATTATTGTTGTTGTTTTTAATTATCTGTTATGATTCCATGGACAATATATTTAGGAACAGAAAATAAAATGACTTGGATTGCCCTGCAGTGGTAACAACCATAGAAAGTGGTAGGTTCAATTTACCAATTTGTGCCAACAGTTCCTTTTTCCCTCCCAAACTTCCTGTTTCTGATGCTTTGGGATCCACTCAAATACCTATAAACAACTGTTTTTGCCAAGTGATGAATGGGATGTTTTCAATCAAAGGTATACTGCTTAGAAAAGAATATCACTCTTTAGCAAACTTTATGCAAATGTAGCCAAATTAGATTTATTAAAGTGATGAGAGTGGGGAGTTTTTAATGAGTAGCAGTTCTTGTGTTATCTAAGTGCAAGGCAGATGTAATGATGCATTATAAACACAGAAAATTTAATCAGTGTAGGAAAAAATATAATGAAATGGTTGTTTAAACACTGTAAAGCTAATGTTATAGTCATTACTTACCATTGAGCAAGGCATGGAACACATTACCCAAGCTATATTTGATTTGTTGTCCTGCCTACAACATCTGGCCCTTTGCTCCATTTTTATTTTAACACAACTTCTAAACCCAAAATACATACATAATAGCACTTATATACTCTGAGACTCAGTCTAAAGGATACCCTTTTTATTTCTCCTCTCCAAAGATACTACAAAAACAGGGATTGCAAAGCTTATCTGATCAGATAGCAAAAATTTTAAAAAGGATGCTTGTCATAGGAGAGGAACTCTCTTCCATGGCTTTGTAGGGACTAATAATGCTGACTTTAATAAATGTTTTCATCTTAATCTTGTCAGAGAAAGGAGTGAAACAAGTTTTGCCTTTTCCCAATACCCCTTTCAAACAAATGTGTCTTGTATAACTTGAAGAATAAGCAAGGAGTGACTCTTCCAGGGTGAAGAAGAAAGATTAAAACTTTCTAAATTTCACAACAACAGAGAATCCTCACTTAACTAGCACTTCACTGACTGGCTCCCATTTTAAGGAAAGCATGATGTCAAACTTTGGTTCTAAACCTCTTTTAGCATCTTAAAAAATGTGCTTTTGAATGTTTAGTAGGAAAAAAGCTTTTAAAGAATTTTTGTTATTTAAAGTAATTTCTGTTTGCAGAGTCGAGTTAAATCTGTGACAGTGAGTTCAACAGAAGCCTTTACTAGAGTATGCAACTACAAAGAACTCTCAGATTTAGATCTTCAGAGAACAGTTAGCTACTGACAGATGTTTGTCCGGGGAAACTAAGGAAGAGTGGTCAGTATTCCAATTTGGCTAAAACCCAGAGTGCAGAAAGGGGAGGAATGTGAGATAAGACTGGAAAGGTTGGTTGGAACCATACCATGAAGAGTCTTAGTGTGGCTAGAGTTTTTATTTTGTTTGGCAGGCAACAGGGAGCCTATTAAAGGTCTTTCTCCAGAGGCATGACTTTGTCTAACTTTATCAGATCTGTGTGTTAGGAAGATGGCTTTGGCAACTGCTTAAAGGATCAGTGGGAGAAGGGAAAGACTAGTGGTGTGAAGATAGAAAACTATTACCATCTACCTGAGATATAATTATCAGTGGGAGTGGAAAGGAGAAAGTAAATTTGAGAAATATTGTGGAGAAGACATTGACAGATTTTGGTAACTGACTGGATGCAGAGGGTGAGGGAGGGGGAATAATCGGATTCCTTTTTTTTTTTTACTTTGAGTCTAGTTGCCCCAGACGATGGTGTTATTAACAAATAATGAAGCCAAGAACAGAAACTGGTGTTGGGAAAGAGATAATGAGCATATTTTTAGACATACTGAGTTTGAAATGCCAGGAAGATAGCCAAATAGAACTTTCTAGCAGACAGTTGGAAGTACAGGGCTAGACTACAGGGGGATCAGGGGTGTATATATAAATTTGGGAATTATCTTTATAAAGGCAGTAATTGAAGCCATGTGGATGAAATTGCCAAGCAAAAGGATGATTACTGATGTCTGAGAGAACAAGAGGTGGTGAAAGGTCAGGTGCTTGTTTATGTGGCATTATTTAAGGGCCCTGCAAAAGCCTCACTCTCCAAATCACTTCCTTGATGGGTCTGTCACTCATGCTTGAAATTCCACCTATATAAATTCTCTCTTTTAACTTTAGCATTACTGCTCTATTTGGTCCCCTTTTAAAAGTGAATACCTCTGGGAAGGGCTAAAGTGGTCACATGCTCCCATCTCCCGTCTCTGTGCCTTTGTATTGACCATTTCACATGCCAGGAATACAGTCTTTCCTTTCCTTTACTTCATAACGTAGTTTTTTTCCTCTAAGACACACCTCTAGGACAGTTTTCTACATGGGGCTGTTTTTGATGCCCACAACTGCTGGTGCCTTGCCTCTAAACCACTGTGTACTTAATTATTGTGTATGTATTTGTATTATTCACTTTACATTTGTCGTCTACGTATTATATATGTGCTTGTCTCCTTCATTTAAATGGTAAGATCATCATGTTCTTTCATTTACCTGGAACAATACCTAGGTCATACTAGGTACTTAATAAGTATTTATTGATTGAATGAACATCCTGGTGAGAATGAATTTATCAGTATGCAGAAGGGAGAAGCCAGCATGAAAGCACTGGATATTTGAAGGAAGAAGTGCATACAGGAAGGAAACACTGAAGTTGCTAAAAACAAGTGTCATTGTTTTATAATGTTGCTCACACTCTGGTTTTTTTGAATAGGGCCATGCTGTTCACTATGCCATGCTTAGCATAACAGTAAAATTGACTAACAAATCTTATTTTACCTTTAAAAAAAAGTTTTACTGATACTTTTTGTTTTTGCATCGTAGTCATTTATTTACAGATACACATCCGTCTTGGACCAGATTTGATTCAGGCTATTCTGATGGCTTAAAGTTCAGATCCAAAGGAAACAAGAAACTTGTAGACCATTTATTATTTGATAAAAAGGAAGCTTACTTAATAATTGCCTATTATATTCAGCAAGGATAGGGGATCATTGCAGGTAACTACAGCTTCCCTTATTTTCATACAAAAATCCATCTGGTCAGAAAAGGATGTGTTGACTTGTCTCCCCCAGATCAGTTAGGGATGAATTTCCTGCTTTTTATTTTTTAAGGAAAATCTGGGTCAGATGACATGAGAGGGATCACATCTTGGTGGCAAAATCCTAAAGATCTGCTTTAGCATTGCCTTCCTGAAGACGCTTCACCACTTAATCTTAGAATTTGTAGTGTATAACATGAGTGTCACAGATGAAAGAAGTCTGGCATAGGCAGAACTGGAAGAGGATCTTAATGCAGTTAAAATAAAAGGAAAATCAATTTTAAAACAGCAAGTAATGTGGTCTTCTGAAGGAATGCAGTATTAGAATCTCCAAATATAAAGAAGAACGAAAAACAGAAATCCAGGGTTTTGCCTTTCTGCTTTTGAAGGATTAACTCTTGGTCCTTCCATGTTGTGAGTAGATGTAAAGGGCTGACAATGCAGGAGTAATATCAAAAGATCAGAGACAGCCCAGAAGATGAT
This sequence comes from Gymnobelideus leadbeateri, assembly GCA_011680675.1. Classification (NCBI taxonomy): domain Eukaryota; kingdom Metazoa; phylum Chordata; class Mammalia; order Diprotodontia; family Petauridae; genus Gymnobelideus; species Gymnobelideus leadbeateri. The sequence continues at coordinate 191,073 of WOXC01004650.1, forward strand.
ACTTCAGGAACAGTTATGGGCCCTCATCCTGGTTCAAAGTCATCTGTAACAAGGCCGATAAAGGGTCCTTATGCTCTGGCATGCAGCTGTCCTGCTGCCAGGGCTGATCCTAGACTTGGCCTGTACCATTATCCAGTTAGCACTCCTTGGCCTATCAAGCAGGATCTCTACCTCCCTAGGACCCCATTGTGTGTGTGTGTGTGTGTGTGTGTGTGTGTGTGTGTGTGTGTGTGTGTGTGTGTGTGTGTGTAAATCTCCCTTTAGTTAAAGACCTCTGCCGGGATTGTTTCTTTCTTGTATAGGGGCTAGCAAGAATTCTCCCTTACTTTTATCCATCTACTTATTATTACCATCAAGTCAAGTAAGGTATCTCCTTTCTAGTGGTAAATGCAGTCACTATGGCATTTAGTTAGTTTTACCTCTTCCTTATCATTAGAAAGTAAGGTACCTCTCAACATTTCCATTCCTTGGCCCCTGAAGGCCCTTCCAGGAAGGAGTTTTTAAAAATTATTTTGGGCAAAAGGAAACCTGTTGATTCATGGGAACCTATGGTATTTCTCTATGGTGTATGGCATCCTGGGGGGAGAGATCTTAAGGCCTAGGTTACTCTGTTCTGAGGAAGGAATAAGGAGGGATCTTAGAGGATCAATCAAAACTATAAACAAAAGGTATCTATCCTTATCCAGTAAATCTTCCTAGAGGTCACATCAAAGAAAGTACTGTACCAGAGGGACCTTCTTCTTCCTGGTTCATTTTTAATAAAGCTTGTGGGAGCTAAGATACTTAACCCTAGTCATAAGGGATATAGTATCTTTAGGAGAGACAGGGCCCACATGAACAGAAATATATCAGTGAAAACTCTTATGTCCAGGAAAACTTGCTACTCTGCAAAACAGGGCCTGATGTCCTTGTTCCCTCCAGGAGCAAGCACTAGCATATGAAACCTTCTTTGCTGACTGTTCCCCTTCTGATTCTCATTACTCTTCTACTAGGTAAAAAACAAAACAAAACAAAACAAAAACCCCAAAAAACCTCCTCTTCTGCTTTGGAGCCAATGAAATACAGAGAAGTTCTTTTAACTCACTCCTAAACTTACTATAATACCAAGAAAGAATTAGATTATTTTAGCAAATAAATAAATTCACAACTCTTCAGGGATAAACAGTTCCTTTAAGCCGAAGAACCACAAAGCTACTCAGTTTGGCTCTCTGTACTATGCAGATAAGCCTAGACACTTTTTATTTTGCTTTAATTCAGTTTTATTTCATTTTTAGTTCCAAATTCTTACCTTCATCCCTCTCCTATATGTGTGTGTGCATGCATACGCACATACATACATACATAAATTACTGCATTAGCCATGACAAAAGGAAGAAAGAAAAGAAGACTAAAGGAAAAGCAATGTGCTTTTAATCTGTACTTTGAATCTATTCCTTCTTTGTCTGGAGATGGAAAACATTTTAAAATCTTACTTCTTCTTTATTCAGTAAGATTCTTCTTTTTCTAATCAGTTTCTAACAAAGTAAAGCCTCACTACTCCAATTAGTATGGTTTACATCAAAACAGATATAAAGCCTGACTTTGCTTTAGTCCTCTTTGTCTTTCTCAAATAATAGAGAGCTGTACAAGGCAATCCATTGCCCCTAAGAGAGTTTCCTTTCTCCAGCATTGGAAAGCAATAAATTTATATAGCAGCAGGATTTAGCTTTTCTTTATCGTGTTGTTATTGTTATTTTATCATTTTTGCTATTACTGTGATTTTTATGTTTATTGTTTTCCATATATTGAACTAAATCTACTTTCCGAGCCAGGTTGTATAATCTTTTAATATATCGTTAAAGCATATTCACTAGTATATAGTGTGTGTGTGTGTGTGTGTGTGTGTGTGTGTGTGTGTGTGTGTGTGTGTGTGTGAATTTTCATTAGGGATAGTGATCTAGTTTTCTTTCTCTGCTTTGTCTCTTCCTGGTTTAGATATCACATTGTGTTGTGGTTAGTAAAAGATATCTAATATTTGTGCCTTTCTGAATTAATTTATATATTTTTTATGCTCTAGTACATGGTTGGATTTTGTAAACATGATATTGTAAAGCCAAGCACAAGCAGCTTTCTAGAAAAATGCTACTGTGAACAGCTTCCAAGATTCTGATTACATAGTATAGTGAACACTCTATTCAATAACAAATCAGAGCAAAACATTCACAGTAAATCAAGGTATAGAATTCACAATGTTACAACTTATTACAGATAATCAAAATATAGCATTCACAACAACTTATCACAGAAAATGGTCACATAGTTTTCACCACAGTGGTCATACAGTTTGAACAAAGTATAATCATTTAGTTAATCAATCACTTAGTAACTTAGTAATTCAATTATTCAGTCAACTCAATCATTCAATCATCCTAAGGGTCACAAAATACAATAGTCAAAGCTCTCCACTCAAGGGGCACACTAAGTTACAATATCAGTTACTACTCAGCACTCTCTTAAGGGGTAGTGTAAAATACATAGGCCATCCACCCCTCAGTCACACATAAGATACAATCTTCTCAGTACACAGTATCCAAGTAAAGTCTTCTTTCATCTTGACTCGGGGTAGTCTCTCAGATTTCCTGGATCCCCTTCCACGGTGCCAGCTCCTACCTGGATTCTCTAAACTGTCACCTGAGTTCAAAGGCAGACAGTTCCCAGTTCCTTGTCCAGCTCTCCAGGCTGTTCCTGTTCCATGCTGAAGCTCACAGTGTCCAGTACACCTTAAATCCTTCCCAGTCTCTGTTCCCAGGAAATCAAGGCTTATCAAAGTCACAAAGAGGTGATACAAAGTACCATTATCACAGTCCTGCTCCCTCAGTCTTTGGCAGCTCCCAGGAGAAGCTGGCAGCTCCCCAGCAGAAGCTCCAGCTGGTTTCCAGAATCAAAATCACTTTGCCCAGTTTCCCAAAATCAAAATCATTCTCTCCAACCTGGGCCTTTCCTCTTTAGCCTCCTCAACAGCAGCTGCTTCTGTCTCCACCGAGCTTTTCCCAAGGAGTTCTGACTCTCTATCTCTGGGGCTTTTCCTTATATACAGTATTGCTCCTCCCTTTTCAGCCCCTTCCTGTTATGTCCGAAACAGGAGTTCATTCCTTCTGTTTCTTTAAAAAAGGCTTATTTTGAACCAGATGCTAAGTACCTCTTAGCTTTCCAATACAAAGGGATTTTTAAATTTCATTACCATTATAGAAATGCAACATGGAGAAATATGTATTCACTTTTGGGTTCCTATTTAGCAATTGGAAGACATATATTACTTTTGTCTTTCTTATTTTTGTTCAGTTTGTTTGGAGGTACATTGAGGTCTTCAATATACTATTGAAGGTCTATTATAATTTTGCTGTCTATCTTTCCTATTTTGATTAATTTTTCTTTAAGTACTTCAGTGCTTGCCATTTAATGTATAAATACTAAATATTGGTGGTATTTCATTATCTATGATGCACTTAAGCATAATGTAATTTCTTTGTTTATCTCTTTTAATCATATCTACTTTTACAGTTGCCTTATCTGAAATCATGATTACTATCCCTAATATGGTAACTTCACCTGAGGCTTACTGAATTCTGATACAGCCCCTTCATAAAGTCTCTCTCTTTCAATATTTTTGTTTCTTTTTGCTTTTTGGAGGGCAATTGGGATTAAGTAACTTGCCCAAGGTCACACGGTTAGGTTTTTGTTTGTGTGTGCATTAAGTGTCTGAGGTTGGATCTGAACTCAGGTCCTTCTGACTCCAGGGCAACACTCTACTCACTGCGCCACCTAGCCGCCCCTCTCAATATTTATGTTTCAAGTATGTTTTTTGTAAACAATATATTATTCAGTTCTGTTTTCCAAACCATCCTGCTATTGTCTTATTTTATTTCTGAATTCACCCCACTCACATTCATGGTTCTGATTGTTAATTGTAAATTTCTTTCCATTCAAACCTATTTTATTTTCCACCATGTTTTATCCCTATTCCATCTTTCAAAAAGATGATACTATTGTGATTGATTCTAGTGATTTGTAATTTAAGTTCTCTGCTTCCCTTTTCCTTTTCCTCTTCTCCTAGACGTAGACCATGAGTTACTCTTTTTTTTTTCTTTTAATCCTCAACTCACTAAAATTTATGTTGGTTTTGGTAGCTGTTCCAACCCTCACATTTTCTTTCTTTTTAAACCTACTTCTCCCTATTCTCATGATTTTCCTCTTTCCTGTTGACTTAATTTATTTCTTCTATATATGTTTGTGTGTGCACACACGTTCATGTAATTGCATATATGTCAAACTCTCCTTTGCTCTGTTCAGTTAAGAATAAGGTTCATAGAATGCCTGATTTTTCCACCTCTTCCACCATATTTGTATGTTCTTCTTCTAAAGCACATTATTATGAGAAATAGTAGGTTTAACTGTGTCTTCTTTCTCCTGTCTTTCCTAGTACACTCTTTCTTCTCATTTTTTTAATTTCTTCTCTTAAAACCCTCAAAACAGAACTTACTCACCTCCATGTCCTTTGCCTTATTTAACTCTCTCTAAGACCTTTACAAACAAGTTCTGAAAGAGCACTTGATTCTTTTGCTCTAATAGAATATATACTTCATCAGTGTATATAGCACCTTCCATGTGCTCAGATATAGTAACCTTTCTAGCTTTTCCTTTATTCCTGAGTTTTCATCAAAGCACTTACTATGTAGATATTATATAAATGCTTACTTCCTTCCCCTTTTATCCTCCCTTTTCAAAGTTTCCATACATCTCTCGTATCTTTATCAGGAATGTTTGAAAGCCCTGCTTTCCATTAAAGATTGATTTTTTCCCTCCTTGTATGGACACTTACCTTTACAGATTAAGCTATTTTTAATTATAAGCTTTTATCTTTGGCCTTTGGGAAAGATTTCTTCTTCCTTTCTTGTGGTAGCTGAGAAATCTGTGATCTTGATTGTAGATCCTTTGTACTTGATTTTTTTTTCTTTCTTTCTGTTTGTAGTATTTTTTTCTTTGATGTAGGAGCTATTGACTCAGGGTCAGTGATACTCCTGGGAGGTATCATTTGGGAATTTCTTTCATCAGGTGATTGTTATGTTAAATTTTCAATTGCTCTTGGGTTTTAACGAATCCAGAAAGTTATTTATGATTTCTTGAAATATGGTATCCACATTTTTAGTCATAGTTTTTATGGAGTATGATGATTCTTAGATCATTTCTCATTCATTTGCTTTTTCAGATCACTTGTTTTTAATATTACTTTATATTTTCTCTTGTTTTCAATCTTTTGGTTTCAGTGTAATTTTTTTATTGTCTCATAGAATAATAGATTTCTGTTTGGTTCATTCTAATTTTCAGGGAGTCTCTTTCTTTGGGTAAGGTTTATCACTTTCTGTTCTAAGTTTTTATTTCTCCTTCCAATTTTCTCCTCCATGGCTATCATGTCATTCAAGATGTCATTTTTAAATCTCTCATTTCATTTCTTTAGGTACTCTCACAGTCTTTGTGGAGAAGACATTTTTTTTCTCTTGTAAGGCTCTGCTATCTGTTCTTGTCATGGTGTACAGTGTCTTTTGTTTACTCATATTCCTAACCTTGGTTCTTGATTTGCAACTTTGTGCAAGGGCTAGGTTCCATCTCCTTCTACATTCTTTGATGCTGTGGTCAGGTTCTGTTTGTTTCTGACATTGATTCTCTGGGTTTTTGCCCCTGGCTTCCACTTCTCTTAGTGTATCTGTGCTTAGAGGAATGATTGGGTTCAGTGCTTCTAGTTGAATCTCCGCTATTGGCTATACATGCTAAATGCACTGAGTTTTCTTTTGTCCCCTCCTAGAGATTCCTTGACTAGGGTATTAGGTGGTCAAAAACAATTCTCTTGGATACCATTTCCCCAATCAATGTTCTGTGTCATCTGTTTCCCTCAGATCTTCCCTGGAGAGGGAACTGCTACTTCTGTCCCCTCTGGAGCTTTCCTGATTTGGGAAATGGTGATCTTTGTCCCCTCTCCTCCGGTGTTTTTCTAGTGTGGCTATTCAGTGGTTTACTGTCCCTTTTGAAGTTTCTTTAGTCAGTGTGATGGTCATCTTCTGTCCCCACTTGAGACTTCCAGGGTCAGGATGGTGAGTGGTTTGTGTTACTTCACAGGCTTCTCTGTTTAGAGTAGTGCCATACGTTTCTGGCCTATTTATTCGTCAGATTCTTTGCCAGGACCCCTCTTCCAGTATCCATAACTTCTGGATTTCTTTTTTTGTAGTTCTAGAATGGATGAAGGAGTTTGTTGATCTTTCTCTTTGTATTTCTTGGTGATTATTCAACCTGTTGCTCTTTGTAGCTTATTGTCAAGCAAATGTGAGTTGGGCTTTTGTATGACCTATCAGGTCACCATCTTAACTAGAATTCTTGCTTTCAGTTTCAGATCACTAGCCTTTACCATTTTTGGTATTGTGGAGTTTTAAAGAAATTCCCACTCCCCAACTGAAAGCTACACCTTCATGAAGGGAAGAAGAGGGGTCTGTTTTTACTTTTCCCTCTCTACTTCCTCCCAGCACACTGTAAGCTCAGTATGTCTTGCTTATAAAGATTGCCTCCTGATTATATTGATAATCAGAGGACCATTGAACCAAATTTTATTTGTGGTTATATCTATTACATGAATCTTCAATAATCTTATTATGTACAAAGGAAACATCTTAATGAATGACAACCTTTAGGTTTGCATGTTGTTCTAACAAACCAAAATATTTAAATATATTGACAATAAATACAGTGGTACCTTAATTCCCTTAACCTTTTGGGCAATTATGTGGACATAAATAATGTCAATTGTTGTCAAATAATTTGTGAAAATCTACCTGTTGTGTGTATTTCATCAAGAATAGCTTTGGTGCACATGTCCACTATTTTCATAAACATTAAATGGACATGAGAAAGGAGGCATAAAAGTTGGAAGTAACTACTGTCCTATCAATCACATGTTTTTATTTTTGTATTTTTGATAAAAATACCCTCTATGATTTTTCACCACCTCGGATCCTTACCTCCTGTGTATCATTGGGCAAGTCTCTTACTCTTGGGAACCCAAAAGTTCACTACTAAGGGATAGATAGATTATTATCTGTTTTGGGGGAGAATATTTCACACATCAGGAATTCCTATGATGAAACAATTGATCTGTCATATAGTAGCTAGATTTTTCCAGTCTTCTGTATTTTTTCTTCCAGATATCTTGAAAATTTATATGTCAAATGCTTTCATATTTGCATTGCCTTCATATACAGAATTTCTTCTGTGTATATTTGTTTTGGTCTATCCATTTTTCCTGTCTTTGTTTTCTTTCATGGCATTTCTACTTTTTAAAAATAATATTACCCCCAATTACATATCAAGAACATTTTTAGCATTCATTTTTACAAGATTTTGACTTCCAGTTTTTCTCCCTCTCTCTTTTCCCTCCTCTCTTCTGAAAAGGGTAGAAAATTTGATGTAGTTTATATATGCTATCATATAAAACATATTTCCATATTCATCACAGTTGTGGAAGAAGAAACAGATCAAAAGAAAATAAACACAAGAAAGAATAAGGTAAGTAAAAAAAATATGCTTTGATCTGAATTCAGAGTTCAACACTTCTTTATGTGGATATGGATAGTATTTTTTTTTTCATGAGTCCTTTGTACTTGCCTTGGGTCATTGTATTGTTGAGAAGAGCTGAGTCATTCATAGTTGATCAGCATGTAATCTTGATGATAACTGTGTACACTATTTTCCTGGTTCTGCTTATTTCATTTTTCATCAGTTCTTAAAAATATTTCCAGGTTTTTCCAAAAATCTGTTTGTTCATGATTTCTTATTGCACAATAGTATTCTATTACATTCATATACCACAGCTTCTTCAGCCATTCTCTAATTGATAGGCATGTCCTCAATTTCCAATATTTTGCCATCATGAATAGGGCTACTATAAACATTTTTTGCACCCTTGCCCTTTTTATAATTTCTTTGGGATACACACTGGTAGTGATATTGCTGGATAAAAGGGTATGCACAGTTTTATAGGTCTTTTGGAATAGTTACACAGTGTTCTCCAGAATGGTTGGATCATTTCACAATTCCAGGACATCAGACAGTTTTCCTTATGTTGAAAGACATTGTCCAGGTCTTCTTTTTGATTATGGCTTTCAGGTAGTCTAATTATTTTGATGTTATCTCCCCTGGATCTATTTTCCAGTTCAGTTTTTTCTTTCCTAAGAGGTATTTTACATTTTCTTCCATTTTTTCATATTTTGAATTTTTTTTGATTAATTCATGATGTCTCATAGAATAGTTAGCTTGTACTTTCCCAATTTTAAATATTAAGGTGTTGCTTTCCACAATTAACTTTTGTACTTTCTTTTCCATTAGTCTTTAAGAAATTGTTTACTTCAATGGATTTTTGTATCTCTTTTTCAATTTGACCAATTTTAATTTTTTAAGCAGTTTTTCAAGCTGTTGATTCACTTTTCATAATTCTCTTGCATTGCTATCATTTCTTTTTCTAATTATTCTTCTGCTTCTCTTATATGACTTTGAGCTCCTTTTTGAGCTCTTCAATGAGTTCTTTTTGGGCTTGTGACCACTTCCTGTTTTTCTTTGGGGTTTTGTCCATAGTTCTTTTGAAATTGTTGTCCTCTTCTAGGTTTGTGACTTGGTCTTCCCTGTCACCATGATAACATTCTATGATTAGACTCATTTTTTGTTGTTTTTTTGCTCATCTTTTTCTTGGGGGGGAGGGTTCCTTTTTTTTTAAATTTGCATTCTGTTCCCAGGGTCGAAGGGTCACTGTCTCAGGTTTTTTGTGAAAGTGGCTATAGAACCTGGCTGTTTAATTGGTGCTGTACTGATGTTCCCTTGAGGCCCATAAGGGTCCCTTGGGTTTTATGCTTTGCTGAGGGCATGGGGAAGTGATTGACTTGCATTGCTGGAGGCCATAGGCATCTTTCAGTTTACCTAGTGCTGAGCTGATGTCCTAGGAGTGGGGTCTGCTGTGAACTTAGGCCTGGTGGGATGTTTCTGCATTTCCTCTTGGCTACACTGAAGTACATGGTATTCTGGCTGTGGAGGCTGCCTGTTTGCCTGAGGTTATGCTGAAACATGGTGGGGTCAGTGCTGGCTGGCAGCTGCCTGTTTGCTTACACACCCCTAAGGGTTGTAATCAATCTGTTTCCCTGGGGCTGTGCAAAGCATGTGGCAGTCTGGCCTCTGGAGGACACCTCCGTTTCTACTTTTTAATAACATATTGGATACCAATATATTAGAGTCCAAATATAACTGTAATCAAGCATCAAAATAGTTTGTTACAGAATTACTGACAAATCTATTCTTTTTATTGCTGTTGTCCTTGTTTCATCTCTTAAGTGCTACTGTTGAAGAAGGGTATATGAATACATATGTGAGTGTGTGTATATATGTGTACAGATATATATATATATATATATACATATATATATATATATATATATATATAGAGAGAGAGAGAGAGAGAGAGAGAGAGAGAGAGAGAGCGAGCGCACAGGACCAATTGAATAGGAAGGGATGATATTTAAAAGGTGAAATTTAGAGGTGAGAGAGGAATATAATGAGAGGAGATAGGGAGAGATAGAATGGGGTAAATTATCTCACATGAAAGAGGCAAAGGAAAACTGTTACAATGAAGGGGAAGAACAGGAAGGCAAAAGGGAATGAGTCAACCTTACTCTCATTGAATTTAGCTTAAGGAGGGAATGACATACACACTAAATAGGGTATCTCACCCTATAGGAGAGTAGGGGGGAAGGGGATGAGAGGAGGAATGATGGAAGGGAAGGCAAGCTGGAGGGGGAGGGAAGTTGGAACCATACACTTTTGGCAAGGGACAGGTTCAAAGTAGAGAATAGAACAAGTGGGGGTCGGGATAGGACGGAGGGAAATATAGTCAATCTTTTATAATATATCCACTATGGAAATATTTTGTGAAGCTACAAATCTACAATCTGTATTGAATTGCTTATTTTCCCAGTAAGGGTGGGTGACAAGGGAGGAAGGAAAAGAATCTGTGATTCAAAGTGTTAAAATCAAATGTTTAAATAAATATATTATTATTTTTTTTACATGTAACTGGGAAATAAGATATACAGGTACTGGGGTATAGAGATCCATCTTGACCTACTGGAAAGTTGGAAGGGTGATGGGGGAGGATATAGGAGAGAGCAGTTTGGGGGAGGGAGTATATAGTGGGATCACTGTTTTGGGGTTGTGGGTAGGGGAAAGACGGGGAGAAACTTTGTAACTCAAAATCTTGTGGAAATGAATGATGTAAACTAAAAATAAACATAAAATTTAATTTAAAAAAAAGCACTACTTCTAGGCATCTGCCCCAAAGTTGTGAGGACTCCCTCTCCACAGCTGTCACAAGCTCTGCCCCACTAGCACTCCTCCTCACCCCATGACCACCATGAAAGACTGCAACCCAGATCCAAGCAAGACAAAGCAAGAGAATCGTGCCTCAGCACCAGCAAAGAAATTCCTGCAATTGCCCTCTGATCAACTGCTTGGTCCCCCCCCCCCCACTATCTGTGGGCCTGGAGCTCTGGAAGCAGCCACAGCTGCTGCTGCCCCCACTTCTGACACCCCCAGGGGCAAGGACCAGATCCTGCTTTTCTCTCACCCAAGTCCAACAGAGTTTCCTCACTGACCTTTTACTTTGTCTTTTGTCTTTGTTGGTTGAGAAGTCTAGAAACTGCCACAGCTACCAGTGATTCATTCCCCTGAGGCCTGCTCTGGTCCTATCTGTCCCAATAAGCTATGCTGATGTGGCCCATGCAGGGCTGCACTCTGCTTCTATTCTGAAGTGATAAACCCTTCCTTTCAGATTTCCAGGCTATCTTCAGTGGAAGATTTGTTTCAGTCTCTTGTTTTGTGGGTTCTGTAGCTCTGAAATTTATTTAGAGTCATTTTTGTAGTTATTGGAGGTAATTGGGGAATGAGCTCAAGTAAGTTCCTGCTTTTATTCTGCCATCTTGGCTCTTCCAGATAACAACTTTTGAAAAGTTGTAGAGGCTATGTCCCTCTTGGCATAGGATTGGACTAGATGACTTCTAAGGTGATCATGTGAGTCATAATTCTAGATCCAATACTTCATTTGAAAAATAATAGCGCTATGTATCCTTGTAATGACTCTGTAAATTCCATTCCAAGCTCACAAAGCAAGGAGAGAAAAAAACAAACAAACCCAGCCAGTTCTGGGTCCCTAAAGCCTGGGAACCAGTTGGTACAGTTGCTGCTATTGGCACCACTGTACAATTTGAAAACAAATTAGGGCATAATTTGGGATAGAAACAGGTGAAGCTCAAATGATTTAGCATTGAGCTGAGATGTAGCAAATGGCAGCTGTTCTGAAAATCCCTGGCTTTACCACTATGGTATCTGGACAGGGATGATTCCTAATATTATTTTATTATATTTAGGTTAAAACAATGTATAAATTTTATCGCAGTTCAGAAATGATGTGATGCAATTCCAGTAGGAGGATATTTGTATTTGACAAAAGTCCAAGATGAGACCATTACTTTAAGTGTTTCTTATCGAATCAGAACTGTGATGAGAAAGCCAAGATTCTTTGGGATTTGAGAAAGGTTCGCATTTCAGGAATGCATTTGAAAAGGAATTTTTAATGTGTACAGAGCCTTTCTAAAAACAGGTCTCACTCTTGTGTTTAGTTTTGATGACTTACCCTGGTCTCAGGACTCTGTGACACCTGTACTCAATTGTCTGTAAAGTAAATGAGTCATGGAGAAACGTTTAACTTTGATCCCACCCAGAAGCCACTGAAGACTCATAGCTGTAATTGCAACCATGACACGAAAATACAAAACAAATTCTACTGCATTGTTTGTCTTTGTCAAAAGAGTAACAACGCTTAGGACTGAAATCCAAAGTTATACGTTACTCTAAAAAGAGCAATTTGTCAAGTGTTTCATTGACACAAATTGAAATGAAATGAGGTCTCGGACTCTTGAGGTCACTTTGAAACAGAAAGAATTCATTATCTAAGTATACACAGAGGAAAAGTGTCTGACAATTGAACTTGGCCTGTGAAGGATGAATGCTCACACATAAAACCATAGCAATACAGGTCACTTGCAGGAAATAAACTACATTAATCTGTAGACTAAAGTGTCCCCTGGTTGATAGCCTAGCTTTTCTTTGTATTACCAATCAGTATTGCTTTGGGGTATGTTGTTTAATTTGCTATAGGAAATCTGTCAAGCCTGCTCCATTTTTTCCTATGGAAGGATTCTGGCACTAGTCCCTTCTTTCAAGCTCAACAGTGATGGAACCCTCATATAACTTTTCCATTTTCTGATTGTTTATCATTATTTTACATATATTATTATACTGAGTAGAGGCAATGTTGCATAGTGAATGAGTGTTGGGTTTAGCATCTAGAAGACAGGGGCTCAAATATATATATATATATATTTTTGCTTTTTGGAGGGCAATTGGGGTTAAGTAACTTGCCCAAGGTTACATGGCTAGGTTTTTGTTTGTGTGTGCGTTAAGTGTCTGAGGCCAGATCCGAACTCAGGTCCTTCTGACTCCAGGGCCAACGCTCTACTCACTGTGCCACCTAGCCGTCCCTGGCTCAAATATTTTCTAACATTTATTAGCTGTGTCACCTGGACAAGTCACAGGAAGTGCCCTGTGACTTACCTAATAAAACAAAGAAAGGTTATCAATAAAACTGTCACACAGAGAGTTCCCCATGCTGAAGAAACCATATATCTTTTGAGTATTTGCATACATTGTACTCAATGGATAAGTTATATTACTCTAAATTATTCTCATCAATAAGCAATTCGCTTGGTTTTGAGTGCTAGTGACCAAGTAAGTAACGAGCATTTGTTAAACTCTTACTGTGTGTCGAGCATTGTGCTAGGTGTTTGTGATCCAAATAAAAAATAAAAATAGTTCTTGCTATCCAGGAGCTTATATTTTAATTTTGGAGACAATATACACATAAATGTGTACATATAAATTATATTGGAAGTAGATGTAAAGTGGTCTTAGAAGGGAAGGTACTAGCAATTGCTGTGGGGGGGGGGCAGCTGGGAAAGACCTCTTGTGGGAAGTGACTTGAGCTTAATTGTGAAGGAATCAGAGATTGAAGAAATGGATGAGAAGAGGGAGAAAATTCTAGCATTGGGAACAGTCAGTAGGAACGCAAGGAGATTAGAAATGGAGAGGGTGAAGAACAAGTAAGCCAGTATGGAATGGGAAGGAGCCAAAGGGTGAATGAAGAGCCTTAAATGACAAAGAGAAGAGCTTATATTTAGTGTAATGTAGGGATGTAACATAACATAATGTAATGTGATGTAGATGTAATAGGAAGATACTGTTTGTTTGTTTTTTCCAGTACAGTATGGTGCAACATGATTAGATCTGGGCTTCAGGAAAATTGCTCTGCAGAATCATTTCAAATGTGGAGAGACTTCAGACAGGAAATTTAATTAAAAAGTTATTGTCACCAGATAAAGCATGGGGATGGACAGGATGAGACCTAGTACTGGCACATCACTGAGACCAGTCACTGCCACATGGTGTAACCCTCCATCTTCTCTCCTTTCCACCTCTCCCCTTGGTGACTGCCAAGGAAACTCATGAGGAGGATGGCACCTTCACTGAAAATGCAGATGACAGGGAGGCTAGGTGGCACAGTTAGTAGAGTGTCAGCCCTGGAGTCAGAAGGACCCGAGTTCGGATCCGGCCTCAGACACTTAATGCACACACAAACAAAAACCTAGCCATGTGACCTTGGGCAAGTTACTTAACCCCAATTGCCCTCCAAAAAGCAAAAAAAAAAAAAAAAATGCAGATGACTCTAACCATGATCCAAAGTTTGAGCCCTTTGAAGATTAAGACCTTTGAAAAAGATAAAGAAGAGCTCTTTAAAGATGCAAATAAAGCTATACTGATTTGTGTCTAAGAATTACCTTCAGGAATGGAAAGAGCAAAGAACAGGTGAAATGAAGCTACTATTTATCAGAGTCTGAAATGAAGGAGGGGATTGTGTGTGGGTGATATTAGATTCATATGAGAAGAGAATAAGGGGAAAAGAGGACCTCTCAGTGAATTGCCTGAATTTTTTTTTAGTGAAGTATGAGGAAAGATTATTTGCTAAAAGAGTGGGCAATCCTGATGGTGAGGGAGTCTTGAGGAAACAAGAGAAAAGCTGGAACAGCCACTGTGATGAACGAGAGGGGGAATGTGAATGTTGTCAGCATATTAAGCTTATTGACTTTGGTTTTATTAAATTATATTTTTATCTAAGGTGGAATAGAAGTATTGGCCTGATTCAATTGAGGGCACTGTAGTAGTTAGATAAAATAAATTTGCAGTGGGCCCAGTATGGTTTTGTTATTTCCTCCAGATACATTTGACAACATAGAAATGAAAGAAAATTAGTGGCAATAATCCATGCAGAGTTTGGCAAGGTGTGAGTGGTGAGAAGACAAGGGAAAAAAATGACTTCATGAGTGGGAGATTGTGTAGAGTTGAACTGGTGAGATTGGGAAGGTAAGAAAGTGTTGCCAAAGTAGGCCATGGTTTGGGAAAGTACTGGAGGGTGGAGAAATTGGAGGTTATGGTGAGAATAAAGAATAGCGTTAGGAAGATTAACATATAAAGAGAGATGAAAACAAAAAGTGTTACGATGACAAAATCAATATTATGGCCAAACATCTGTGTATATGTGGCTCCTTTGGAGTGGAGCAGGGTATAGGAGTTGAATAGACTGAGCAAGTAAGGATTTAGGGCATCTGAGGGGGACATTACCATATATACTGAAGTTCCCTGGTGTGAGAATAGGAGTTCAGGTAGAGAGGGATACCGTGAGTGAGTCCTGAATGTCATAGTGATTAGCAGATGATGATTATCAGAATTTCAGTTGAGTGATAAATTTGGATTGTGTCGGGGTAATGAGAGAAACTTCAGATGATTCTGGAAAGAATGGTTAGGGATGCTGGGTAATCCAGGGAAGGGGATCTGGATCCCAAATGAGTACTGAAAAATGGACGGAGTAAGGGAGGAAGTGATGCAAAATAAAGGACATTTACTAATTGTGGAGCAGGAATTCCAGAGGGTACAGTGGAAGAGATGGGCAGATTTGGAGAGGAACCTTTGGAGGGCATTAGGGTTGAGGTTGATGGGAGTAAGGGAGCAAACCAGTGGGACTGGGAAGAGGCTTTGTTCTTCATGAGTTAGAAGTTCAATGTCTTTGGGATAGGAAGAGCAAGATGAAGGGAGAATATGGTAAGAACTGGGAATAAATTAAGGCATAGTATCAATGAGACCCCCTGATGAAGGCAAGCTTAATATTGGACCTAGAAATTCCCCCCCAGCCTTCACTTGCCCAATCTGTCATGTAGCTTTGTACTAGAAGGTGTTTAGAAGACTATTTTATGGCAAGTAGGACCAGGAGGAATGCTATATTCCTGACTAGGAAGCAGGAGTATCTGTGTCTTGGGCCATTATGGCATGTGCAAGACCTGATTAGTGGTTCATTGTTAATATGGGGAGGGATGGGAAGGATGTCAACATTTTAAGTATATTGATCTCAGTTTTATTAAACATTATTTTATAAATAATGTGGAATAGAAAGCTGATCAAGTTTTCAGCTGACATTAAGTGAGGGTAGAACTGACAATAGCTAGGAAAATAATTATAGAAATCAAAGGGACTTGAATAAATCAGAGAAAAAACCAGTTTGTCAAAAATAGGAGGAACTTAAATAGGACTAAACATCATGTTTAAATAATGATCCTTACAGAATGGTGCTTCCCTCAGTCTTCAAAAACCTGTCATGCACATGTCGTATAGGAATGACTAGAAAGCACATGCATCAAGTCAAGGTATTGATTCTTTCCTCTTCAGTTGAATCCAGTCAGTTCACAAGTCCTGTAAAGTCTTCATAATACCTCTTCAATATTTCTCAGAGGATCCATTCTCATTGTCACTGCCCTGGTGAAGGTGCTTGTCACCTGATGACTGGACTATTGTAGTAGCTGCCTACTGGCTCTACATTTACTCAGAAGTCAATATTATTTAATATTTCATAAATAACTTGGAATGACAATTAATTGAAGCCAGATTATATTCTTTAGTTTTCCCCTTCCAATCCACACACTGCTACCAGTGTTAAATTTACTAAAATGCTTTTGAATTTAAAAAGTTTTGATGATTCATTTTCTTTAAGATAAAATTTCAATTCCTTAGTGTTGCATTCAGGGCACTGCTCTAAAACCTATTTAGTTATTCAAACTAATTTCATGGAAGAAAATGTAAAATGACCCATAGGCCCATTCCTGAGGAATAGATTAGAATCCCCTCTTGCTATAGAGATCTGTCAACATACTTTATCCCCTGTGGCCCTCTCCACTCCTTGCCTTCCAACAAATGATAGACATTGTTTTTATCCAGTTACATTTTATAAGGACTTTCATGTCAGAGCCTATTTCTTCCAGGGGTACCCCTATCCTTTAGGTCACTCAGATGCACAATCTTTAAGTCATTCTTGATTCTTCCACATTTCTTCCTTATTCCATGTCCCTTCTCTTCTAATTCATTGTTAAGTCTTGTTGATTATTCCTCATTTCTTCCTCCATGGAATCATTCACAATCATTCTTTTCTCTCCTTCCATTTTGCCATCACCTTAGCTCAGGCCTTTATCACTGCTTGCTAAGACTATTACAATAGATTTCTAATTATCATCAATACTTCAAACCTCTCCTCTCTCCAATCCATCTACATGTTGTTGTTTATTCATTTTCAGTCATGTCCAACTCTTTGTTACCCAATTTGAGGTTTTCTTGTCAAAGATACTAGAATAGTTTGCCATTTCCTTCTCCAGATCATTTTACAGATGAAGAAACTAAGGCAAACAGGGTTAAGTGACTTGCCCTGGATCTCATAGCTAGTAAGTGTCTGAGGTCAGATTTGAAACTCAGATAAATGAGTCTTCCTGACTCCAGGCCCAGAAATCTATCCACTGTGCCAACTAGCTACCCAAACTGTCATAGACATATTATTTATTAAAGGTACAAGTATTTTCTTGGAGATTCATTCATTCATTTGATTGTGTCTTTTGTTAGGACCAAAATGGTATCACTGTACCTTGAAGTCAAGGTACAGTGTTTCTGACTGTATCTGATCAGACCAGTAAGAGCTCAGAAACCTCTGCCACAGGTCAAATGCAAATAGTCCATGTAGACATTTGGGGTGAAGAGGTCTCTAAATTTGCACATGTCCCATTTCTTTTGAGCTACTGCATTTCTACTTTATTTGTAGAGCACAACATCTTCTTTGATGCTGGCATGCCATGGGGGCTGTCCCTTGTTAGTGTCTCCCAAGTTGTGCAATCAATTCCAAAGTTCTTCAGAAAGATATGCAGAGTATCCTGGTAATTCTTCTTCTGACCACCATGTCAATGCCTTCCTTTCATGAGTTTTTCATAAAATAGTCTTTTAGGTAAACATATGTTTGACTTCCTTATATGATGGCCAGCCCATCAGAGTTGTGCCCTCTGCAGTAAAGTTTGAATGCTTGGCAGCTCAGGTTGAGAAAAGACCTCAATGTCTAGTACCTTATCTTGCCAGGTGGCCTTCAAACTCTTCCTAAGACAATTTAAATGGAAACAATTCAGTTTCCTGGCATAATGCTGGTATGTTGTTCAGGTTTCACAGGCATAAAACAATGAGGTCAACATAATAGCTCTGTAGACCTTGAGTAGGCATGTTCTCTCCCACATCTTCCTTTGGAGTCTCCCAAACAGTGAGCTAAGTCTGGCATGCATGCATCAATCTTATCATCAATATGTATGTCCCTGCAAAATATACTGCTTAGTACCATCCATTGGGAGGACTTTGTTTTGGCAAAGAAAAAAACAAAGGGATAGTGGAAGTGATACAAGTTTGCATGGTGAGCCTAAAATCCTAGCTTCGGAGGATACTGTGCTTGTTAGATTTCTTGAGTTCAGAAGTTCTGAGCTGCAGAGGCCTATGCTGACCAGTGTCCATTCTAAGTTTGGCATATAGTGAGATCCTGGGGGCAGTGGGCCCTTGGGTTCCTATGGAGAAGTGAATTAACCAAGACTAGAAATGGAGGATGTCAAAGCTCTTACTCATGTCAGAGTGGGTTATGAATAGTCTTTGCCCTTTTAGCCTTGGTGACATAGGGAGATCTAGTCATCATCATTATCATCATCATCATCATCATCATCATCATCATCATGATAGTGCTGTAATACTGCTGAGAGTTGGTCCTTCATGTTCCACAGCAGCAACTAATATTACATTTAAGTAAGGATTATACTTACTTATAACATCTTATAGTTGAAAGGAATGGAAAAGATCATATACTTTAAGTCCATCATTTATTTGTAGCACCACCTATGGGAATTATTTTCCCCTAAATCATACTAATAGCTTTGTTCCCCAGGTTGATGACTATTACCTAAGTATAGAACCAATGTAATATTCACAGCACCAATGGTGACTATGAATATGCTGGCACAATTCTGAAGTGCAAATTATAATAGACTCTCCACATAGAAGGCAGAAGCAAAATATTTATTTAGACACCAGAAAGTCAAATCCCAACACCAGGAAACCAAATCCATCATAGTAACAAAGAAGTTAATACACCATAGTACAGCAGGGAGCCACACCATCTTTTAGCCTTCCCACAAACACTCACAAGCCTAGATGTCTCCTTGGCTGCATCCCCTCCTCCATCCAACCCTAAATGCTCTGACTCCCAGCTTCCTGTGGGCTCGGCTCCACCCTTCAGCAAACTCCTCCCACACAGACTCCTTGTGATTACATTTGGTCTATTGGGGGCTGGAAAGATCTTCAAATCAGGAAAGATCTTCAAATTCCCTTAGACCTATTAAGGAGCAGGGAAGATCTTCAAATTCCCATTACCATTATACTAGGTTTCAAGATACACAATAGACATGTAATCCTTATGTAAGCTCATAAGCCTCATCTATGTATGGTATCTTCTAATGGGTAAGTAGTTCCATTATAAGATATCATGGCTAGGGGGTTAGAAGAGAAGACATATCATTCCTTTTTTTCCCCTTTCCTCCTTCTTGTCCAGTAGAAAAGTGAGGGGAAAAACAAAGCATCATCCTTTCTCAAGAGCTGGATTCTTCCGATTCTCTTCTCTACTACCAGGAGTCTAACTCTACAAAATTCTCCTAACCCATTTGTATCACAGCTGGCAAATTTGTTTTTATAGGCTACCAGGACATGACTGATCTTCTGCAAGTCAATGGAAAGATGTACATCCAATTCTATCAAAGATAACTTCATATCTAGTAAAAGGGTAAAAAAAAAAGTGGTGTTTTTTTTTTTACCTCCCACTTATGTTAATTCATCAACTGGGCAACAGAAAGGAGGAATAAAACAAGTTTAAACCACCTTCCTTCACTGTACAGATGGGGGGATTTAGAGATGAGAAAGTAGGACTGAGGGAGATGAAATAATTTGTTCAGCATCATGTGCTAAATGATAGAAGAACTGTTCAATACTGTCTTATTGCTTATTTGGCTGCAGAGAGCAACTTGAGTCAATTTCTAAGTGATCCTCAGTGAGACAATATGGTCATTATCTTTCCTTAGAAAGGAAGGCATGGAGCACACGTGGACAGAGATAGCTATAGTGACTGATGAATCCCTAGATGTAACCACTGAGTACCAAAGCCATTTTTCACCACTAGTGATCTGATTGAATCATAGCTGACAAATTCAAAAGTGCTTAGAGTCTATTTGCCAAGAGTCTACAATTCTTTTTCCTTAGTCACCTCTCTCTCTCTCTCTCTCTCTCTCTCTCATCCTCTCTCTCATATTCTCTCTGTCATTCTATCTCTCTCATATTTTCTCTCATTCTCTCTCATGTTCTCTCTCTCATTCTTTCCCTCTTTCATTTTCTCTCTCTCATTCTCTCTCTCTCATGTTCTCTCTCTCTCTTATTCTCTCTTTCTATGTCTTCACACACATACATACACACACATAATAGATAGAGAGGTAGATGACCTTCTGGATGAGCCTTACATGTGTTCTACAGCATGTCCTGACTCAGGACAAAAAAAGAGTCCATGTGGCTGCATCAGAGACTGAAACATATCCTCTAAGTATTCTTTGTTTTGATAATGAATAAATTGCAAGATAATATCCCCATGAGCATGAATTATCTTTCTCTTCCTTAAATCCAGAACCAGACTCAGCAAACACATTTTGGTGCTGTCAGTGAACAGTGGTATATGGTTGGTACATGAAATCCAAAGGAATGCCCTGTTGCTAGTCACACTGATATTTGCACATGTCTTTGTAGATGTTGTTTCCGGGCTGCCTTGGGAGCTTAAGATTGATATAGAAAGCTGTGTCTGAAGCCATGTTCTCTTCTGTGCCAACATGAAAGAACCAGCTGCAGTGGCACCCCATGCATAGTTGGGATGATGTGAACATCCAGCCCTGCTGGATAGACTGCTGAATAATTGTACAGTATAATCAGTGAGATGCCAATGGGGAGGACTTGGCGATACTCATGATGCCTTTGTCTTATTCAATAGACCAAAGAGGGGTTGATGAATATGAGATGATACTTGGCACACTCACTGAGATGCAGCTACTGAATTCCATGGGATCTGATGACTTTCCTCTCTACTCCGGCAATATTACTCACGTATGTTGAAATTCTCTGATATCCTGCTTGTCAAATCTAGCTTCAATAATGCCATTCAAATCTCTGCAAAAATTTCCTTTCTCCTATGTTAGAAGTAGAAGTGAGAGTGAAGAGAAATTTCTGATGATCCATCCTTCTCCATACTTAGCCTGAGAAACATTTTGTCCTAATTGTCTTGATGGGATATTTTATCAAGACATTGCAGATCTCTTAATGACATTCTGAGAGCTGTGACTACTATCATTTATCAAGTGATAGACTAATTAAATGAAAGCACATGGCAAAGTTTGTCATCTATTTCACTGAGGATGACAGTCCAAATCAGATATCTTTGTGGTCATAAGCTTATTTGATTTGGAGATTTCGGTGTCATAAAATTTCATGTACCTTTAAGAGGAGATCTTGCCTTTTTAAAGGGACCCTGAAGGCTGAATAAAGTGCTTCAGTGGTTTCATTTATACAGCTCTAAAAGTGATTGAAAGGCAATACAGATGCATAATGCAGAATTAAAAGGACAATTCAGTCCAAGTTCTTTTGTCACTCTGATCTGGAAGCCTTCAGAATTGAAAAGTGCTTCACCCAGGAAATGCATGAGTGATTGAGAAGGCCCCAGAAGAAATACTTATGCTCTTTATTCCCAGTAGCAGAGGGATTGAGGGGAAATTGATTGATTGATTGATTGATTGGTATGGTAACTCCAGTCCCAGCTATGGACACTAGCAATTGGTAGGAGAAATTGAACATGAATTGAATTTCTTGGCAAATCATTCTTGCCTAGAGTTGTGAAAATTCAACATGAGGTAAAAAAGAAATGGTTGGAGATGGTAATATCTTGGACGTACACAAGAGGGCAATCTTTCCCCACACAAAGTAGACCTTTTAGCCTTTAAAATAAGGTCACGTTCAAGGGCTTATTAATTTTTTTTTGTTGCCCCCCTTTTTATGTCACCTTTGTCCTTTTCAGTAAGAAAATATGCAACTGTGTAAACACTGCTTTGAAAAACATTAATAATGAGAAGCTCCTTGAGGACAGGATTTGTTTGACTTTTGTCTTGATAACTCCAGAGCCTCACAGATGCCTGACACAGCAGGTGCTAAGTGTTTGTTGACTGAATAGTAGCAACCCTAATTTCTGTAGAGTTTTAAGGTTGATAAAGTACTTTAACATTATAATTCTGTGAAGTAAGTAGTCTGGGGATTATTACCCACAGTTTATTGATGCTGCAGAAGTGGAAGCCCACAAAGTTTAAAGGACTTTTCTATATTTACATGACAGGATAAAAGTAAAAACAAAACAAAATAAAACCCTGGATCTGAACCTAGGAATTCTGACTCACAAACCATTGTCTTTTTGATTATATTAACACAGACACAGACACAGACACAGACACATACACATTGTGGTGGTTTGTGATTTATTTTATTTACTCTTTTTTTAAGATGGAACAAGATCAGTAACTAGATCTTGCCTATCAGAACATAGGTAAACTGAAGTCAAGGTTCTTATAAGTCTCAGTAAGAGAGAATGATGCTTTCTTTCTGGTCAAATGGTACAGATTACATAAAATTAAATGATAATTTTGGAGTGTTATGAGTAGGATTTGAACATTTGCTCAATGGCCAGTGGAGTATCCTACTCTTAAATTAGTTAAAAAGTCTTCATGTATTGATCAAGAGACAAGTACTTTTTTGGTGTGTCACTTTCTAGCTGTGAGATGTTGGAGAAGTCACAGCCTCTCAGGTCTTCATTTTCTTTTTCTATCAAAAAAAGAGTTTATAGTAGATGATCTTAAGTTTCTCTGCAGCCTGGGGGTATTTTGGAGCGAGCTCTGATTGTTAAATTTTCAGTGTGAGCCTTTACACCTTGGAAATCACCAAACATTGCAAATCAGGGAATGATTTATCTTTGGTTGATTGTCTCCAGGTTAAGAAAGTGATGGGGAAAAATGTTAATAATGTAGATCAGACTTAAATGTATGTCTAGGTTTTTGGGCAATTGGTTCTTAAACATTTACCAGCAAATCCCTGCTTTTAACCTTGACATATCTAGATTTTACTATCTGTCCTACACTTTCATTTTCTTAGATTATATTCACAATCTTTGAAAACAAAATAGCTCCCCAGTATTTTGGAATGATTTAACTGGGGTTTTGCCTGAAGAGAAGGAATAGATTCTGGGATAGACTCATAAGCCTTGTGATTCAATGACAATGATAATTAACAATTAGCAATTTGAATCTCTGTCATCATTCTCACCCTAACACCCACATGCAATATGTTTTTTCAAGTCAGAGATTATGTCTTATTTTGTTTACCCTTGACTCTCCCAGCATTTAGCACAATGAAATACACATTTGCTCTGAAGTAAATGATTGTTGAATGAATGAATGAACTTATTACTACTACTTCTGTCTCTCAGTCTGATTTTCATCTCTTTCTGCTGTTTTTTTCTCCAGAGGAATTCAGCCAATGGATGGATACATGAACATATGAAAGAAAGACCAGTTATCACCATCACATTAACCATTTGATGGCTTGTAGTTTTGCTAATTTTTCCTAATGCCTCATTTTGCTCATGGTTCCAGTCTGAGTGATGCTCTTGTTATCAGGCATGAAAAGACGATGGGACTTTTTTTCTGGCATTTTTTTAATGGTTCCTCAAAAGGTCTTCAAAATTGACAATAAAGTTCCAGTCCTTAAAGAGCTCAGAGAGCCCACTATGAATGATAAAGTCTTATGTTTTCATTTGAGTTATACTGAATAGCACCTCAATAAATTGCCTAGGATAATTATGAGAGGAGTGACATTTCTGACTAGAAAGAAACTGTAAGGACTCGCCTTGCTGGGCTGATGCCAAACTCACCTCTCCAGCCACCTCTACGACTCTCCAAGCACCTTCCATGATTCTGGTTGCCCCACTACGACCTCTGGTTTGCCCCCATGAACCCCTCGGGGTAGCTTGCTCCTCCCAAACAGACAAAGGAGTCCTGACACCAAGATGTAATGTATCTTACCGTTTAATCTCTTTCTCGTTCACAATCCCCTCTTCTTTCTCACCTTCTTTCACCTCACCTCCCTCCTTTTATCTCCTTTTCCCCCAACTCTGTTTCCCCACATGCCTCAGCAGCAGGCTCCTCACAGGAGGGAGTGTTCCCCTGTTAGCAGCCTGTGTTCAATACCCTGCAATCACGGGGCAGGACACATGCTCAGGTGCCTCTAACCCAGCCTGAGTTGCTCTGTCATTTGCCTGAGTTTTCCATGACTTCTCAGAGTTTGGGTGAAGTCTTAAAGGGCCTTAACAAGAAACCACACCAGCAAGGTGCACACATACACACACACACATTCCTCTGGCATCTAATGACTTATTTTTAAAATCTGGAATTAATGTGATCAGCAATGTCTTTAAAAATGGCACAGAGGGGACAATTTAATATAATTTTAGTTGAATATGAATTTTTAAAGCAACTCTTCTATATTCCTTTCCCTTCTCTGCTAGTAGAGTTTGGTATATCATAGTTATACCTTCAACATGACCAGAAACATTAGAGAAGCAAGACAGATATTAAATGAATGACACTTGGGACATCATGGTCCTCCAGAGCAGGTGGTTGGATGGCAGCAGAGTTTTTAATTCTGCTTTTCCCTGACTTAGCATTTACTCTAAAACAACCAGGAAGATAAAAGAGATAAGGTTGGATATTTTGGGGGCTTCCAAGCAGAAATGGAATTTCCTAAGCACTTTAATTACAGACACAACATGGGGAAATATCAACATCAAACAACTCGTGGGAATATCTGTTTTCCATGAGCTTCTGTCCAGTTTCCAGTTTCATTATTTGTGGATATTGCTTTCCACTGGCAACCTAAAAATCATGGGGGTGGTATAATGCTCTGAAGTCAATAGCTATTCCTGCATGCTAATTAATTGGGTTAAATTTAGAAAGGGTGTCATGTTTCTAAAGGAAATACTGTTCCAATACAGTATTTAACTGTGAAGCCCCTAGCAAGAAGATAAAGGAAAAAAAAAACCAAACAAATCAAAGGCATAGGGTTGGAGACTTTTCTCTTGTATCAATCAACAACAGATTGGGGAGAGGCATATGTTTTGTAGAAATAATACTACATTTTTAGTGATTTGAATTGGTAGGTAATGTTAAAATGTGAAAAAAAAAGGCTTCTAATTTCCAAATGTTTGATCCAATGCAGAATAGTATAACAGCCCTCTACCAAGACTTGGGCTGGTAACAAAGACTTTGTATTTCAACCCAGTTTGGAAAGAGAGGAAGATAAGATCAGATCAAAATTGGAGGGTAGGGTTTCTTTCCCCCATCAAAGGTACATTGGGAATTTTGAGGATCTCAGAAAAGAGGACAGGGGAAAAGGGGGAGGTGGTAAAAATCAGTTTCCCTGACACGTGGATTAGTAGGGAGGCTATAGTTGATATCAGCAATATCTGTAGTCGTTTCTTCAGACCCAAATCTCATAGGACACTGAGAGGTAGCCTATAAATGGACAAGTGGTGAGATGTATGATTGTGTGTGTGTGTTTGTGTGTGTGTGTGTGTGTGTGTGTGTGCCTGTGTGTGTGGTATGTGTGGGGCAGTCTCTCTAATAATTAGAGCTTTGAGAGAAAAACAGACATAAGGACTGGCTACTCTTACTCCTAGCTTGTCTTACTTTGACTAGATATAATGGGCACCTGTTTTTTTTTTTTTTTTTTTGTATATGGGGTGGGGGAGAGTCTGTAGCTAGAAGAAGGATATAGGACCCATTTTCAGAAGAGAATCCTTTTGGCTTCCTTTCTAAGAGGTTGCCATATAGTGGGAAGGAACAAATCAAGCAACTAAACTAAACAGGGAGGAAAGACTTACATTTAGGTGTTTTTCTATGTTTATAACTTTTCTATTGCAAAAAAAAGTTCATATGAATGTTTGTAACTTGAAAGATCTGATTTCTAGTTTGGCTTGTGATAGAGCAATGAAAGCTGAACTAGTACCTTGCACACCTATGTCTTCTTCATAGTAGATACTGTATATAAGGGGATGGACTTTGGTGGTGATAAGCAGAGAAACTGAGGAGGTAGGTAGTGGTTGGTTGTGAGCAGGTCTGGCTTAAGTCTTGGCAAGCTAATTCATAACCAGTGAAACAGCATTTATTAGTTGCCTACTACATACCTGATACCTGTGGATCCCTACTCTGAGGGAGAAAATATTGTATCAGAAGAGACATTATATATATACATATATATATATATATATATATATATATATATATATATATATATGCGTATGTACAAAAGAAATATATGGTGAATGTGATGGGCAGGCCTTGCTTAGGTCAGGAATCTATTAGTTCAGATTCAGTATTTATAGGCCACTAAAAGTTAACATAGAAAGAATATAATAGGGGCGGCTAGGTGGCGCAGTGAATAGAGCATCGGCCCTGGTGTCAGAAGGACCTGAGTTCGGATCTGGCCTCAGACACTTAACACACACAAACAAAAACCTAGCCGTGTGGCCTTGGGCAAGTTACTTAACCCCAATTGCCCTCCAAACCCCCCCCCCCAAAAAAAGAGAGAGAGAATATAATAATAAAATGTTGATAATAGTAATAGCAAATGTTTATATTATTATATAAATCTTCAAGATTTGCAAAACATTTTATGTAGGTTAATTCATTTTATCCTCAGAACAATCCCGTGAGGTAGAGGCTATTATTATCTGCATTCTGTAGATGAGGAAACTGAGGCAGACAGAGGTCACACACGACTAGTAAGTTTTTGAGGCTAGATTTTAACTCAGAGTCTCCTGCTTCTGGGACTTCACTCCTAGCACTCTATTGTGCTACCTGGCTACCTCTAATAATAATATTTATCAAGGTACAACAGAAATGAGATTTAGTAGATGTGTGGCCTTCCCTTCTTCTTCCCTCCCCCTCCCCCACTGGGAAATGTTACTGGTCAGAAGGACAGCATGTGGTGATTCAGGTAGTCTTAAGGCATTCACCAAATCTGAGCATGCAGATAGGCTTTTTGTGCCCTTGGGTGATGATGAAGTCAGGTCAATATAGTTAGAGGTTTCCAGACTTACTAGCTGTGTCAAGGGAAGCCCAGCTTAAGCCTTTTCTAACCCCAAAGTCAATCATGTCTTGTTTTTGTTGCCATTTATGTAAAATCTAATCGAATCCCTATAGGGGATTAGAAGGAGAAGATTCTAGTATTGACATTAGTCCTATCATAGTGATTTATGGATGGTAGGAAAAGGCAGTAGCATCTGGTTGATCAGGAAAGATTCCAGATAGAAGGTAGTGCTTGATCTACATCTGGAAGGAGATAAGAGATTTTAAGAGGCGGAGATGAAGAAATGGTCATGTTTCTTGCAGAGCCAACAACCCCAAGTTTTGGCCCTGCTAGTGGGTTCTATTGAAAATTCATCAGAAGACTTTTAGTCTGGAAAGCTATACTTATGAATAAAGGTAGAAAAAGGTGGAATAATGAACCTATATCATTCCCTCCATTGAAGCTATTGCTCACACCAGATGGTTTGGTTATTTCCATGGCAAACATTTTCTGTGGTATAGATACAACTTGAAAGCTTTGGGGTTTACCTATCACCAGTAGTAATGAATAAAATATACATGAGGAAATAATAGATGAGATGGTTTGCAGTTGAACCAAAACCCATATGTTCTGAATGAATAGTGCGGCATATAGCCAAAAACCAGGTTTTTGAGAATTGTGAAGTTTTAATGCAAATGTCCTTCTTTAGTTATATGTAGCTGAATGATCTTTTAATCTATTTATAATCAGTTAATCAACAAATAATTATTTAGCATCTATCAGGTAGATACAAAAAACCACATCAGAAATTTGTAATGACTTGTCAATGAATTTGGTATGTACAATAAGCTGTCAAGACTCGAGCAGTTATTACCTCTCATACATAATTCACATTTAAGAAACTTGACTTTTGAATCTAGAAGAAAAGAATCGTGCCTGCTCAAAGAAAACTTTCCTTTTTCTTTTTTTAAAGTTTTTTTTTTCTTTTTTGGAAGGCAATTGGGGTTAAATAATTTGCCCAAGGTCACACGGCTAGGTTTTTGTTTGAGTGTGCATTAAGTGTCTGAGGCCGGATCCGAACTCAGGTCCTTCTGACTCCAGGGCCGACGCTCTACTCACTGCACCACCTAGCCGCCCCTAAACTTTCCTTTTTCAAGATATTTTCAAATTAGACCTCAAGTTTTCAGAAGGAGGCACAAATGACTAATAATGGTGGCAGGAAAGTGAGGACATCTCATTTAGCGTCTGACAATCTTAGAGATAATCATTGTCCTTGACTGCTGCACCAGTACAATGACAAGTAGGGAAAAGAAACCGTTCTATTTGAAACTCCTCAAGACAAAAGCAGATTTGGTGCCTTTACATCTGTCTTTTTCATTTTTCTTCTCAGTCGTATGGCTTGAGCACAGAATCAAGTGTCCTTGAGTACAGATGAGAGGAAAATATATACCTTTTCATTATAAGTCCCAGAAGCTTCAAAGGGACAGCATTACTTTGACTTAGCAAAGACTATTGAAATAAATGAGTAAGTCATCCCCTCACCCCCTGCCTCAGGTGATATTTGAAAGCTGCCCAAAAAAATCCAGGCACCAAGTTTAGGCCACATGGCCTCTAACCAGTTCCATCTGTGTAGCCCACCACTCTGAGTAGCACAACTGGTCCATTGTGAATCCCTTTGCACCCCTTCCACCCTGCATATTCTATTTTAAGCCTTGTGGAGGTGGTGGAATGCCATATATTATTGTATAGTAGGGTGGGCAAGGGGTGACTGGGTCTCCAGGAGCCATTGAACAGTTGCTGTTCTTCGAAGGGGGATCCCCTGGCTCCTGTCCAGCCAAACTTATTTGACAGTTATAAATGCTGATATGCTGCAGGTCAACATTCCACCTCTCCCTCCACTTCTGTTCTGTCTTTGATCAACATGTGAAATATGAGTGAGGTGGATCTATTAGTCAGAAGTAGCTTCTCAACAGAGCACCTATTCAGGCATTGGGTATCAGCACTCTCTAGGAGACAGCTGTTGCAGATGCATTAGACAGGGACAGATTTAGTCTCTTGCATGGATTGTAAATGGAGCCTGCCACACAGGCTTAGTCTTGTTTCATGAAGAACTGCTAGCAACTCCTTGTTATTGTAACCCTTGTTAACTCTCTGCCTAGTAGAAATAACCCTTGTTACCTCTCCTGCTGTGGGGAAATAAATGTCAAGGATGAAGGCTGTGGGGTTGGGCTACAATTCAGGTTATTCCGTGAACAAAAGAGGAGTTGTGTCTTAAAAGGACAGGTTGCTTTTCCTCCTTCCTGGAGAGAGACTGAAAGCTTCTGAGACCTAACCAAATGCATAATGGGGTATATAGGCTTAACCAGACAGTGTCACAGCTTTCCTTCTCAATAGGGACTGAAACTGTCTCAAGATGGGTGGGTCTGATGGATGCAGAGTGAGGAGTTTGGTCTTAGAATCTCTAGGAGAGAGGGGGAATGGAAGTAAGGGCGGTTAAAAGAGCATGCTGGTGGAGAATGGCCTGTTGATTGGAGAGGGAGAGAGAGAAAGCTCTAGGAAGCATTTTGGGATGTAAGCCCAGAAACTACAGTGATATGTAAATTACTCAGTACAAGCAATAACTTTGACATGATTTCATTTTGTGACAGCAAAGGCCATGTCTGTGTGCTCTATATCCACTAGGATAACTTAGAACATCTGACCTTTACCAGATCAAACTAAATGATGCTGGCATCCCCACTTTCAGTTATTCTTCTCTTAGTTGAGTGCTGGATTTTGTGCCAGGTTGTGTTGAAAGCAGCTCTTCTAGTATGTAAAATGAGTCACTAACCCAGAATCCTTCTGAAGTGATCCCATGTTTTCTGCTTGCTTGACTTTTGCTATGTATAGCCAGCCAGCAGGTGCATTAGCAGTATCTTGTCAGTGCTAATCCTATCTCCTTATGATGCTGTAATTCAGGAGGAGCTGAGGTGAGACTAACCACATCTCTTCATCAAAACATGCCCCAGCTAAGATTGTCTTGCCCTTATATGGAAGTTTTCTACTTCTGCCTATAAAAGAGGCGCCCAGTTTGAATTCAGACTGGCTAGCATTCCAACTGCTAGCTGCCTTGGTGTGCTGAATAAAATCCTTTTAATTTTCTTTTCCTGAGTTTGCCTCATTAATCACATCAAGGTCTGAACTAGGACTTTTCCTTTTAACAACAGACTCATGAGAGCCTATTAAATTTTCATTGTGAGCATTTACACCTTAGAAATGAATGAAAGCTACAGGATTTGGCTTAATTTTTTGGATTTTTAAAAATTGTTTGAATTTAAGAAAATAAGGGAGAAATGCCAGTTAAACTTACAAGTGTACCATGTGTATACACTTATCCTTCATCCCCCAAGCTGGTTGTTAAACATTTACCAGCATAAATAACCTTGCATAAATACATTTCATTACTCTCTTTTGATGTATTTTTAATTCTGGTTTTGAAGAATGGATATTGTTCCATTGTTGTTCTGTCATGTTTGACTCTTCATGACCCATGTCCATGGGATTTTCTTGGCAAAGATACTGGAGGGGCTTGCCATTTTCTTCTCTGGTGGATTAAGGCAAACAGAGGTCAAATGACTTGCTCAGAGTCACACAACTAGTGTATGTCTGAGGTCAGATTTGAACTTGTGCCTTCTGGACTCCAGGTACAGAACGCTATCCACTGAGTCATCTTGCTGCTCCTATATATTACACTTAGAGAATTCTAACTTATGAAGAGAACACTTCAACAATTGTTAGAGATATTGCTATAGGGAAGGTAAGCTTTTTGAGAATCATTCAAAGTTCACAATGAAAAAGATTTAGAAAGTACAAAGGAAAAGGCACCTGAAAAAGAACATTAAGAACTAATGCACTGTTGCTTCAAAATAGCCCAATTAAACTTTAGAAAAACAAAACAAAAAGGACCTCGAGGAACTTTGCAGTGAAGGATATTGTTATTAATTCCCCTGCAGAAAAAGTATAAGTTTCTTGAACTTGGATGTATAGTGAGAAGACTAGTAAAAAAAAGAAAAATAAACCTAAAACACAACGGCTGCTACCTATGGATATAAAGAAAAAAAAATGTTAACCATGATCAAGACAAAGACTATAACACTGAAGATTGTTGAAAGATAATTTTTACTGTTGAAACTCACCTTTTCAATTCTAGGTTATGCTAGAAACCATTATTAGAATAAATTCAGGTGAGCATAAGATCTGTACATCTTTATCTGAACATAAGATGAACACATAAAAATGTTTTTAGGATTTTTTTCTTTCCGTTGGGCCTGGATACCAATCATGTTAATGAAATAATGAACTCTGATAAATATATTGATATGCTGAGAAGCAGAATTATTCCAGAATTATAGAAATTCCCAAATGGAGATGAGAAACTGAAATGTAATCTTTCAGCATATCACATATCATTTGAGATTAAGAGATGTCGAAGAGATAGCGATAAACATACTTCCATAGCTTGGGATCTTACTTGATTTACACCCCATTGAAAGTATCTGTTTATAATGAACCAACTTTTGGAAAAAAAAAAGATTTTTCATTAAAAGGAGGTTTAAGGGCCAAGATTTCATGATGAAGAATTATAGAATATATGTTATACTCTTGGGAACTTAATGCCAAATACTCTTTTTAAAGTGACTACAACAGAAGAACATAATGCATATTAAAATTTTATTAAGGAAAAATCTTACTGTCCTTCTGAATGACATATTCAAAAGTCTCAAGAACCCTATTCAACACAATTCCCTAGTAGGGTAGGCCCGACTCAGACCACTTTGTTGTTTCAGGTTTCTAATTGGAATGAAACACATTTAATAGAATATTTAACAGTTAACATAAGGAAGTTTAGTTAACTGTAGTATAGAAAGGATATAGTATTTAGCTCAGGTAGACTTAATGTTCTTCCCTCCCCACATCTCCATACAAAAATGCAGCAGTTCAGCAGGGCAGATGGTGGTAACTTAAATGTCCATGAGAGATCTGCCAGGTCTTCAGGGGCCTTACTGCCCATAGCTAGGTCTTATTTTTGTCTAGAGGTAACCAATAAGCTGAATTCAGGGCCCAAGCTTTAGTCCCATGAGCCAATCAAGTCTTAATGACAATTTCAACAGAAAATAATTCAACCTGAAGGGGGATGGGATTTGCACTGTGCCCCTAAAAGGAAAAGACTATGTCTTTGGGATCTGGACCCCAAAGTCCCTGAACCCCGATCCCTGGCATTCCCCTGAGGCACCTGGCCCATTCCAGTCAATAGTCCTTTTAACTGTCCTTTCATTGTTGTCCTCATTGTCCTGGAGTCACCCCAAACCCCTTGCCACTCTACAATCTCATCCAGCTCTTCCTATAGTCTTTCAGTATAAAAGTGTTGATCTTGCCCCCATTAAATTGTCCAGATTCTTAAAATCCCATCCACTTCTATTGGTGACACAATTAACCTTGTCTTTGACTGAACGAAAGCTTGAGTGGTCAAATTCTTTTGAGGCAGTCTCTCGCTCTTTGCTCTGTCATTTCAGGGTTCTTAGCACCCCTAGACCCCAATGTAGCCAACTAATAGAGGGATACTGGTAGATATTCCTCCCCCAGACAATTCTCAAATTAATAATCATCAAGGAAGCCTGAAGCCTACCTCAGTAGGTAGGCTTAGGAATCACTCCCAAATACAATCATGCAAATTCCACAAATAACAGTTTGAAATTTTTATCATCTTAGACCATAGTTCTTAAAGACATAGAGCACTTTCACATCTGTCTCTAGTTTCTGAATGCCCACAGACAGTTTACTGTCTTATTGCTCTGGGTCAATCTGAGTCTCTTCTATTATTAAGCCAAAAGCATGCCAGTCAGCATCATGGACAGAGGATATAAGTGATCAGGGAATCAAATCACCTGGGACTCCTCTTCCCTCATATTTTTGTTCTTTCTACTTTAACAACTTGTCTGATCTCATTCTGCCAAATAATGTCAAATATTCTAGGTGAGACCTGAATTTGACTGGTAAAAGGTTTCAAATTGGGGGGGTGGCTAGGTGGTGCAGTGACTAAAGTGCCAGCCCTGTAATCAGATGGACCTGAGTTCAAATCTGGCCTCAGACATTTAACACAAAAACTGGCCGTGTGACCTTGGTCAAGTCACTTAACCCCAATTGCCCTCCAAAAAGGGGAAAAATAGTTTCAGATTTAGAATTGGAATAAAATTAAATACTTCTAGATTATCAAATATAATTAACAAATGGAAAAACAGCATGGGAGGATATTCAAGATTATAGCATTGGTTTAGCTGGGTGTACTTTCTCCATCTCAGTTTTTCCCAATTAGTGGTACCCAAGTAAGTGGTGGTCAGAAGGGTATGTCAAGCTCGAGGGAGGAGCTCCCCTCTTCTGTTGATTTTTGCATTTCACTGACCTAGAAGACATTTAGGAGTTCATGCCTTAAATCTCTGGGTTAATTATATCTTGAGATATAATTAAAGAAAAACTAACCCAATCTGTGAGGAGTTGATATTGCTTTTCTCATAGAAGGGAAACAACTCTTCCTGTTTTCTGACACTGAATTGGCATGTAACAAAAAAAAAATGCTGTTGTCTCATCAAAGAGAGAAATGAAACTGAATAACTCAGGTAAAATTCTTTACTTCTAGAATTCAGGAAAACAAAACAAAACAAAAACAAAGTCCAAAGGGAAAGCTATATCATAAAGTTCAGAGATATTTTCTTGGGCTTTTTGTTATTTTTTAATCCATTAAACTGAAGACACTGTATGTTGTCAGTGTTGGAAGTCCTGGTTGGAAACATATACTTATATTCTTTGGGCACAGTAGTTGGATTTGGTGACAGCTAACAAAATTGTTTTGCACTGAATCCATATGTTGGCCAAAGATTCCTAGAAGAACGTTCCACTCAATCAGCTGATGCTTAGTGTTGTGCTGGTGGTGATATCAATCCTCTAAGCAAAGCAAACATCATTACCACTATCAGAGAGCTAACATGTCAAAGAAGTTCTGAGGAAATCAATTGAGAGATAAGATAGTTATAAAAGCAGAGATTCAAGAAATTTGTCTAATCTCCAGCCATACAGGTGCATAAAGCCAATTTTCAAATATCTTAAGAGCCTTTCAGATAGCCGTAAGAGCCAATGTGGCATTATTAGTTTATGGATTATTTTCCCGGAGAAACTTCCAAATAACTTGTCCTCAATAATTTTATAAACTTCAGAAAAAGAATTGAATATAAAACTGAGAATATCTCTTTTCCTACTCTTGCTAAAGCAGGATATTTTCCATTAGTGT
Source organism: Gymnobelideus leadbeateri (assembly GCA_011680675.1). NCBI lineage: Eukaryota > Metazoa > Chordata > Mammalia > Diprotodontia > Petauridae > Gymnobelideus > Gymnobelideus leadbeateri. Next base: position 225,214 of record WOXC01004650.1, read on the forward strand.
ATTTATGGAGAGGTGGAGTGAGGGGGTGTGAATATGGTATGATACAGATTTGCCATGTTTATAGTACAGAAACAGGAAAAAAAAATCCATTGAGATCAATTCTCAGAGTGATAGCTTACATAACATTAGACAACGTAGAACTGAGTGGGGACAAGGATTTTCTAAAGAGCGGTCAATACCTTTGTGATACTGGCTTTAGATCTGGTTTGAGGAAAGAGTCCCAAATGGTTGGCTATGGGAAATGTCCATCAGTCATAACTACTTTGTCAATAGATCTTCCAAGGGTCATGAGACTTTCCAGAGCCATCAAGTCCAGGTCATCTCAGCAGGGGCTTTCCAAAGATCATAAGACCCTTTCAACAACATCATAGGCACTTCTAACAAGTCATAAGACCCTAGTGTTTGACCAACAGTATTCTAGTTTCCAAGGAAGTCGTGGATTTGAAGCAAAGGTCACAAGTGAGTGGACAGTGGTAATTCATAAGAGTTAGGGGAATTGCACCAATGAATGAACTTGATTACAGCACATTACAGAATGGGAGTGGGTTGAGGTTTTGTAGGAGTTATATTTTTATTTCTAATTAACAGTATGAATCCAGCTGGTAAATCAAATATAATTAATATAATCATCAATACATGGTGGATTAATCATTCATAACTCTTATCCAACAGCATCAGCTAACATAATTACCCCAAAACTTAATTCTATTCTATTTAATTCAGTAATACAATCATTGATACTCATAAAATTACAACAAACTGAATAAATGTTGATTAATTTGAGTAGGAGTATCACCATTATCATCACAGAGTCAGAAAGATCTGAATTAAACTCTTCCTCAGTTACTTTTTAACTGTGTGACCCTGGGCAAGACATTTAAACTTTGATTCCCTCAGTTTCCTTATCTATAAAATGGGGATACCAACAGTACCTTTCTCCCAGGGTTGTTACAAGGCTCGATTAAGACAATAATTGTAGAAGTTCTCGGCATAGTGCCCAGCACATAGTAAGTACTATATAAATATTAGTTATTATAATTGTTATCTGTGTGACCCTGGACAAGCATTTAACCTTTGTTTGTCTTAGTCCTTTTTGTCGTAAATAGGGATGATAATGATAACAGCAAGGATCAAATGAAATAATAATTGTAAATTTCTTTTGCAAACTGTAAAGGACTATACAAGTGCTAGTAATGAAATGATTCCATTCACAATGGCTTTCAGAAATTCTTGGTCACCTTCTTGCTCTGGACTTTTCTCCTGTTACCTACAAAGTCCTGCTCCTATAAGGGTCATTATGCTGTTTGGAAAGAGCATTGGGATGGGGCTGAGGGAACTTGGCTTCTATTCTTGATCTGTCACTAACCTTGGGTCACTGATTTTGGGAAAGTCAGTTATCTTTCTGACTTCAGTTTCCTCGGGGGGGTTTGAAGTAAGTGATGTCTAATGTCCTTTTCAGCTTTCAGAATTCATTCTTCTTTTATATATCTTGGCTTTGATATCAGAAGAAACTGCTCTTTTGACACTGCCTGTCTTTGGTGAACATGAGGCACTCTATATTGCAGGCTGGTATTGCTATTTTTGGACAGCATTGCCAGCTGTGGGTGGGCATGTGCTCTTTATGACTATGGAGGAAAGACTCCTGAATGAGTAGTCAGGTGGAAGTGATGGTCAGTGAGAGGTTGCCCAGGCTGTTGTGCTTTGATCCAGAATACCCCCTCCTTGGGCAGCCTCTCTGGCCTGATGTAGGCTGATTGTTGTCTCCTATTTCCTGTGTGTTGAACATAGGGTCGTCTATAGTCCAGATTGAGACTGGCATTTGGTGCCTCGCTAGGAGCTGGGAGAGGCAGAGCCAGCTCCTTGGCAGGTTTATGATAAGGAGCTAGAGCTTCATAGGGTGCCTGTCAGTCAGAATTTATGTACCACCTGGTCAAATATGCTCAAGTCAATCCAACTGCCCCTACAATTTTTGTCTTAGATCCCTGGACCTCTTTTTCTTCCTCTTTATTCCTTTCCCCCCTCTTTAGTTCTCCACAAGAATCTTAATTTCTACAAATAAGCCAGAGCTGCTCTTTTTGCTTAAAGACAGAGCATGCCAATCAGTCTTGTTAAGGGCATCAGGGCACATGGATGAATATATGTTATCTGCCAAAGTGATTTTTTAAAAGTCGTCTGTACAATTTTGTTTCTTGCTCCTTCTCTCCTTCCACCCCTATCCTCCAACAGTTTGCTCACAGTCCATACAGACACTTAGCACATAAAAGGAAATGGAAAACTACTCTAGTATCATTGCCCCAAACCCTCCAAAATGGGTCATGAAGAGTCAGAGAGGACTGTAACAACTGGGCAACATGTGCTAATTATTATGTTAAGTGTTAGGGGCACAGATGCAAGTATGCAAAATCTTAGCCCTCAGGGAGATTGCATTCTAATAGGAGGAGATGACATATAGAGAGGAGTTATAGCTAAAGAAGGGTATTTTGATCTGGGAAGTCACAGGCATGATGAGTGGACCGCAGGGGAGTTGATTGACACATGCCAAATACTAATATTATCTCATTTGGTCCTGAAAACAACCTTGTGAGCTAGGTGCTATAATTATCCCCATTTTGTGGTTGAGGAAACGAAGTCAGGGAGAGGTGAAATGACTTGCCCAGGGTCACACAGCTAGTAAGTGCCCAAGGTCAGATTTGAAATTAGGTTTTTGTAACTCTAGCCCCAGTGCTCTATCCATTGCACCACCTAGCTCCCTTTAATGCATTAATTTTATTAGAGGTCTTAGAAAAGGAGAGATGAACACAGGGCAAACATGTGTGACAGAAGAGACACAAGCAGATGGTGTGGAATTAGGAAAGATTTTGCACATGTAGATTGTTTATCTTGGGAGGTCCTTATCCTATAATTTCTCAGATTAAGTCTATGCTTTCCCCTCAGGGTTCTAGGAGTACCACTGAGGTATTGTAATATCTTTTCAATACTAATGGCTGCCCGTTCTTCTTTGTGTTTTTTCATCTAATCCTGATTTATGTTCTCTTTCCTCTCTCTCCCCCATTATTTCTAGAACTCCATTGCCTGTGGTGATGATACAGCTGATACAGCAGAAGGAAGGATGGTCAGAAGCAAGATCTGGTACTAATTGTGATAGGTAATAATTGTAAACTGATTGGGTTTACTCCTCCTCTCTAGTAATTTTGCTATGAAAACCCATAGAAATTTGGTGATCTTGGTACCTGTCTGCTGGTCAAACTAACTACCCAGAGTTCCATAGATTCCTTTCTTTATTTTTTCTGTTCCTCTTGTATAGACTTTTGGGAAAGAGCTGTGGTTGCTCCAAGGGCATTTTTCTATTTTGCCAAAGAAGGGGGCAGCCACTCTGGGACTAGTTGAGAAACCAGAGTCTGGAGGGGCCTCAGCTAGGACTGAATTATTGACTCTGTGAGCTGGAAACTGAGTACTGGCCAGTCCTAACCTGACAGCTCCATTTTAATGGACTTGAGGTTGTGGAACCCACGGGATTGAGGAGACTAGGCAGGAGAAATGAAATGACCAACAGGTTCTGGGGTTAGTGAACATTATACTAGTTAAAAACACCTTTTCTTCTGTCCATCCAGAGCGGAATCCATTTCCCATTTTTCAGTAAATCCTTTATTTCCTGCTTTTCCTATTCCAATTAAAAGAAGAGTTTCATGGGTGACAAGGCAATTTTGTTGCCTAACCAAAGGTAAATTATTCTCTGACTGCTTTCTTTCAGTGTTTATGCTATTGAAAATTGTAACAGTCCTTCTGGCAAAGTTGGACTAACTGCCTCGTACGGGAGCGAGTTGTTATAAAACTTTATGGTCTTCAAGGGGAGCTGTTTGCTTATTGAATGTGAAGAGAATGGGGAGAGGAATATTACACATTTGAAAAGAACAGGAGACATTTTCCTCAGTGAGTTTGAAGAGAGAGGAGAGAAAGAGAGAGAGAGAAGGAAAGAGAAAGACAGAGAGAGAGACAGATTATTTTATCTTTTTAACCTGTCAGAGTGTAAATGATCTATTCAAACCTGAAGACTTATTGGTATGAAACAAAGGGAGAAGCAGAGAAAATTTATGCAAAAGAAAGCAGATGCTTTAATTTGGGGAAAAGTATGGGAAGGGACAGACTGAAATATTTCATTTATGCATAAGTTTTAGTGAGGCCCCAGCAGGCTAGCTGTCATAGCTCTTAGCTAGAGGGCCTTCAGCCTCCTTCATGAACTCCTTCTGGTGGCTAGATGTGGAATTTTGGAATTGTTTTTCGTTTTCTTTAAAGTGGGAATATTCAGTGTAACTAAGAATTACTCTGTGATTTTCTCACTCTTGAAATTTAAAAAAAAAATGTTTTCCAGGTGTACTGAATTTTGGTGGGTTTTTTTTGCTATATTTTGGAAGAATTTCAAATATAGATTTCACCACCTTTTTTTATTTTTGTAAAAGAAGAGGGGTGGGGACGGCTAGGTGGCGCAGTGAGTAGAGTGTCAGCCCTGGAGTCAGAAGGACCTGAGTTCGGATCCAGCCTCAGATACTTAATGCACACACAAACAAAAAAACAAACAAAAAACTTAGCCGTGTGACCTTGGGCAAGTTACTTAACCTGAATAGCCCTCCAAAAAAAGCAAAAAAAAAAAAAAAAGAAGAGGGGCAACGAGATGAGAAAGGAAACTATTCTAAAGAATATAATGCAAGAAAAAAGGCAACTAGTAGTCAAAAGTGTAAATATGAATGGGTGCCCCAAAAGACAATAGAATGATAGAGGGGATTGGAAAACAATACATAGCAATATGTTATTTATAAGAAACATACATGACACATGAAGATTCATACAGAGTTAAAATGAGGGGTTGTAGTTAAATCTCAGTTACATAGTTATAACTCAGGTGAATGAAAAAAAGTATGGTTGGCAAATTAGAATCTCAGCCAGGGTAATGGTAAAAAAAAAATAGACATAATAAAAAGATAACATAATGAAACTATATTATGCTTACATGTATTATAAATAATATTATTAAAGATACATCTGTGTAATGAATTAAATAACATCTAAATACTTTAAGGAAAATCTAATTGAACTATAAAGAGAAATATTTGTCAAGATAATTTCCAGGCTATAATGTTCTTAGCAAATCCAAACAAAAGATAAACAAGAAAGAAGTTGGAGGGGGCGGCTAAGTGGTGCAGTGAGTAAGAGCGCCGGCCTCGGAGTTGGGATGACCCGGGATCGTATGCGGCCTCAGAAAATGAGCACCCACACATAAATAATGACTAGCCATGTAACCTTGAGCAAGTTACTTAACCCCAATTGCTTTAAAAAAAAAAAAAGAAAGAAGTTGGAGGTATAAATAAGGTTTTAAGAAGTTAGATATATTGGATCTCAGGTAATTATTGAGTGAAAATCAACATTTTTTCAGCTATGTATGACACTTCTATAAACTAAGAAATAAAGAAATAGAAAAGAAATATTAAAATATCTTTTAATGAACATAATGTAGCAATAATTATAATCAATGAGTCATTTAAATAAAGAATTCAGAATTCAGTCTTAAAGAATGATTAAATCAAAGATGACATTTCCAAAATAGAATATTTAGTCAAATAAAAAAAGGGAGACAACATACTGAAATTTATGGAAGGCAGCAAAAAAAAGTCCATTTCAGAAAATTTCTATCTCTAAACATGTTCAACAAATAAAAGAGAAGCAAGAGAACAATGAATTAAGAGTGTAACTAAGAAAACCTGGGAAAGCAGGAAATCCAAAAGCTCCCCAACATGAAAATATAAATTTTGCATAAAAAGATACAATTAAAATTAAAAATTGGTTTTCAGAAAAGACAAATAAAATGGACAAACTACTAATTGATTTGATAAAAAAAAGTGAGAAAAAATAAACACATATAACAAAATGAGAGATCTCATCAGATGACAAGGAAATAAAAGATGTTATTAAAAATATTTTGCCCAAATGTAGGCTAAAAAATCATAAGCTAAAAGAAAGAAGTGACTCTTTATAAAATGTAAAATGCTCAGTTTAATTGAAAAAGGAATAGAGAAAATAATCAACGAGATCTCAGAATAAAAAATTAAATAAGTCATAAGTGATCGACAAGAGGAAGAAATTAGACCAAGGTAGATTTACAAATGAAGTTTAAGAAGGGAAAATTAATTATAATATTATACAAACTCTGTGGAAAAAATAGAGAAAGAATTCATCATACCAGATTCCTATTGTGAAACAAGTATGACCGTTATATCTTAATTGAGAGATGCAAAATAGAAAAAGGAAGCTATAGTCCAATATCACTAATGAATATTGGCACACAAATATTTTTTAAAATGTTACCAAAGAAGATAGATTAATGTATTCAAAAGATTATGCAATTGTTAAAGTCATTTCTTTCTTATCTACCTACCTATTTATCTAATTTGATTGCATTTATACCAGAAATGTCAAGATGTCCAACATTAGGAAAATTTAAAAAGGAAATGTTAAAAGCAATGAATGCAAATGATTATATTAATAGAGGTTTCTAAAGTTTTTTTTAAAAGAAATTACACACAGGTAGGGGAAAGAAGACAGGGGTCAAAAGAAGAGCAATTTCTTTTTAGTTTTATATACTGTAATTGATATGTGCCTGAAGTCCATCATTTGTGCACCATTTTCTTCTCCACTTTTCTTTGTATCTTTTTTTTTCTTTTTTGGAGGGCAATTGGGGTTAAGTAACTTGCCCCAGGTCACATGGCTAGGTTTTCTTTTCCTTTGTATCTTAAGACTTTTGTAATTATTAGTTGAATTTAAAAAATAATAATGAAATTAAATTTTATACAAGATCATTTGGAGATCAGTTGACATACCAAAGCAAGCAACTTTTCTGAGACTTATTTAATTGCCTCCTTTAATAGTATTGACTTATTTAGATTCAAACAAGTTTTATTGTACATGTGAATGCCAATCTTGGGCATGTGAATCTATAAGGCTTTGAATCTTTTTTAAAATTAAAAAAAAATTTTTTTTAAAGCAATTGGGGTTAAGTAACTTGTTCAAGGTTACACAGCTAATTATTTATGTGTGGGTGTTAAGTAATTGAGGCTGGAATTGATCCTGGGTCCTCCCAACTCCAGGGCCAGCGCTCTTACTCACTGCGCCACCTAGCCACCCTGTAAGGCTTTGAATCTTTTTTTTTTTTAAAGCAATTGGGGTTAAGTAACTTGCTCAAGGTTACACAGCTAGTCATTATTTATGCGTGGGTGCTCATTTTCTGAGGCTGGATCTGATCTCGGGTCATCCCAACTCCGAGGCCGGCGCTCTTACTCACTGAGCCACCTAGCTGCCCCTTTAGGGCAATTGGGGTTAAGTAACTTGCCCAAGGTTACACGACTAGGTTTTTTTGTTTGTGTGGATTAAGTGTCGAAGGCCGGCTCCGAACTCAGGTCTTTCTGACTCCAGGGCCGGTGCTCTATTCACTTCGCCACCTAGCCGCCCCCAAGGCTTTGAATCTTTATCAAGAGGGGATGTCCCTAGAAACCTTGTGCATTCCCTGGTTGTAGACTAAGTGAGAGTAAAATTTGTTATTATATATACAAACTAGAATTATTGGTTTTGAAATGGTCCATCACCAAAAACTTCCTAATCTGTGTGTATAGAGGAAAATTCCTAGTATGATCTAGACTAAAAATAATACCCTGGCATATTTTGACCTGTACCAAATTATTCGCTATTTGTTAGAAATCAGTAGTAGAGATAGCCAATTATGAATTCATATACATTTCTAGAAAAGGAAGACTAATTGGGCTTCAGAGACTCTTTCCCAAGCACTATATGGTGACTCTGCACATGGTGACTCTGGAATTAGTAAGAAACAAATTTTCCTGGCCTAGGATGGTAACATTTGACATTAAGAAGTATGAGTTGTGTCGATGTGTTCAAAGAAAGTGCTTCTGACATGCTGAAAATTAGGAAAAATATAAAAACTAGAAATCTTTGGAACTTATTTGCATTTATTATGTTCAGAAGTAAAGAGTAAGAACATAAGTTAATTTTTAGTATTTCTTATGAACTAGCCAGTTCATAGATATGTACAAGCATAACAAGTCAGGAATCCATGTGTGTGGGGTACAGGGTCCCCAAAAATCCCATACCCCCAAATTAAAAGCCAGAGGTGTCTCCAGGTAAGGACAGGAAATTTTTATACAGTTCTTGAGAGAAAAGGGCATCCTTTCCACCAGTGCAGACCAGTGGAATGAGGTGTGTTACAGGAGTCAAAACAAGATTTTATACCCAAGACACTCAAGTCCCCGCCCATTACTGTCCCTTACTCCCATTGGCTGGGAGGTGGGTTTATAATCTGGGTACGAAAAAGACAAAGAACAAGGAAATAGGGTATAGCCAATCCAAGTGTATGAATACTTATTTGGCAAATGCTAAAGTGAAGAAGGGGGAGGGTTCCAAGAGATTCCTAAAGGGCTTAATGCTGATTGACAGCAAGGGAAGGGGTGGGGAAGGGTCTTAAGAGATTCCTAAAATTCCTGAAGGGCTTAAGGCTGATTGACAGTAGTAAAAAAGGGGGGAAGGGGGAAGTCGAAACTCAGGCCTACCTGTTCCCACTAGAAACCTTTCTAGATTTTAGGATATAGTCTGAGAAGTTTTCACCTCTCCCTCTCACATGGGTGCTAAAGCAAGAAGCATTTCATAATTATGGATTCCCAGAGAGTGTCTCCTATCATCAAGGTAGATACTTTGATGGCTAAAAACTTAAGGAAAAGCTAGTATTGACAGATATTAAGAAGTCTATAAGTACATTTTCCTCCAGGAAACCCGTATATTGGTTGTTCCAATCATAGATTGAAGGATATTTTAGTAACACAGAGACTTTAACAAAAATGAAAATTTTGATGAAATGTCCACATGTACAACTCCATCAGGAATGATGCCAAATGCTTTTTTTTACTGTATTTTCTGATATCTGGGCAAGATCTACACCTATCTATTGAATTATTTCTTGGAATTTCAGAAGATGGAGAAGATATAAATACAATCAGTACAATTTTTGGCCTGGCAAGAAATTGAAGAAAGTTTATTATCTGGCCATAGCATTAGCTCAAAAGAAAGAGCTCTGATAGAAACAAATGAACCCTTCTGCTCTTGTTTTATTCTTTTTCTAGATTGTAAAATCTAGTAAATCTGCTCTTTACTGCAGGCTCAACCTGGAATAGTTTACCACTCCAATGGACTATTAACCTTTGCATATAACCCTGGAAAAGAACACTAACAAGTCTAGTCTTCTCCTCCCTCCCTCCCAGCCCCAGTCCTCCACCCCCAATTTAGTGAACTTTTGTTGTGTAGAAGAGTCCTGGCCATTGACTTGCATTCTGTTTCTATGCCTGTACCTGACTTTCTCTGGCTTTCAAATTGCTGGATTTGCATTTGGTACTTTTGTTTCCCCATCCGTTTCTCCCCTTTTCAACTCTCTTTTGTGTATTGTATTCCTCCATTAGAAAGTAAGCTGTTAGCTGCTAGGGGTGGCTAGGTTGCACAGTGAGTAGAGCTTTGGCGCTGGAGTCAGAAGGACCAGAGTTTGGATCTGACCTCAGACACTTAATGCACACACAAACAAACAAACAAAAAAAACCAACCTAGCCCTGTAACCTTGGGCAAGTTACTTAACCCCAATTGCCCTCCAAAAAAAAAGAAAGTAAGCTGTTTGAGGACAGGGTTTGTTTACCTTTTCGCTTGTATTTGCATCCTTAGCACTCAGTACTGTGTCTGGTACTTACTGCTTAAAAAATCCTTCCTTGTCTAGAACTTCAATGAGGAGATAAGAGTTTTGCTAAGAAATTATGCCTTACAAGGGACACACAAGTCAGCAGATCACTATAAAGCGACTCCAGTACAAGTTGTTTAGATGCTGGGCAACTTGCCCATTTACAAAATAGTCTCAGAAAGTGTCATGGGCCTTGTAAACACAATTTGCTGCAACTACCTATTGCACATAGGAGATTTTGTTAGACTTAGATAAGCAGAAGGAAAGAAGTGATAGATATTTAGCTGGGGGAATCTGAGTAGGCAAGGCCATCTACTAGTTATCTGTCAGACATTAACTCAGAAAGCAAGATGACTAAGACATATATTGTAACCTAAAAACCTTCCCTAGAACTAAGGAGAACCTTGGTGTAGATAGACAGAGAACATGGAACTCAGAAGCAGTACTTTCATTATTAGAGCTTCTACTGTAGATACATGTATAACTTAAATATATATCATGTTTATTTTATTTATTTATTTATTTATGCTTTTTGGAGGGCAATTGGGGTTAAGTAACTTGCCCAAGGTCACACGGCTAGGTTTTTATTTGTGTGTGTTAAGTGTCTGAAGCCGGATCCGAACTCAGGTCCTTCTGACTCCAAGGCCAGCACTCTACTCACTGCACCACCTAGCCACCCCTATTATCATGTTTATTAATAATAATGATAGCTAGCATTCATATAGCACTTTAAGGTTTGCTAAATGCTTTATAGATATCTCATTTTATCTTCAGAACAGTTCTGGAAGAGAGGTGCTATTATTATCTTCATTTTACGGATGAGGAACCACTGAAAAGAGATAAGGGAGAAAGGAAGGGACTTGGCCAGGGTCACACAGCTAGTAAGTGTCTGAGGCTAGATCTGAATGAAGTCTTCCTGACTTTAGATCCATACTACACTATCTAGATATTTAGTTACAGCATATCTCTTAGTCATTTTTCTACTTTGTCATTTTATTTTTTATGTTTTATATGTTGATGTGCTAGTGTTATGAATATATTTAAATTTATTCGAACTCAGTGACTCCATTTTTGCCACTTCCTCTTGTCTTCTGGGTCTATAGCTGTTGGTCACTTGTTAGGTACCATTCATTTGTTTGCAGAGAGACATCACCTAGCCTGCACATATGCTTTTGTCCTACCTGCCAACCCACAAGTAGTCACATGTGTGTTCCTCTCATTCTCTTATCTCATTGCTTTGTCATTTGGCAATGGGGGAAGAACTGAATTGCAATGGTCCATCTTCTTTTGTAAACCTGTATCTGTCAGATTTGTCTTTTATTACACAAGTTATCTTTGAAAGTGACTGGCAATTAGAATTCCATGATGATCCTCAGTGATATAATACATTTTCTTCTTTGGTATTACTTAACAAAACCTCCTTTTTATCTTCTTCTGAGTTTTGCCTCTTATATCAGTATTGAAAGGCCCAAGTGCAGAATTCTCCCTTTAACAATATTAGCGAGCCACATGTCAGGAGATTGTTTTTTTAAGGGTCCTTTGTGATGACTATCATTGAGGGTGGAATGTTCCACCTCCCTACAAGTAAGCATGGGTGACTGGAGTACTTGCCCTTAAGTAAGTGGTTAAAAAACTTGGGGAAAAGGGGAAAGACTACTATACAGATAGGGAATGTTCAGAAACAAGTCTGAACAGATGAAGATGGGATTTTTTGTTATTATTAGCTGTGTATGTTGAAAGTCATACTTGAAGTAAAAACTAGAGTCTAGGAGAAAAAAGAAAAAAAACACTAATGAAGGATCATAGCACTCCTAAGAAACCATTTTGTATGACTAGTTAGAAGAAGGAAAAACAGATTTTAGTAAGAGGATGATTCAGTCCTTCAAGGAACTTCTACTTCAAAAAGTCTCCTGTGCACAGAAGGTCTTTAATTTAGCTTGGAGAACTTTGAAGAGGAGCCCTTTGACATTCATGAAAAGAAAAACTGGGAGATTCTTTCTTCCTTTCTACTTTTCCAACCCAGGCCAAGTTGGATTCTGTAGGGATAAAGAAAGATGAAAGAAAGCTTTTTTCTCCTCTATAGAAATTTATAAATTTAAACTCAAGACCAAAATTTTTACCTGAAATGTAATACCTTTATAGCAAATTTCCAGATTATGGTAATTGCTAAAACATCTTAGTGGATAGTAAAAGTTAGAGAATGAGATGAACTGAAGCTAGTTTGAAATGATTCAACAGAATTTAATTGTTTAGGTAAAGCCATAGCTAAGTCACTTAAGTTGAAATAGACTATGAGGTTCTGCATTAAGGGTGCTACCCATTTATTATTTCTGAATACATATAAAATAAATGTAATGAAATAGACTATAAGGAAATCTACACAGGAGTGATTTAGTGGAATGTTAGACTAGAATATGATTGAGAAATAAGAGGAGGTGGACTTAAGACAGTGAAAGTAAAAGGGAAGGGAGGAATCAATAGAATAAAATTAAAGGTTAGTTTCTAAGGAGAAGGTTTAAGTAGGCAGAAAGGAGAATTGGCAAAAAGCTGAAGAAAGGTGAAGTGCCTTTGCACTGATCCTATGAGTGGAGATTTATGTGAAGGAAAGGATTTGGATTTTTTAGAAAGGAGTTTAAGAACTGAGATAAAAACAAGATAAGAGAAGCTTTTAGAGAAATGCCTCTTCCTTAAGCACTAAAAGTCTCCTTCGATAATCTCTTTTCCCCCCAATCAATTTAAAGATTACAAAAGAAGGACTTTGAATGATTCCAGGAAGTTACTCCCTTCTCTCTATTTTGATAAGACATTTGATAGATTAATGAATGTAAGTTAACTGACTGGTAAAGAGAAAATTGTTTTCTTTGGTCTGGTATACATAGTTATGCTAAAGGACTTTGTAAGGTATATGGATAGTCAAGAAGGACTAGCACCTCTGCTGCTGGGCTGCAGAGCCCTTTTCTGGGCTGCTTATCTACCTTTAGTGTCTATGTGGCACTCCACTCTTCACCTGTGGCTCCAAGGAGCTATAGGTAGCAAGCACATCGACCTCATGGGCTAACCCAGGTTGAGGGTAGCTGAGGTGCCACAAACCTATTGATGAGTTAGGGGAATGTCTACCTCAAGCATTTGAAGACTTCCCCTCACCATACAGGTTGCTGAAGCAGATCCCATGGAGCACTTGGAGCTTGATCAGACATAGAAGATGCCAAAGTCATGGACTGCATTCTGGGCTATCACCTGTTATGTTAATTCTTTTCTTGCCATTGGATTTTGATGACTGGAAGAAAGAGTGAGGCTCAGGACTTAGAGCAACTCTGCTTCACTTAAACCAATTCATACAGGAGCCAAGACATAACCTTGTGATGTCATTTTGATGGGGTCCTTGGGATGTATATATGTTTGTAACATCAATGTATGTAACATCAGTTTGTAATATCAATCTGTAACATCAGTTTGTAAATGGGGTGCTTTGGGATCTATGTCTGTAAAATCAATTTGTAAAAGCAGTCTGTAAAGTCACACTTCCCGCCCCCCACCCCCAGTCTCAAAGCATTAACTCTGCCCCTTCCCTCAGCCAGCACTCTGCCCAGCAACAACTCATGAACTGTTTATCTCTGCTTGAAACAATAAGCTACTTATGAATCCTTCACAAAACTATCTATAAACATTTTTAGCTTAGGCAAATGTTATCCCCCTTAGTTAGAGTGGCCAGCTGCACCATGAATTCTTCAGTGCCCTATCTATAGGGTAACTCCTTAGCCAATTATACCCACCCTATGTCTCTGATGGCCTTGGTTCCCAACATCTATCTTGTCAAGCCTGACATTGATGGGTGGCAGACTGGGCACTCCTTAGTAGCCATGACCTAGGATTGACTTTAGTGACATGTCAGGCCTAAAACCACACCTCCAGGTAGCCCCCCCTTGGGCTATTTCCCAGTGAATCATGGGCAATACACCTGCGCAGTTGATATTAAAAGTGCATGGTCCTTTAAGCAGTGACCACTCCTTAACTCCTCCCTGATCCCACCCTTACTCACCTAATTAGCATAATTGGCACCTGATTTACTGTCTTGACTCCATAAAACTATGCCTGTGACCCCTGGAAGTTTGCAGGTTCCATAAGAATCTAGCCCGCTGTCTTTGTGCAGTGTAACAATAAACTTTACAAACTCGGCTTCAAAGTTTGCTTGAGCCTGGTGAATTCCTTCCAGACTGGATGCCAGGGTGGGTCCCTGGCAGAACCACTTACCCTCCCCCCCTCCTTATCACCCTTCCCTTTTCAATTTGTCCTCTTCTAAAACTAAGGAGAAACAACTGCAAAGGAGTTTTGTAAAAAAAAAAAAAAGCATTCTCTTTGTAAAAAAATAATTACCTTTTCTTGGGTCAAAACTGTAAAGCCTAGGGATAAGGTGAGGTGTGCCTTTTATTTGCTCTCTCTAGGTGTCTAGGTGGGGTTAGATTAAAACAAAAGGAATTGATTTGGCTCATTAGGTGAATTTAAAGTAAGAGAAAGTAAAGTTATTTGGAGGTGGGAATGTCACCAAGAATTTTTTGTTCCTCTCTGAGCATGTGTTAACTGAAAACAAATGGGCCCTGAAATCTGAAGTGCCAGCAATAAATGGCCCCTGGGAAAATGGAGATTCTGTGTGGTTCCATTTGGAACAATAGATTTAGATGTGATTGAATTTATTCTGCTCTTATTTTAAGTGAGATCTGTTCTATTATGGTAATTGAGGCAAATCAGAACTTAATGCGAAATACATTCTTTATTTGATGTTAAGGCAAAATGCTGGAAAATGCATGCATCTGGAAGACTTGAGTTAAAAACTGATCTCAGAAATTTATTAGCCATTTGATCTTAAGCAAGTTACTTTACCTCTGCTTACCTCATTTTCCTAATCTGCAAAAGAGATTAAAAAAAAAAAAATTCCATCCAACCCCCAGGGTTGTTGTGAGGATCATTTGATTATACAGTGCTTAGCACAGCGCCTGGAATTTGGTAAGCACTATATAAATGTTAGTAAATGTAAGTACTCTATATTGGTCTTGAATGCATTCAGTATAAAATGCCAAAGTGATAAAATGAATGATTTTCTAAGTGAGATAATTTAAAGATGCATTTGACCAAATTGATGCCACTTGACTGGCAATAGGTTTTTGTTTCATACTTTTAAATGCACAATACTGTGTATGTTATTATTGTGCTTCTGAAAATTTTTTTTATTTTATAAACTTTAGGAAAACAGTATGTCATTAATGCTAGTAGAAGACAAACTTCTAATCTGGATGTTGTTAGAATATGAATTAAGCTGTCAAAAGAATGTGCTAAAATGTTTGAAAATTTACATATTTAAAGAAGTATATTTGCTTTAAAGTAGATTATAAAAATTAATAATAATAAATAACTTGCTCTTAGAAGAAAAGGAGAACAGACCACTTTAGGTTATCCTTGTCTGAAAAATTCCTTGAGACTTTCTACTTGGGCTGTCATAAGGTCTTATCACTCCTGCTGACTATTGTTGAAGTTTGAGGAACTAGGAACACTCCCCTTCAAAGTGGGAAAACTTAAAAATTTGCTTTTTGTAAGAAGTGGTTTTTGAAGAGGGAAGGGTGATAAGGAGGGGGGGAGGGTAAGTGGTTCTGCCAGGGACCCACTCTGGCATCGTCTGGAAGGAATTCACCAGGCTCAAGCAAACTTTGAAGCCGAGTTTGTAAAGTTTATTGTTATGCTGTAGAGAAGAGCAGGCTAAATTGTTATGGAACCTGCAAACTTCCAGGGCTCACAGGCATAGTTTTAAGGAGTCAATTATGCTAACTAGGTGAGTAAGGGTGGGATCAGGGAGGAGTTAAGGAGTGGTCAGTGCTCAAAGGACCATACACTTTTAATATCAACTGCGCAGGCGTATTGCCCATGATTCACTGGGAAATAGCTCAAGGCGGGGCTAGCTGGAGGTGTGGTTTTAGGCCTGACACGTCACTAAAGAGTGCCCTGTCTGCCACCCAACAACTTCATCGGAGACAGTGTGGGTATATAATTGCCTAAGGAGTTACCCTATAGATAAGGTATTGAAGAATTTATGGTGGGGCTGGCCACTCTTAACTAAGGGAGATAACATTTACATAACTTGTTGTTTCAAGCAGAGATAAACAGGTCATGAGTTGTTGCTGGGCAGAGTGCTGGAAGGGGGAAGGGGCAGAGTCAATGCTCTGAGGCTGGGGGGGTGGAAATGTGATCTTACAGACTGCTTTTACAAATTGATTTTACAGACATAGATCCCAAAGCACCCCACTTACAAACTGATGTTACAGATTGATACTACAGACAGATACATCACAAGGACCCCATCAGTTTTCATCTAAGATTATTTTGGTGTCACTTATGAAAATTATGAAATTGTATCTCTAAATAAATAGTATGTATTACAATTACATCTTTGAAACAACTTAATAGCAATAGGCTTTAGATTCAGAGATTTTATTTTGCCCTAGCAGTTAATATGCAATGTGGATATGTTAGTCTGGAGACTTAGAGAGTGGCCTGAAATTTTCTGTGGGTTTTGGGTCAACTATCATGTATTCACTGTATATATGAAACTCCAGACTGTGATTATTCTTCATCTATAAATATTGGGTAGATGAAATGTCCTTATATGTGTCTGTTGTGAACTATTCTTAGAGTATGAAATATTCAAAATATGAAATTTTGCTATTTGAGGTAATATCTCTTGGGACTGTAAGTTGATATTATTCTCAGTTTTGATTTCAGGCATGTTTGTCTGGATTGTTATTAAGCCAGTGGTCCACTATTCAAAGAGAATAACATGTACAGCCGTAATGGTAGTAGAAATTTGAAGATCTTCCCTACCCCTTAATAAGTCCAAGAGAATTTCAGACCTTCCCTGCTTTGAAAATAAACTTTGCCCCCTAATAGGCTGAATGTACTCACATGGAGCCTGTGGTGGGAGGAATTTGCTGAAGGGTGTAGCAGAGCCTACAGGAAGCTGGGAGTCAGAGCCAGAGAGATGGTTGGGAGGAGAGTTTGTTTCCAAGGGAGACAGATAAGCTTGTTAATATATGTTAGTCAAATACTGATTTGTGGGGAGACTAAAGGATGGTGTGGCTCTCTGCTATGTTGTAGTACATTAACTTCTATGTTGCTATGATGGATTCATTTTCCTGGTGTTGGGATTTGGTTTTCTGGTGTCTGAATAAATGTTTTGCTTCTGTCTTTTTATATGGAGAGTCTGTTATATTTTGCAAAGTACCAAGTACATGCTGGTACCATGCAGGTACATTATAGTGATCACAGGGATTGTGAATATTGCATTAGTGCTACAACCCAAAGGGAGCATGGTCTGAGAACTGCTGCAGGTGAATTCTATCTGTGGGAAAACTTGAAGGGATCTTTCTTGTTTTGCATAGGCAAAGTTAAGATCCTTTTGAACCAGTTTCCTTATTGGGCTATTTCCTTTCTGAACAGGAAATTTTCCCACCTGGTTAATTCCAAGCCTGACTTTTGATATCCTATGACTAATGTGGAATTTTGCTGTGTGATTGCCTATTAACTATGACTCTTGCCTAGAATCAAACAGTGTTAAGGGTTTTTCCCCTCTTTACAGCTTGTATCAGATCACTTTGTGCACTAGAAGGAACAGTCTTGATATTGTCATAACCATAGCCTTCTTTTTCCTTTTATAGCAAATTTCTATTATTGGGGCAGATAAACAGTGGAAGTTTGTCATTGCAATACTAAACCTATTAATTAATAAATTAATGCTAGGTAAATAAGATTAGTTCTTTAAAGTACCACATTCCTTCAAGATGATATAAGGATAACATGCATAACATTTTTTAAAAAGGGATATAAGACAATGTAAAAGTTCTTTTAAATTTAACAGAGTGGTAACTTTGAGAAAGCAACAAGTTTAGACTATTAAATATCTGAAAACTAGGAGGCATATCTCTATCTCTGTATCTATATACACAATTGTCTTCCAAATGTTTCTAATGGGAAATACAGCTCAAGAGTGGTAATAAGTTCTCAAAATTAGATGAAAGGGTTTTACGTTAAAAATTGCATTAATAATTGACAAGAATTTGTCATGTTTTATACATATGGTTTGAGTTTGTTCTTATCATATGAACTAATTACTAGAAAGCCAATCTGATTAGATTTTGTCCAGCTTTACTAAATTATGCAAAGTCTTATCACTTGTAAGATTTAGAAGAATTTCCTAGGAATTTTTGCAAGTGACTTAGAACCAGAGAACCATATCTGCTAGGAGAAAGCCCTTTCAGAGCTGTTCTGACTATGTGGTTTATTCTAGGATGTCCAAAGGGAGATGTTTCCATGGACCAAAAGACTACATGGAACATTTAGGACTCCAGATGAAATGTGTGGATTAAGTGAATTTTAGGATTGGGTTAGGAGGTTACAGGGAGACTTGATGTTGTTTAATATTGTTGATTATTATTGTATCACTCTGGCCTTTTGTTTCATTGTATTTATGTTAACTGAGTTTTCTTGATGACCTTGGTGATATGTAAATTTCCCCCTCTCAAATTAGTACATAGTGAGCTCTTTAAGTGTTTAATCTGTAGCATGACTTAGTTAACCTAAAAAGCCTATTTAACAAGGTTTGTCTTCTTAAGGGATATATGAGATTATAACTCTGACTTTGTTTCAATTTTATTTTTTTAAATGCAAATAGCATTTTATTGGCTCCAATTACACATGAAGACAGTTTTCAACATTTTTTATAAAATTTTGAGTTACATAATTTTCTTCCTCCATCCTTCCCCACTCCCTTCCCAAGACCGCAAGCAATCTGATATAGGTTATACAAGTGTGATCATGTTAAACATACTTTGAGATTATGTTGTGAAAGAAGAAGCAGATTTTTCCAACTTTTATGACACTTATAACATTGAAGGAAACATGGGATTATGAATTTGTAATACTCATGGTCACATTATGTTTGTTTCCTGTTGTAACATCTAGCACTAATACTTCCTTGAATTGATTTGACCTGAGCAACAGAGATTAGGTGATATAGCAGAAGAGCAATATATGTGTGATTATGGTGCTGCACAATGTATTTGGTTAGCACCAAAACTGGGAAATTATTGAAATTTACAACTTAATGACTCCCTTATTGCAGTCCTGCTTATCTTCTGGGTACATACCTGCTAGTTAGCACACACTATTAATCTGTTGGGAGAGGTGTTAGCTAGCCCATGCATGTACTTTTTAACATGTTTTTATTTTTTTTCTCAGTTACATGTAAAACAATTTTTAATATTATTTTTTAAAATAATTTTTTAGTTTCAAATTTCTTCACTCTCATTCCCCTACCTTGAGAAGGCAAGCACTTTGATATAGATTATACATGTACAGTCTTGCAAAACATTCCCATATTAGCTATGTTGCAAAAGAAAACACAGATGGGGGCAGTTAGGTGGCACAGTGAGTAGAGCACTGGCCCTGGAGTCAGAAGGACCTGAGTTCAGTTCCGGCCTCAGACACTTAACACACACAAACAAAAAAAAACCTAGCCATGTGACCTTGGGCAAGTTACTTAACCCCAATTGCCTTCCAAAAAGCAAAAAAAAAACAACAACAAAAAAACCCAGACAAAAACCCCAAGATGCATAAAAAAAGTATGCTTTGATCTGCATTCCAATTCCATCAGTTCTTTTTCTAGAGGTGTGTAGCATTTTTTGTTCTAGGTCCTTTGGAATTGTCTTGGATCGTTGTATTGCTCACACTGTGTACAATGTTCTCCTGGTTCTGCTCATTTCGATTTGCATCAGTTCATGCAAGTGCTTACTGTTGTGAAACTTGACAGCTATCAAGCCAAACTCCTTCCTTATAGAATGTTCAAAGTTGGAATGAAGGAAGTTGATGTCAAAACCATTAAAAAAAATAGTAGATATTTTCCTAACAAGCTAAAGTGAAGGCTGTGCTAAAGAGACAGAATATATGCTATTGTCATAATTGTTCACTGTACATGAGGCATGATTTCAACCTTAGACCTGTTTTCTTTTCGTAGGAGCCTGGTGAGAGCTGAGGTGGAAGCTTTCCTCGCTGTGAAGGAAGGGGTCACTTTAACCAGTGGACACCGAAGGTAGGGCAGCAGCATTCCCACTAGTTGTCTAGCTGAAAGCTTAGCTTGGTAGTGGTGGTGGCCGTGGCTATGGGATGGCTCACGTGCCTGAGCTTTAAGAATTCTTCAACTAGTTGGCTAGCTACCACTGCTTGGAGCTAGAGGGCTCCTGGATTTGCTCAGGCATTTATTCTGGTGACTAGATAAGGGATGGAGAAGGAATTTGCATCCAGGTCTTCTGACACCAGAAATACCCTTGATGACTTTATTCCTTTACTGTTTTTAAGAGATGTGTCCCTTGTAATTTTCCCTTTCCCTTTTTATGGTGTAACGCTTGGCACCCATTTCTAGGACAGTGTATGGGTTTGGAGAGTCAATGTTCAAGAGGTTTAGTCATCTCAGAAAGGGACTAAGCCAGCAGTTAGGATAAGCAGCTATTAAATGGTAGTAAATGTCTTTCTTGTGTGTATGATCCAATCATCCAGTATTTAGTTATGGCCAACTGAGATCTGAGAAATGGTACTCTGCAGAGGGCCGAGCGAATTTCTATAGATGACCTATGGCAGTAATTTTTCTGTGAAGAGTTCTACCTTTATTTCAAGAGTAAATATAAGCAAGGAATAAGAGGAAAGCTTATTTTGGGGAAGTGGAGCAAGGATGCAGCTGGGTTCCTAGAACTGGTACTCCCAAAGTAGTAGTAAATGTAACCTGGAAATTTGATGTGGTGACACGTATAATTATCTGAGTTTATGTCCGAATGTGCTCAAACTTAGTTCCTTGGCTTGGTTGAATGATGGGGAGACCATTAGTTCAAAGTTCCCTCTTCCAGGACATAGGACAAATAGTTCTCTGAGCTTGTTGCAGAAGTAGAGCCTAAAATAATTTGAGGAAAATGATAGAGGTGGATGTGATGCTGACTCAAGATCCATTCATTGGCAGGGCAAGAGAAACCTAGAAGAGATTTTGGAGTATTTTGTCATTGTAGAACAATATATTGTCTTCTTATTTTAGACTTTATCTCTAGGTTTCAGAAGAGCTACATACTAAAACTTTATCAAGCAAAGTATCGTTCTAGAATATGGGGTAGACAAAATATTGATGCCATATATTCCCTACTGCCATGGAGTTTACAACTAATAGAAGACAGTATGGTATAGCAGAAAGAACATTAGATTTTTTGTGGGTTCAAATTAAACATATGCTTCTTAAACGTAAGATCTTAGCCAGCTGTTTTAACGCCTCTGAGTTAACCTCATCAATCAAATGAAGGATTTAGTCTCAATTCCTATTGTCTTAGAATACAGTAGCAGGGTTTATGGAAAACTAGTTGTCTAACTTGGACTTTTAATCAGTTAACAGGAAGATACATTGTCTAAGAACTAACAAAATTTAAGAGTTGGATGGCAATGAATAGATTAAATAGTCCAACTCATTTTGAGAATGAAAAATTGAACTCCAGACAGTTTATGACTCACTCCAGTTCCCCTTTGTATTAATAAGTGGAAGAACTACTATTCAATCCCATCTCTTCTGATGCTACCTCTAGCATCTTCTTTATTGCAATACAATAAAATAGCAACATATGAGCTCTAGATGATATGACAGGCCCTAGATGCAGTGTGACATGGTAGATAGCATCCTGGATATAGAATCAGGAAGGTTTGGGTCCAAATCTAATCTCTGACATTTATTAGCTGTGCAAATAAGTCACAACTGCTTTTAATCTCATTTTCCTAATAGGCAAAATAGAGCAGATGATATATATGGTACATTCCTTGCAGGGTAATTGTGAGGACCAAGTGACAATGTATGTAAAACGCCTTGTAAAATTGAATAGCTGCATAAGGGAACAAACATTTATTAAGTGCCTACTGTATTCTAGACACTGTGGAAAGTTCTTTACAAATATCTCATTTGATCCTTTATATTAGGTGTTGGAATTGGTTGCTATTATTGTCCCCAATTTACAGTTGGAGAAACAGGCAGACAAGTTACAGCTAGGAAGTGTCTAAAGCTAGATTTGAACTCAGATCTTTCTGATATCAGACACTCCATCCGCTATTCCACTTAGCTATTTCTAAATGTTATTTATTTAGTGCTTATATTATATATTTATTATATATATTATATATAATTATATATTATATATAAACATATATAATATATAATTATATATATAATATATACAATACATATAATATAAATATATAAATTATACATATATTATATAGTTATATATTTAGTGCTTATTATTCGTCATTTTTCCTGAGTTACCCCAAATATGAGAAATGAGGCTGATAATAAATGAGGGGCTTAATAATGCATAATTATATAAAAGAGGATCACTTTATGAATGCTTGTTGATTATTTGATTGATACCCTGATATAGTAGATGTTCTCCAAGACAGCTGGCTGTTTATGCAGAGCTCATAGACTCAGGGCAAAAGAATCATTTAATCAATTAGTCTACAAACATTTCTAAAGTACCTTCTGTGAGCCAGGCACTGTGTTATATAAGTACTGGGAGTTTAAGTGTGCTAGATTTGGAGGTAACCTTCTTTCCCCCAGTTCAGAAAAAAAAGATTTTTTTTTTAGAATCTACCTGGTAAAACATGATTATAATCCAATAGCCCCTTAGAATGAGAATTGACCTGAAAAGCAAAACTAAAATAACAGTATACAAAGGCCTATTGAAAATTGGTTAGAGGGAACTCTGGTCTATTACTCAAGAGGCCTAGATTGTGTATTTGCCTCTGCCATTGACTTTCTATGTGACCTTGGGAAGGTAATTTAACCTTAGCTTTCTTATTTCTAAAATAAAGGGTTTTGGATTAGATGAACTCTAAGAGCCCTTTTGGGTCTGATATTCTTTGATTCTGTGTGTCAGGAAATCTTTCTGAACTTCAGTTTTTCTAACTGTACAATGGGGAGAACAACTATTTTTCTCTCTGCCTATCTTTCAGGGATGACGGGAGGAAAGATGAGATAATACACTTGAAAACACTTTGGGTTCTGTTATTGCTCTAATGCAGCAATCTTCACTGTGTATACCATCCTCTATTTTCCTGTGAACATGATCAAGAAGTAACAGGTAAAATTTCCCAAAGATTCTAAAGCTTTTACACAGGAAAGGGAAGATTCTTTTCAATATTAAATTTGCGATTCTAGAAGGAAAAAAATGACTTCCAAGTTGCCCAGGGAAAATATTTTTGAGATAGGGAATGGGTAAAATTAAGCACTGAGCCTTATTTTTCTTTTTCTCCTCTTGAAAGAAAAAGCAGTGTTTTCATTATAAAAATTTAAAGAATAAATAAAAAATATACACAAACATTTTGAGGTCAGATTGAAAATTATTTCTTAGAAATTTGGGGGAATCAGGACTCCAGATGATTGATGATGAAGCACATTACTGCCTAACAGAGAAGTGGAGGGCTCAAGCTGCAGATTGTTATGCACATTTTGGCTATAGCCAGTATGTGGATTTCTTTCTTCTTAAACATTTTCTTAAAAATGGGGGTAGGGTAGGCATTTGGGAGAGAGAGTATGTCTAGTGATAGAGATGCCACAAAAAAAGAAGAAAAGGAAAAGAAATATGATTATTTTAGCAATTTTTCCTTCCTTCCTTCCTTCCTTCCTTCCTTCCTTCCTTCCTTCCTCACTCAGTTCCACAATCCCTTGAGTTCTAACTTTTCTTCCCTTCCCTCTCCTCCCCACACTCACCCATGGTGGCATGCAATCCGATATAGGTTTTAAAACATTAGTCAAATTGTAAAGAAGAATTATAACCAACAGAATAAAAAATGAGGAAGAAGGAACAAAACAAAACAAATAAAGAGAGAGAGAGAGCGAGCAAGTAGTTTGCTTCAAACTGCATCCAGATTCTGTAAATCTTTCTCTGGTGGTGGATAGCCCTTTCCATCATGAGTCTTTTGGAGTTGTTTTATAGTCTTGCATTGCTGAGAGGAGCCCAGTCTATCAAAATTAGTCATCACAGATGTGATGTGTCTGTAATTGTGTACAAAGTTCTCCTGGTTCTGCTCTCCTCACTCAACATCAGTTCATATAAATCTCTCCAGGTTATTATAAAGTCTGTCTGATCCTCATTTCTTATAGCACAATAGTATTTCATTACATTCATATACCACAACTTGTTCAGCCATTCCCCAATTGATGGGCATCCCCTTCATTTCCAATTCTTTGCCACCACAAAAAGAACTGCTATTGATATCTTTTTACATACAGGTCCTTTTCCTATTTGGATTATCTCTTTGGGATACAGTCCTAGAAGTGGTATTGCTGGGTCAAAGGGTATGCACATTTTTATAGCCCTTTGGCCATAGTTCTAAATTGCTCTCCAGAGTGGTTGGATCAGTTCACAACTCCACCAACAATGTAGCATTTTTTTTTAATACAAAGAGGAGAACAGAAAAGAGCTTCAGAAAGAGGCATAGATAGATGTAAAGACAACTTTGAAATTTGAGTGCTGAATTTATTTTATTCTTTTTTTTTTTTTGGAAGGCGACTGGGGTTAAGTAACTTGCCCAAGGTCACACGGCTAGGTTTTTTTTGTTTGTGTGTGTTAAGTGTCTGAGGCCAGATCCGAACTCAGGTCCTTCTGACTCCAGGGCCAGCGCTCAACTCACTGCGCCACCTAGCCGCCCCTATTTTATTCTTTTTTATGTAATTGTGATTTATAATTTCCTACTCCTCTGTGTATGTGACAATGCTCATGTCTCTTGACATTTGCTAAATTCAGGATGGCAAAAAAAATTAAAAGCAACAAAATTTAAATGTTGTATGCTCAAATTCTAGAGTAATAATACAGCACATGAATAATCAATTGATTATAATCCTATACATCTTCCTGTTCTCAGTGTTAGTATATTTGGCTAAAAGGTTATTCAAAGAACAAGAAATAATATTGGGGAAATCTTGCTACTGGCAGAATTATTAATAAGACTTTATTTGGGAAAAACGATGAGTAGGAATAGATGACAAACGTACTTGGAGAGTGATTTGGGGTAATTTTGAGGCCATCAGTTGGGGCTTGCTTTCTTGGAAAAGTGGGCAGCCACCCAAGCAGAGAACAACAAGATTTTCAGTGTCTTACCAATAAAACAGATCAGCTTAGTCCTAACTAGCTTCACTCCTCCCAAACCTCCAACAAAATAAACATTGTAGAGAATTGATCTGTTTACAGAGAGACACCTTTAAAGTATAATTGAACCATTCTTGACTCATCTCATACAGTATTCTCCTCAGACTTATTTCAGCCTCTGTCCCTGTATTGTAAGATGAAACAAAAACATCAAAACAAAAAACATTCAGTAGCACTGACTGCTGAAGACAACTCAAACAAGACAACTTAGTTTCAAATTTGCTTTATATAAAAACTGGTAGCCCTGTACAAGCAGACTCTATACACACAAACTGGTTTGACTGAATTCCATTTGCTGCCCTCACCCAAACTCCAAAGCAAACAATGGAGTTGAATTCAACTAAAAAACTAAACAAAAAGAAAACTCTGATACCCCCTTTTTTATAGTTTATATGATGCTAAATTCTATTTTAACTGAATTTTTTATATTCCAAGTTTGTTTTTTTTTACAATATTACAAAATCCCAGAAACCTCAGAGTCAGAAAAAGACTTTAGAGGCTGTATAGTTCTACCCATACCTGAATAAAAATTCACCAGATGCCTAGCAAGTGGTCTTTGCTTGAAGACCTACAATGAAGGGCTATCCACTACCTTTTAAGGCAAACCTTTTTCATTTCTGAATGGCTCTCATCATATAAGTCCTAAACTTGCCTTTACAGCTTCAATACATTGTTTCTTCTTCTACCTCCTAGTGACAGGTAGAAAAGTCTAATCCATCAATCCATATTCCATGTGTTACTTCTTCACATAATTAGAGACATCTATCATTCCACTTGAGTTTTATCTTCTCCAGGCTAAACATAGTCAGTTCTTTCCACTGATACTCAAGTGACATGGACTTAAGTCTCTTTACCATGCAATTGCCCTCCTTTGGAAACTCCAGCTAATCAAGGTCCTTCTTAAAACCTGTTTATCAAAACTAAACATGATACTTCAGATAAGATCTGACTAGAGATGAATACAGGGGTAGCTAGGTGACACAGTGAATAAAGCACTGGTCCTAGAATCAGGTGGACCCGAGTTAAAATCCAACCTCAGACACTTGACACTTATAAATTGTGTGACCTCGAGCAAGTCACTTAACCCCAATTCCCTAACCTTTCACCTTAAAAAAAAAAGAGATGGTTATAAAGGACTAGCCCCTCCTTGTTTCTGGAAACCATTGTTTTCTTTATTTGTTTTGTTTTTGCGATTTTTGGAGGGCAATTGGGGTTAAGTAACTTGCCCAAGGTTGCACGGCTAGGTTTTTTCGTTTGTATGTGCGTTAAGTGTCTGAGGCCGGATCCGAACTCAGGTCCTTCTGACTCCGGGGCCGATGCTCTACTCACTGCACCACCTAGCCGCCCCAACCATTGTTTTCTTAATGTATATAAGCTTTCTTTTTTTTACTTTCACACTTACACTTATACCTTATATTGAGCTTAACATT
Organism: Gymnobelideus leadbeateri; assembly: GCA_011680675.1. Lineage (NCBI taxonomy): Eukaryota > Metazoa > Chordata > Mammalia > Diprotodontia > Petauridae > Gymnobelideus > Gymnobelideus leadbeateri. The sequence continues at coordinate 251,685 of WOXC01004650.1, forward strand.
TACTAAAATATCCCAAATCTTTTTCATGTAGTCCAAACTCTGCTATCTTGTACTTGTTAGGTTGATTTTTTTTCTTAACCTAAGTGTATCACTTTTTTTTTTTTTTGAGGGGGGAAGGCAGGGCAATTGGGGTTAAGTGACTTGCCCAAGGTCATACAGCAAGTAAGTGTTAACTGTCTGAGTTTGGATTTAAACTCAGGTCCTCCTTGACTTCAGGGTTGGTACTTTATTCACTGCACCATCTAGCTGCCTCAAGTGTATCACTTTTAAATTACATTTTATTGAAATTGGTTCATCATGCTAGCCTGTTGAAAAAATATTGTTTTTGATTCTGTCAAGATCTAAATTGATTCAGTCAATAAGCATTTGTTATGTGCCAATTATGTGTCAGACATCATGCTAAGCTTTGGGCATTCAGAGAAAGGCAAAAATAGCCTCTTATTCAAGGAGCTCAGAATCAAATGAGGGAGACACCATGCAAATAACTGTATACTGATACATACAAGAAGTGTTAGCTCTTAAAGCATAGACCTAAATATGTTGTTATCTAGCCGTATTTTTCAATCCAATGGAAAAAAAATAGCACGAGGAACTTTCAAAAAAAATTAGCTAAAATCTTTTAAAAAATATTTATAACATTTTATTTATTTATTTATTTATTTATGCTTTTTGGAGGGCAATTGGGGTTAAGTAACTTGCCCAAGGTCACGCAGCTAGGTTTTTGTCTGTGTGGGTTGTGTCTGAGGCCAGATCCGAACTCAGGTCTTTCTGATTCCAGGGCTGGCGCTCTACTCACTGTGCCACCTAGCCTCGCCTATAACATTTATTTTAAAAAGTATTATGTTATATGTAAATTTAACAAGCTTGCTAGTAATACCATACAGTTAAGTGGTGTGTTGGAGTAATTTCTAACTGGCTTGTTAAGTTTTTATTATGAACATTTATACTTTAGAAATCTATAAATCCAGGCTTTATTTACTGTCTTATTAATTGTCTAGACTAGAGAATGTGTTAATATTGCAGATTAAACTTTAAAGTTTGTGTTCGTACATTTCCCTACTCCTCAACTTGGTTGTTAAACCTTTACCAGGAAACCCCCATATTGCTCTAAAATTTTTACTTGAGCCAGCAGGAGTGCAGTAGATGGTTCATGGAAATAAGTCACGATCACTTCAGGCTTCAAACCACTATAAAAATGATGATAATAAAATAACAGCAACAAAACCCAGCAATAATTGGCATTGATGTAGCACTTTAAGTTCTGCCGAGTACTTTACACCCATTTAGGCATTACAGTACCCCTTTATGTGTTAAACTGTATCAAAGAAAGTCCCTAGTGCACTCTCTTAGAACGTCTTTCTGCAAACTGATAACAAACTAAATGATTACTCTGTAAATCTAGTTAATCAATCAGTTTCAAATAGACCTAAATGTGGTGTCTAGCCATATTTTTCAATCCTAATGAAAAAAAATAGCATGAGAAACTTTCTTAAAAATTAGCTAAAATCTTAAAAAAATTATTTATTTATAGCACTTATTTTAAAAAGATTTTGAGTTCCAAATTCTCTTCCTCCCTCATACCCCACTCCCATCTATTAAGTAGACAAGAAATGTGATATCAATTATGCATGTGAAACCATGCAAAGCACTTACATATTAGCCATGTGGCAAAAACAAAAGCAAAAAACAAGAAAAATAAAGAAAATGAAAAAAATTATGCTTCAATCTGCCCTTATACTCCATCAGTTCTTTCTCTTGAGGGGGATAGCATTTTTTTTTAATCATATGTTCATCAGATCATTGTATTGCTGAAAATAGTTAAGTCATTTATAATTCATCATTTTATAATATGGCTGTTACTGTGTACAATGTTTTCCCAGCTCTGGTCTTTTCACTTTCCATCAGTACATGTATGTCTTCCCAGGTTTTTCTGAAAGCATCCTGTTTGTCATTTCTTATAGCATAATGGTATTCTATCACAATCATATACCACATCTGGTTGAGCCATTTCCCAGTCATTGGGTATCCCCTCAACTTCCAATTCTTTGGTGCCACAAAAAGAGTTGCTATATTTTTATATGTATAGATCCTTTTCCTTTCCTCTCTTTGAAATACAGTCCTAGCAGTGGTATTATTAGGTTAAGGTTTTATAGCCCTGAAGGCATAGTTTCAAAATTGTTCTCCAGAATGGTTGGATCAGTTCAAAACTATGGACACTGCATTAGTGTCACAATTTTTCCACATTCCCTCTAACATTTGTAATTTCCCTTTTCTGTCACATTAGTCAATCTGATAGATGTGAGGTGGTACCTCATAGCTATTTTCATCTGAACTTCTCTAATCAATATTGATTTTTATATGAGTATAAACTTAAATGTCTTCTGAAAACTGGCTGTTCATATCCATTTATCATTTATCATTTGGGGAACAACTCTTATTTTTTATAAATTTGACTCAATTATCTATATATTTAAAAAATGACATCCTTATCTGAGAAACTTGCCAAAAAATTCCACCACCCTCCATTTAACTGCTTTCCTTCTAAAATTGGCTGCATTGGTTTTTTTTTTTTTTGGCAAGATCATTTTAATTAAATATAACCAAAATTATCTATTTTACTTCCTGTGATCTTCTTTATCTCTTGTTTGGTCATATGTTTTTCCTTTATCCATAGATCTGAAAGGTAAAATTTACCATGTACCCCTATTTTTTCTTATGACATCACCTTTTAAAAAATTTTTTCTTATGACATCACCTAAATCATATGTCCATTTTGACCTTGTCTTAGTATATAGTATGAGTAGTTGGTCTATGCCTAATTTCTGGTAAATTGTTTTCTATTTTGTCCCAGGAATTTTTGTCAAATAGTGAGTCCTTTCACTCAAAGCTTGAATCTTTGGGTTTGTCAAACATTAGGTTACTATGGTCATTTCCTACTGTGTATAGAAGGGCTTGTGTAGCTCAATGAAACTATGAACTATGCTGTGCAGGGTTACCCAAGATGGATAGGTCATAGTGGAGAGTTCTGACAAAAGGGTGATCTGTTGGAGAAGGAAATAACAAACTACTCCAGTATCTTTGCCAAGAAAACCCCATGGACATTACTAAAATGATAAATGACAGCAGAAGATGAGCCCCTCAGGTTTGAAAGTGTTCAATACACTACTGGGGAAGAATAGAGGACAACTATAAGTAGCTCCAGGACTAATCAAGCAGCTGGGCCAAAGCCAAAAGGAAACTCAGCTCTGGATATATCTGGTGATGAAAGCCTGAAATTGTAAAGATCAGTATTGCAAAGGAAACTGGAATCTATGAACCAAGGTAATCTGGATGTAATCAAATCGGAAACGAAAGATTAAACATTGACTACTTGGGTATCAGTGAACTAAATGGATGGGAATGGATGAATTTAATTCAGGTGATCATTACGTCTACTACTGTGGGCAAGAATCCTTTAGTATAAATGGAGTAATCCTCATAGTCAATAAAAGGATGAGAAAAGCAGTACTGGGGTATCATCTTGAAAATGATGAATCATATCTGTTTGAATCCAAGTTGAATTGTTCATCATCACAGTAACACAAGTCTGGTTTAGAATTCATTCTTCTATTTGCTTCCATTTTATGGTTGAGTTAATTTCATTTACATTCACAGTTATAATTACTATGTATTTTCCTTGTTTATACCTCTCTGTCTTTCTGTCTCTTTGTCTCTGTCTTTTTCTGTCTCTCTCCCTTATCTTACCTTGAGAATACCTCCCTTATTCTGCTCTCCCTTTTATCAAACCCCATTTCTGTTCCATCTACCCTGTTGGGTAAGATAGATTTCTATGCCCAACTGAGTGTTCATGTTATTCCATCTATGAGCCAATCTTGATGACAGGGGGATTTAATCATTGCCTGCTACCCACTCCCATGTTCTCTACACTGTTAAAGCTCTTTCTTGCACTCTTCTTTTATGTGAAATGATTTTCCTCATTCTAAGGAACTTTCCCCTTCTTCTAGTGCATCCCTCTTTCTCAACTCTTAATTTGCTTTTTGAGATCATCCCATTGTGATGGCCTCTGCCTATGTATATTCCTTCTAACTGCACTAATAATGATGAAACTTCTTAGGACTTACAAGTGCCATCTTCTTATATAGGAATGTAAATGGTTTAATTTTATTGAGTCCTTTTTAATATCTCTTTTGTGTTTACCTTTTTGTGCTTCTGGTGAGTGTTATGTTTGAAAGTCAGATTTTTTATTCAGCTCTGGTCTTTTCATTAGGAATGCTTGAAAGTCCTGTTCATTTTTTTTCCCTGACAGATTATACTCAGTTTTGCTGTGGAGATTGTTCTTGGTTGTAATCTCAGCTCCTTTGCCTTTCAGAATATTATATTCCAAGCTCACTAAGCTTAATGTGGTAGCCATTAAATCTCATTTGATCCTGACTATGACTCTGTGATATTTGAATTATTTTTTTTTCTGACTGCTGGCAATATTTTGTCTTGACTTGGAATTTTTGGAATTTGACTGTAATGTTCTTGAGAGTTTTCTTTTGGGGATCTCCTTTAAGAGGTGATTGACAGATTTTTTTTTAATTTTTGTTTTACCATCTTGTTCCATCAGGGAAGTTTTCCTTGATGATTTCTGGAAATATGATATCCAGATTTTTCTTATCATGGTTTTGAATTAATTTAATAATTATTAAATCATCTCTCCTTGATCTATTATTTAGGTCAGTTATTATTCAAAGATATTTTCCACAGTTTTTTCACTTTTTAAAATTCTTTTGAGTTTATTTTATTGTTTCTTAACATCTTATGGAGTCATTACAATCCACATGCCCAATTCTCATTTTTAAATTGTTGTTGGAAGGGTGATTTTTGTGAGCTTTTGTATATTTTTCAATTTGACAAATTTTGCTTTTTAAGGTTTAGATTTCTCCAGTGAATTTTTGGGCCTCTTTTACCATTAGGCTAATTCTATGTTTTTTAAGGTACTATTTTCTTCAATTTTTTTGTACTTCTTTTACCAAGCTGTTAATTCTCTTTTCAGACTTTTCTTGCATCACCCTCATTATTTTCCTCAATTTTTTCTACCTCTCTTAATTTTTTAAAAACCCTTTTTTGAAGCTCTTCCTGGAATTCTTGTTGGACTTGTGTCAATTCACATTTTTCTTTGAGGCTTTGCTTATAGAAATTTTGGCATCGATGTTTTCTTCTGACTTTATGTTTTGATTTTCTTTGTCACCATAGTCTTTTTTTATGGTCAGATTTTTTTGTTTTATTTTTGCTCATTTCCCCTATTTCTTGACTTTTAACTTTATGTTAAACTTGGGCTCTGCTTCTGGAGTGGAGGGGATACTATTCCAAACTTTAGGTTTTTAAGTCTGATATTTTCAGGGCTAGTTTTGGAAGTCTGTAAGTTTTTGGTGTTTATAGGGTGGTATGATCCAAGGTGAGTTGTGATCACTACCCTCATGGTCTATGATCTGGTCATTACCCAAAAAAGGACCTTGCTCCCCTATAGCCACAAGTGCTAGTATTCCTCTTGACCCTGGAACTGTGAACATGTCACCTGCTCTCCTACAGTCACAAGCACTAGTGCTTCTTTGTGCCTTGGAATTGTGATCAGGACTGCTCCTCTGCAGCCATAAGTGCTATTACTCCTCTTAGCCCTGCAACAATGACTAGGGCCCCTGCTGCTCTGTGACTTCAAATGCTAGTGCTCCTTTCTGCCTCAGAACTGAGACCAGGGCCCCTACTTTCTTGTGAGTGATGATGAACATTCTCCCCCTCCCAACAACTGTGACCAGGGATCCTGTTCCCTTTTGGCTACAAGTGCAAGTGCTCTTTTTTCTGGAATTGTGATCTGGACCTGCATTTAGTTCATGGAATAGGGTCCTGCACCCAGTGCCAGCAGAGATTCTCCTACGATCACTTTTTGACCAATTGTATGACAATCTTACTATCTCTGGGCTTAGAACTCCTGATGCTGTTATTGCTGCTGCTGCTGTTTAAGCTGCTTCCCAGGCCCACTACTGGTGTTGCTGCAGCATGTACCCTGGACCTAACCCCACCAAAGCATTCAATCTGTGCCAACCCCCACTACAGTGTCCCAGACCTCTCTTGCTGGCTTCCTAAGTTGTTTTGGTTTGGAAAAATGACTCATCCTTCTCTTTTGTTGACTGCCACTCCAGGTTTTGATTTGTGGAATTATTTTAAATTTGTTCAGAGAGGGAATGATGGGAGGGTTCAGCTTAGTTGCTGCTTATACTTTGCATCTTTCACTCTAAAAATTTAAATAAATTATATCTATAGCATTTACCTCATCTATCAGTTTTGTATCTATGATAAAAAAAGATACATAACTTAATGTGTCATTACCTGTTATTGATGAATTCATGTTGGCTCATTATTTCCTTTTCTAGATGACTATTAATCATCCCTTTTCAAATTCATTTTATAATTTTGCTAAGACTGAAAGCCAAGTTTATAATACCTTTTCTTTTTCTTATGCACTCTATTTTGTTACTTTGTTGAAAATCAGACCATCATTCCATATTTTCTAACTCTAAAATACCTTTTCAATTCTCTCTGATCTTCAAAAGGTCACTGATATTAGTTATTCTATCTTCCAATTTTTTTAAACCCTGCCATATACTTTATCTGTGTCTCATGACTTGTATTCAACAAAAGAAGCTAGATTCTCTCACTATATTCCTTCTGATCTTGGGGAATGATTATCTCCTTGAAATTTTTGTTCTTTTTTTTCAGTCCAAATATCATATTACTGTGAATTAATAAAATATTTATTAAATGCTTACTACATAGCTGATACTGTGCTAAGTGCTAAGGAAATACTTACAGAAGTTTCACAGTACCTTCCCTTAAGGAATTAATCTTCTAACAGAGTGTGGCAATATATTCATGCAAATGGTGGCCAGAGGAGGCTGTGTTGGTCTACATGGTTGCAGGGATGGTGATTACAATATTTTGACAATTGATATATCCTTGCAAGAAACAATGATAGTTTAATTTATTACTCTTCCTAGAGTTAGAGATAGAAAGTGTCTCTCTGTGTGTGTTTATTTAGGTGGTGGCTGAAAGGAGGGATGAAAATGACTGGGCAGAGAGAACAATTACCTGGACAAGGCAGAAAGATAAATTGCATATCATCACAAAATTCTTCTTGTTCTCCACATATTCTGGAAGTGAGATCCTTTGTTCTTCTTGCTATTATGCCAACTTTTTTTTTTAAAGAACTCTCTTACTGAAATGCAATTTCCTTTCTTCCTTCTTATATTCCCATCTTGGTTAACCATACTTGTGACAGTGATATACAACTATACAACTTCCTCCTCCTTTTTTTTTTTTGGGTTAAGATTTTCTCCTCCTCCTGGAGTGCTCCTTTAGCCTGAGTTCTTCTTTGTCTCCTATTCTTCCCTTTTCTATTCTGGCTTTTTCCATTAGCAAGGCCTCTTATCTTCCAGCCTGGTTTCTTCTGCTTCAGCTCTAGTTCTCCATTTCTTTCACTTCTATTATTTCTCTTCTTGTTTAAGTCCTTCTTCTTTTTTTGATTTCTTGAATCCAGGTCCAGTGCTTTGTTGACTGGACCATCTAACTGCCTCTTATGACAGCATATGCACATCAGACATGTATATTTGGAGGCTAGAAACTTATGCTCTTGGGATGCAATTTGTCTCAAAATCAACCATATGTTTTCAGATTACAATAACATGCTTCTAATATTCTGTTCAGTCTTTATTAGATTGGCTCTTTTTTTAGTTGTTTTTTTTAAATTAAATTTTATTTTATTTTATTTTTAATCAGCAAAAAGCACATTTTCTTCCTCCCATGTTTTAAGAAAGTTTATTTAGGTTTTAAATATAAGAATATATGTGTTGATCTCAGACCTGCCAAAATCCTGGCAGGTCATGTCTTTGATGTTTTAAAGCTACATACAGAAAACGCTTTTTATTAAAGAAACCTTTTATACCATTAAAAAAAATAACTGGGTAAAGAAAAATCTCCAGGGCAGATCTTGGATTTATTAATCATACCTAAAATAAAGTGGAAATTTTAGAGAAAGGAAACAAAAGTGGCATTGTTAAGCACCATACCCAGAAGCCTCAAGGCCTGTGCACTGGCAGGGGCTGCTGGGTTGGTGGGATGTTGCAAAAGTCTTTTTTCATCAATTTCTGCTTTTTTTTAAGTCAGTATTAAACATTGGAAGCAATGCTCTAGTGTGGTCATTCTAGTATTGACTAGATCAGGTGGTGCAGAAACTGAACTGAAGGAGAAATAAAAGCAAACAGAGGGAGCAACCTATTTCTCAACTGTGTGAAGCACTGGATTTGATCATCAAAGAGTTGCTTCCTTCAAAGTTGACTATGACTTTGGGCTTGTTCGTCTGTCATTAAGAGATAAAAAAAATATTAAAGCCAAGCCTGTTGCTGTTCTTCTTAAAGCCATACCTTTCTGAAGATTTTATGTTTCTCATGTTACTCTGGTGAATTTGGGTCAGAAATCATTGTTGTTTGTTCTTCATTCTCAAAGAGGTCCGTGACATCAGGAAGGCAATGCCTTGACTTTCAAGGGATTTGGATTTGAGTGAGGAAAGTCTGTGCAAAGTCACTAGTCTCACTCTCTCCTCTGGAGTCATCTGGGTCCAGTGGCAAGACATAGATCAGGACTACTGGAGATGGCCCTGGATGTAGTGGGAGAGACCTTGGCCTTTTTAAGTTAAGGTCTTTCCCAAGTCTGGAAGGCTTGGAATATGATATTCTAAAAGGCAAAGGTGAGTTTGGGGCAGAAATCATTAAAAATAAGATGTAGTACTGAATCTACAGGCCACAGTAATGTTGGAAACAGGCCATTTATCCTGCTGAGTGTGTACAAAAGAGGCATTTAAGCATGGTTTTATTCTGAAAGGAAACCCTTAAGGGAGCACATTTTAAAAATTCTTTAAAAGTCTGTGTCACACTTGAGACTGCACAGACCTGAGGGAAGATCAGGATTCAAAAGAGGCAGCCAAAGTCCAAACTATAATCCAAGGGTTTTTGTTTTTTCTTTCTGGTTTTCTTTAAAGTCTTCATTATTGGCTCAGTTCTCCAGATTTCATTCAATACCTCAGTGACTGATGAGGGGAAGGGGTAACTGTAAAGAAAACAGCAAAAAGTCACAATCAATGAAACAGACTTAAATAGCATCCAGGTGGGTGGTATGGAAAAGGACCCAAACAAAACAATCTATCCAGACAAAATCCTGATCTAGTTAGAAATAATAATAAGAAGGTAGCTGTGGTATAGTGTAGAACTCAAGGAGGAGTCAGAAATCTAACATACCAGTTATAATTTTGCCTCTAATTAACTGTATGACTTTACACTTATCATTTGGTCTTCAGTTTTGTCATGGGTTGGATGAGATGATATCTGAGGTCCTATGCAAATTTAGAGACCTATAGCCATAAGAATAGCAACTCATATTTCTTTAGCACTTTAAAATAAAATCTGGAAACCCCAAATAAAATAAATAAAACAGGTAAACCCCTAGTGCTTTAAAGTTTGTAACAACAAAAATGACAACAGAGATAACTGACATTTACATAGCACTTTTAAACTGTAGAGCACTTTTACATACATTATTTCATTTTTCCCCCTAGAAATAACCTGGCCAGATAAGTGATACAAATATTCCTATGTGTATATCTCAGGTATGGCATCTATTCTCCAATGCTTCCCATGTTCTTTTTCTATTCATGACCTGGGGCTGACTGCCTTACCCACTTTGGCAGGTTGGGTAGTTCTCCAGAGAGTTAATCATGAAGTTATTCTAATTCTCAGGTTTCCATAGGTAAACTCTGTGGGCAACCATGAGCACTATAGCTCATCAGCCTCCACTGAAGTATTGAACACAGAAACCACTAACAATCTTAAACAAGTAATTTACTATAAATATAGAGCAAAAAGAATATTTTCATAACATTCTATGCATAAACCCCAATTACACTCTCTTACCAATGTTAAACTATGTCCATGGGGAGAGTGATCCCAAATCTAAAGTACCAGTGAACACACATAGGAAAACATGTGGCCAAAAAAGCTCACAAATCTTAAACCATAGAATTCAATGTCCTCTTTCTGTTTCAGGAACTGTCATTAAAGTGCCTGATGAACATAATTTCTGTGTTAAACAAATGCTTTAATTCTAAACTGACTTTATTCTTGTTAAGGAAGACTAAAACCTTACTGAGCCTAATGCCAGTCTACCTGGCAACCTCTCTGATTCTCTGCTTTCAAACTATTTCTCTCTATTCACTTAGATTTGCTTTTTGAAGGCATCTACAATATCCATCACTTTCAGCTTGAGGTTTAGTTTATACCTTCAACTGAAGTAGTCTTATGCTTTTGAAGTAGTGTTATGTTCCTTTACAAAAGACAATGACCACAGAAGAGTCTGGGAAGATGGTGGGGTAGAAAATTCCAAGCTCTCCAGATTTCCTCCACATAGAATACAAAATACTGCCTCAGGGTGACCATAGAGCAGTAAAAATAAACAAGTTGGGGCATGGGGCGGCTAGGTGGCACAGTGAATAGAGCACTGGCCCTGAAGTCAGGAGGACCTGAGTTCAAATCTGGCCTCAGACACTTAACACAAAACTACCTGTGTGACCTTGGGCAAGTCACTTAACCCCAATTGCCCTACCTTCCCAACTCCAAAAAAAAAGAAAAAAAAAACCAACAAAACACCAACAAGTTGGGGCATAACAGTGAACCTCCTAGGACAATTGGAGAAGAGCAGAAGAAAGATTCCAGGATGGAGGTTGGGCCCAAGTGAAGTATAAATGCCTCCAGGCTCTGCTGAAACAGCAAGTGGTGGGTCCTGGGGGCAGCTGGTTTGATAGGTAACCTCTACCTCAGCCACAGGAATTTTTACCTGCCAGACAGTGTGGCGAGTTGGGCATCTAAGCAGGGGAATATTGAAAGAGTTTCTGTTGAGAAAGGATGCCAGGCTCAGCTGTTCTGCCCAGATTTGGTCCTATATTAGAGGGAATCAGCACTTATATGGTGAGTGCAAAAGCAGTGGGGCAGGGATGCCGCTGGCTATGGCTACTTAAAGGAGAGCTGAGTTCTTAGTCTCTGTTCCAGGCAAGAGGAGAGAACTGAAGGTCATAGCCACTGGAGGGTTCTTAGGGAACAAGTACACTTCTAGCATAGTGCACCAGGGGGCCTACCTGTGGCTTGGAGGGGGAAAGGAGTGTAGAGGTTGGGCTTAGAACAAAGCTCAAAAAATTACAGTAAGAAGTATAGGTACTTAGATAGAGGCCAGAGGCACTATCCTCTACACCCCAGGATTAGAGGTGATTATAATAATAAGCTATTAAAATTTTTAAAAAATGAGCAGGCAAAAAAGAAAGAACTTAATCATAGTTACTATGGGAATAAAGAAGACCAGAGTTCATTTTCAGAGGAGGATATTGAAGAAAAAAAGTCTCTCCTACACCAAAGAGTAACATGAAATGGTCACTTGACCAAAAATAATTCATAGAAGAACTCAAAAAAGACTTCAAAAATAAAATAAGAGGAATTGAGGAAAATTTTTTTTAAAGTAAGAATAATCCAAGAAAAACAAGATTATGAAAAAAGTCAACCAACTGGAAAAAGAGATCCAGAATCTTAAGGAAGGAAACAACTTGAAAATTATAATTGGGCAAGGAGAAGGCAGTGAAGTTGTAAGACCAAGAAATAATGAAACAAAATATAAAGGATGAAAAAATAGAAGGGAATATGAAGCATAAGTAAAACAACTGATCTGGAGAACAGATCAAGAAGAGAAAACAAGAATAATCAGACTACCTCTATGATCAAAGAAATTATGATACAATAATACAAGAAATAATTAAAGAAAGTTGTCCTGAAGTGTTAGAACAAGAGGGGAAAGTAGAAATGGAAAAAAAAAAATCCACCAATCACCACCTGAAAGTGATCCTTGGAGGAAAACCTATAGAAATATCATGGCCAAATTCTGAAACCCTCAGGTTAAGGACAAAATATTACAAGCAACAAGAATGAAACATTTCAAATGTGGTAGAGTCACAAGTAGAATTATGCAAGACCTACCAGTGGCCACAGGTCTTGGAACACTATATATTGAAGAGCAAAAGAATTGGGGATATGGCTGAAAATATCACACCCAGCATGGTTAAATATAATCTTGAATGAATAAAATGGACATTCAGTGAACTGACAAATTTTCAGTATTTTATTGCAAAAAGGCTAGAACTAAATAGAAAATTTGATGTACTAGATTCAAGAGAAAAATAAGGTAAACATCAGAGACTAATCACAAAGGACTTAGTAATGACAAACTGTTTACTTTTTATATGGGGAAATGTAAATCATATGTCCATGATTGTCATTAGTAATGGGTAAGTTTGGGGCGGCTAGGTGGCACAGTGAGTAGAGCGCCGGCCCTGGAGTCAGAAGGACCTGAGTTCAGTTCCAGCCTCAGACACTTAACACACACAAACAAAAACCTAGCCGTGTGACCTTGGGCAAGTTACTTAACCCCAATTGCCCTCCAAAAAAAAAAAAAAAAGTAATGGGTAAGTTTGAAAGAAAGAGTGGGGTAGAGCTGAGTTTGATGTGATTCTAAAAAGCAAAATGATGTAGGAAAAGGCAAAAAGAGTAATTATCTCATAGAAATAAGGTGTGAGAGGAAGAACTGATACAGAGGAAGAAGGGGAAGGAGGCCAGGTAGTTCTGGAACCCTTTTCTCATCGAGAATGGGTTAAAGAGGGAAATATATATATATATATATATATTTTTTTTTTTTTAGAAAATATATGGAAATACTTGGACGTATGGGGGAAGATGCCATCCACCTACAGAGAAAGAGATCAAGTATATACAGGCATAATGTAGTCTCATGTATATGCATTTGAGTGTATATATGTCTGTTTATGGGTATCTATGTAGATATGTGTGCATATACATATGCATATGTATGTATACTTAGATGTGTAGCCTTCTTGGGGTGGGAGGGGAAAAATAAAGTAAAAAGTGCCCAACAGAGGACAAAAGAAAACATACAAGGAAGCAAAGACAGACAGTTTTGCAAATGTCATGCAATATTTATCATATGTTTTCTTGAAATGGAAATTTATTGCTTTATATTGAATCTTCTTATATTCTGTTACATACATGGCAATGGTTTTTTCCCTTCTCTTATTTTGTATTTAAATTCAAATACATGAAATTATTTAAATGACCATTATCTTAAACTGGGCAAATACTTCTTCAAGTAGACTTTTGTATGGATTCTTCTCCTTCTCTAGCTCTCCCCAATAACAGGTGACAATGGAGAGAAGTACTTTTTATCTCCTTTTCTATTTTGTCAGCAGTAAATCATAACAGAGAACAGAATATATTCTTCTTACTCGTTCTTATTAGCTACAAGTAATTATAGAAGGTTGATTATAGTCTCTAGTCCTTCTTACTTTTCGTAGCAATAGGTCATAATAGAGAATATCCCTGTCTCAATAACAAAAGTGACTTTGTTGTCACCCTATTTTTAATATCAATTCAGGAATAAAACTGATATGTATTCTTCCCAAAGAGGTTTGCCATAGAGTCTAAATGTGAACACAGAGTTCAAATGCAATGAGTCTGTCTATAACAGAGGATTTTAGCCTTTTTTATGTGCTGTGGACTCCTTTGGCAATCTGAAGGAGTCTATGGGCCCCTTCTCAGAAAGTTTTTAAGTGAATGAAATTAAATACATAGAATTTCAAAGGAATCCAATTTTGTTGAAGTAAATTTATCAATATTTTAAAGCTCATAGACTCCATGTTAAACATTTCTAGAAGAAATGTTGAAGTCCTTCAAATAATCCTATCAGTGGATGACATTATAATGATGTACTGCCAATGCAATATTTACAGTACCCACTATCATGATAAAGAACGTGACTGTAAGTATTGCATGACATTTGATCACAAAATATACCACACTCTCCAGATAGAGGATAGAACTGAAACATTTATTTAGACACCAGAAAATTGAATTCCAAAACCAGTAAGCCAATTCCATCATAGTACCAAAGATATTCAGAAGCCATGATTATGCTGAGAGCCACATCATCCTTCAGTCTTCCCACAAACCAATACAAGATCAATATTTACTCCCAAACCTCTCTTGCCTGAGCTCCTCTCTGCCCCACTGTCTTGCTAGCTCTGACCAGCTTCCTGTGGGCTCTGCTTCCCTTCAGCAAACTCCTCCCACCATGGGCTCCATGTAACTATATTTAGCTTATTAGGAGGCAGAGTTTATCTTCACAGCAGGGAAGCTTCCTGTGGGCTCTGCTGCACCCTTCAGCAAATTCCCTTCATCACAGGCTCCATGGATTACATTCAGCCTATTAGGGGATAGAGTTTACTTTCAAAGCAGGGGAGGTCTTCAAACTCCCCCCCCCCCCCCGGGTCTATTAAAGGGCAGGGAAGATCTTCAAATTCCCATTCCCATTACAAATGATTATATCATTTCAGTAAAGAGGTGGAAGCATACTGGTGTGAGCTCATGCCAATCATAATAAACGATTACTTCTAATTCATCAGGGGTACCACTAGATGTCTGGGGGGGGAGAGTTGTAGCTTTCTTATGGGATCTAAGATACATCTCTGAGAGTGGGAGTTGAGATAAAGATCCTCATGTCTTATATGGGCTACATTTGGGGACTAATTCAGGATGACTCAATGGGAAAGAATACAAAACAGTATGATTATCGAGGTTCAGAGTTGGGAGAGTTGGTTCAAGTTTTTTGAAAGAATTCAATCAGATCTTCTCTTTAGCCAAAGGGAGCTTTATTAATGCAAAATCATGCAGGCCTGAGACTTAGCAAGGAGCTAAACAAAGGCATTGATATAGGACAAGGACCAGACTTATATAGACAGAAAACTATACAGCTCATAGGATGATAAGTTTTAGGGTTTCTAAAGGGGGTTGGAGATTTAAGGACAAGATAAGTCTTGTAAGATAAAGACACAGGATGATGACAATGAATGACCCAAGGGAATTTTTATGATGGGAGGAGACAAGAAATTTTAGGATAAGGGGAAGTTCTGTGGTATTTCAGGATAAGGGGAGGCTTTAGGACTCCAGAGAATGAGCAACTCAACCTTTAGGGCACCTTTGTATCCACATCACTAATCATCCCTGGATCTCATGTCATTTTTGTCTCAGCATTTGGTCCCCGAACTGGTTATTGATTAGAGCAGTCCCTATGTGATAGAGGTAGAGGCTAAAGACAAGTAGCTCTCTCTAGTAGACTAGCTTTGCTATGCAAACACCAAACTAAAATATCTTGGTTTCTTACCTGAGCAGTGAGGAGCTCAGTCAACACAAGCTCCATAATCTCTGAGGAATGAGCCCCACTTGTTCTTGGAACTGTGTAAGGAACAAGGCTTCCCTTTTCAGAAGGGAGGCTTTGTTATTCTTTTCCTTTTCTTTGTGGTTTTTTTTTTTTTTTGCTTGGAAAGTCCTCCTTCCCTCCCCCCCCCCTTTTTTTTCTCATGATAGAAACAAGATAGGTAATGATCTATTAGAACTTTGTAAAGTAGTATTGTTTGTCAAATTATGTCACTATATATTTGGAAGGATGTAAGAATAAAACATGAACTACCTCATTCTGTTATCAACAACGTAATATAGACTTTTCCTGAAAGAGCACTGGGAAAGGTATTAAAATAGGAATTTCAGAAACTCCTCCCCCAAGTTACTAAAGAACTATTGAGAAATTAATATTTTAAAAACACATTCTAATAGATTTCTCGTAGCAGGAAGTGATATTGACTGGAGGGAGGGTGCAAGGGTATGGTAAAATACCCCATCATATTTTAACCTTGATACTTTAATGAGTGAGAACACATCTCACATCACACAATTCAGTCACAGGCTCTAGACTAATTGTAAAAATCTCTAAATGTCACTGGGTGAAGTGAAATGATGCTAAATAGGAAATCCGTTCCAAGTAGCTAAAGGATTTTGTCAAGCATTTTAGACAAAAGTGTTGAGAAGGAACTGTTGCATGAGGTAGGGAATAAAAGAAGGGAGGAAAGACCCCAGTTTTGTCTGTGGTGCTTCTTCCCCCTATTCTTAGAGTAGAGGATTTTTTGAGGTTCAACGGTCTAGAGGATATAGTTCTTATAGCTACAGCTAATTAGTCAGCACATATAACTTGGATAGATATTGAGTCCAGAATCAGAAAAGAATGAAAAACGTAGACTAGGTTACCTTTGGGGTGTTGTGTGATACTTTTAAATGGTCTTCAGTTTTTCCCTGAAGCAAAGAACCAACTTTTTAAGTCACTGAGTCAATCAACATTTATTGAGCACCTATTGTATGCAAGACAACATGCAAAATGCTAGGAACATAAAGAGAAGCAAAAGATAGTCCCAGTCCTCAAGAAGCTGACATTTTTTCTTAAGTTCTCAACACCAAAATTTTTCTGGACTTGCTATATGGCTACAGATAACTTAATGCCATAGTCTCCACTGAATAAAAATTATTGGGGAAGTGGGAATAGGTCTCTTCTGATTTAGCAGGAGAAGGAATTCTACCAGTCAGAATCTCTCTCCAAGCAGATGCTTGTACCTTTCACAAGTAATATGTTTCTGGCAGTTTAGGTAACTAGCAGTGAATAGAGTTCTGGGTCTGAAGTTAACAGAAGACCCATTTTCTTAAGTTCAAATTTGATCTCAGATATTTAGTAGCTATGTGACCCTGGGCAAGTCACTTAGACCTGTTTGCCTCAGTTTCCTCATCTATAAAATAAGCTGGAGAAGGAAATAGCAAACCACTTCATGACTGTACAACAACTCTGAAAGTTCTGGCAAGAGTAAATTGGTTTGTGTTTGTTTTTTTTCCCATAGTACTCATGTATTGTTGAAGGATTAAGAAAAAGATATTTACACATTATGTGTATATTTTGTCAAGGAAATATGGGAGGATATGAACAAAGATCACATAAGAATGAGATACTGGGATGTACCATAATCTGTACCCCTTATTCATGACATTAAGGATCCATCAAAACAAGAATGATCAGAATATATATTTGAAAGGGAAAACTGGTGGGGAGAACAGTTGATAGCTAGAATCCAAGTCTAAAGCATCTTGGCTACTTGTTTTTCTAATATAGGCTATCTCTCTTGTGCATTTGTTGACATATTGCTTTATTAATTGGGGTTGCTTTTTCTGCATACAAATTAGTGTATGTGTTTGGGCACTGATACTAATTAGTATTCTGTGTAGTATATCCCCTTCTTCTGTGATAGAGTCTTTTGGAATAAGTTTGTGTAGCTATTAAATTGCATAATACATGATATGTTCCCTTCGATGTAAGACTACATTTTGGATCATATTATACCTTTCATGCTCTGGGACACTTTTTAAAAATAGTCAGCAATAGGACTGCAGAGAAAAACCAAGTTTCTTAGCTACAATTGCTTTCTATTCTTCAATTCAATTGAATTCAGCAATTTTTTTTGGTTATATTCAATTTGTACTTGCTGCAAAATTTTCCTCAGTTTTATCTTTTTCTTACAATTTTGGTTGCATTGGTTTTGTTTGTGCAAAAGTTTTAATTTTATATAATAAAATTATCTATTTTACATTGTGTAGTGTTCTCTATATCTTCTTTGGTCCTCAATTCTTCCCTTATCCATACATTTAATAGATAAACTATTCCATGCTCTCTTAATTTGCTTATGGTATCACCCTTTATATGTAAATCATGTACCCATTTTGAACTTATCTTGGTATATGGTGTGAGATATACTTATTTTCTATACTTAATTTCTACCATACCATTTCCAGTTTTCCTTACAGCTTTTGTCAAATAATGAATTTCTGTTCCAAAAGCTCGGATTTTTATGTTTATCATACAATAGATTACTATGGTCATTTCCTATAATGTAAGTTGTACCTAATCTATTCCACTGATCCACCACTCTATTTCTTTTTTTTTTTTATTTTTTTATATGTTCATTTTTTTTTAAATTAATTTATTAGTTTAGTTTCAGTTGACAAGATTCAATTCCATAGTTCCTTGATTTTCAAATTTCCTTTACTTCCCTCCCCCCTCCCCTCATGACATCATATAGTACAGTATAGGGTCTGCAAATGCATTCATATTAAACATTATTCCAATTACAAAGGCATATTGTACTAGGTGGGATGAAAGATGGTAAGGAAGAAGTACAACCAAACAATGAGAAGAACAAGATCATTTAGTTTGCTTCCATCAGGATTCAGGCTCAGTTTTTTCTAGTTATATCTCTGGATGGCACATTTCTTACTTTCTTGAGTCATTCGGGATTAACTTATATCACTGCATTGCTGAAAAGAGTCCAGTCTGTCATAGTTGGTCATCACAGATATGGTATGTCTGTGATTGTATACAAATTTCTTCTGATTCTACTCTTCTCGCTCAGCATCAGTTTGTATAAGTCTCTCCAGGTAATTATGAAATCCATCCTCCTCGTTTCTTATAGCACAATAAAATTCCATTACATTCATATACCACAACTTGTTTAGCCATTCCCCAATTGATGGGCACTCCTTTAGTTTCCAATTCTTTGCAACCACAGAAAGGGCTGCTAAAAATATTTTTGTACATATGGTTCTTCCTCCCACTACTATGATCTCTTTGGGATATAACCCTAGGAGTGGTATGGCTGGGTCAAAGGGTATGAAATTATTTATAATCCTTTGGGCATAATTCCAGATTGCTCTCCAGAATGGTTGGATAAGTTCACAACTCCACCAGCAATGTATTAGCGTTCCAATTTGCCCACATCCTCTCCAGCATTTGTCACTTTCTTGTTTTGTCATCTTAGCCAATCTGACTGGAGAGATGTGGTATCTCAGAGTTGTTTTGATTTGCATTTCTCTAATTAATAGTGATTTAGAGCATTTCTTCATATGCTTATAGATATCTTTAATTTCTTTCTCTGAAAACTTCCTATTCATATCCTTTGACCATTTCTCAATTGGGGAATGACTTGTATTCATATAGATTTGGCTCAATTCTCTATAAATTTTAGAAATGAGTCCTTTATCAGAGACACAGGTTGTAAAAATTCTTTCCCAATTTCCCACCTCCCTCTTGATCTTGGTTACATTGGCTTTGTTTGTGCAGAAGCTTTTCAATTTAATGTAATCAAAATTATCCATTTTGCATTTTATAATGCTCTCTAATTCTTGTTTGGTCCTAAAATCTTCCCCTCTCCACAGATCTGTCAGGTAAACTATTCCTTGCTTTCCCAAATTGCTTACAGTATCATCCTTTACACCTAGATCATGCACCCATTTAGACTTGATTTTGGTATATGGTGTTAGATAGTGATCTATGCCCAGTTTCTGCCATACTGTATTCCAGTTTTCCCAGCAGTTTTTGTCAAATAGTGCATTCTTATCCCAAAAACTGGGGTCTTTGGGTTTATCGAACAATAGATTGCTATATTCATTAACTGCTGGGTCTCCTGCACCTAATCTATTCCATTGATCCACTACTCTACACCTCTGCCAGTACCAAGCAGTTTTGATGACTGCTGCTGTATAATACAGATGAAGATCTGGCATAGCTAGTCCACCTTCCCTAGCATTTCTTTTCATTAATTCCCTTGATATTCTAGACCTTTTGTTTTTCCAAATAAATTTTGTTATTATTTTGTCTAACTCTACAAAGTAGTTTTTTGGTAAATTGATTGGAATGGCACTAAATATATAATTTAGTTTGGGTAAAATTGTCATTTTTATTATATTAGCTCGACCCAGCCACGAGCAATTGATATTTTTCCAACTATTTAGATCTGTTTTTATTTGTGTGAGAAGTGTTTTGTAGTTTTGATCATATAGATTCTGGGTTTGTTTTGGCAAGTAGATTCCCAAATATTTTATAATGTCTACAGTGACTTTAAATGGGATTTCTCTTTCTATCTCTTGCTGTTGAGTTTTCATTAGAGATGTACAGGAATGCTGAGGATTTATGTGGGTTTATTTTATATCCTGCAACTTTGCCAAATTTATTTATTGTCTCAAGTAATTTCTTGATTCTCTAGGATTCTCTAAGTATATCATCATATCATCTGCAAAGAGTGACAGCTTGGTCACTTCTTTGCCTAATTTGATTCCTTTGATTTCTTTTTCTTCTCTAATTGCTACTGCTAACGTTTCTAGTACCAGATTGAATAAGAGGGGTGATAGTGGACACCCTTGTTTCACTCCTGATCTTATTGGAAAGGCTTCTAGTTTATCCCCATTGCATATAATACTTGCTGATGGTTTTAAATAGATGCTAGCAACTATTTTAAGGAAGGCTCCATTTATTCCTATACTTTCTAGTGTTTTTAATAGGAATGGATGTTGTACTTTGTCAAAAGCCTTTTCTGCATCTATTGAGATGATCATGTGGTTTTTGCTAGTTTTGTTGTTGATATGCTCAATTATATTGATGGTTTTCCTAATATTAAACCATCCTTGCATTCCTGGAATGAATCCTACCTGATCAGGGTGTATTATTTTGTGATAAGTTGTTGGAGTCTTTTGGCTAATATTTTATTTAGAATTTTTGCGTCTAAATTCATGAGGGAGATTGGTCTATAATTTTCTTTCTCTGTTTTATCTCTTCCTGAATTAGGAATCAGTACCATATTTGTGTTATAGAAAGAGTTTGGTAGGACTCCTTCTTCACTAATTTTCCCAAATAGTTTGTAGAGTATTGGAATCAATTGTTCTTTAAATGTTTGATAGAATTCACTAGTGAACCCATCTGGCCCTGGAGATTTTTTCCTAGGGAGTTCATTGATGGCTTGTTTGATTTCTTTTTCTGAGATGGGGTTATTTAAGTAATTCACTTCCTCTTCAGTTAATCTGGGCAATTTGTGATTTTGTAAATATTCATCCATTTCACTAAGATTGTCATATTTATGTGCATACAATTGGGAAAAATAATTCCTCATTATTTTTTTCATTTCCTCTTCATTAGAGGTAGATTCACCCTTTTTATTTTTGATACTCATAATTTGGTTTTCTTCTTTCTTTCTTTTCTTTCTTTCACTCTATTTCTTATCAGTGCCAGATTCTTTTGATTATTACCCCTTTATAATACAGTTTGAGATCTTGTACTGCTAGACCACCTTCTTTCTCACTTTTAAAATTAATTCCCTTGATATTCTTGAGCTTTTTTTTTTTGCCAGATGAATTTTATTTTTTTCTAGCTCTATAAAATAATTTTTGATGGTTTGATTGGCATGGCACTGAATAAATTGATTAATTTAAGTAGAATTGACATTTTTGTTATATTGCCTTGGCATACCCATAAGCAATTATTTTTTCCAAATGTGTAGATATGACTTTATTTATGTGAAAAGTGTTTTATAGTTGTGTTCATATAGTACCTGGGTTTGTCTCTAAAGTTACTTTGAATGGAATTTATCTTTCTATCTCTTACTGCTGGACTTTATTCATAATATATAGAAACACTAATGATTTATGTGGATTCATTTTATATCTTGTAGCTTTGCTAAAGTTGTTAATAATTTCAAGTAGTTTTGTAGTTGATTCTTAAGGATTTTCTAAGTATAGTATCATAACATCTGCAAAGAATGACAGTTTTTGTTTCATCATTGCCTATTTTAATTCCTTTAATTTCTTTTTCTCCTCTTATTTCTATAGCTAACATTTCTACTACAATATTAAATAATAGACGTGCAAATGGGCATCCTTGATTCACCTTGATCTTGTTGGGAAGGTTTCTAGCTTATCCCCATTGCAGTTAATGCTTGCTGATATTTTTGGATAAATGTTACTTGTCAGTTAAAGTTAAGATCCATTTATTCCTTTATTCTGTTGATTTTGTTATTGATATGGTCAATTATGTTGATAGTTTTCCTAATATTTAACCAGCCCTGTACTCATGGTATAAATACCACCTGGTCATAGTGTTTTATTCTTGTGATGTATTGCTATAATCTCCTTGTCAGAATTTTATTTAAAATTTTTGCATCAGTATTCATTTGGGAAATTGGTGTATGATTTCCTTTCTCTCTCTGAGTTTTTCCTGGTCTGGGTATCAGCACTGTATTTGTGTCATAAAAGGAATTGGTAGGACTCCTTTTCTACTTATTTTTCCAAGTAGTTTAGTATTGGGATTATTTGGTCTTTAAATGTTTGGTAGAATTTGCTTGTGACTCTTATCTAGTCCTGAGGATCATTACTTAGGAAGTTTTTTGATATCTGGTTAAATTTATTTTCCTAAGATTGGGCTAATTAAGTATTTTATTTCTTCTTCTGTTAATCTAGTCAATTTATATTTTCATTTAGATTTCATTCATCTCATTCTTTCATTTCATTCATCCATTTCTTTTAGATTGTCAAATTTATTGGCACATAGTTGGGCACAATAGCTTCAAACAATTGTCTTAGTTTCATCTTCAATGGTGGTGAATTCATCCCTTTCATTTCTTATAACAGTAATTTGGTTTTCTCCTTCCTTTTAAAAATCAAATAAACCAATGATTTATTTATTTTATTGTTCCCCCCCATATAACCAGCTTCTAGCTTTATTTATTAGTTCAATGTTTTTCATACTTTCAATTTTATTTAATTTTCCTTTGATTTTCAGAACTTCCAATTTGGATTTTAATTGGGGATTTAAAATTTGTTCTTTTTCTAGGTTTTTTTTTTAAGTTGCATTCCCAGTTCATTGATCTCCCTTTTTTTTTTCTATTTCATTGATGTAAGTAATTAGAATTATAAATTTTCCCTTAAGTATTCCAATTCAATTTTCTCCAGAGGTCTATCATATGTAACTTTTCTAAAATTCTATTTCACCTCCTTAAATTCTTTCTTGTTTATTTCTTTGGTTAGATTTATCTAGTTCTGAGAAGGGATAGTTGAGGTCCCACATTAGCATAATTTTGTTATCTATTTCCTCTTGTAACTCATTCAACTTTTGCTTCAAAAATTTAGATGCCTTTGGGGCGGCTAGGTGGTGCAGTGAATAGAGCGCCGGCCCTGGAGTCAGAAGGACCTGAGTTCGGAGCCGGCCTCCGACACTTAATCCACACAAACAAAAACCTAGCCATGTAACCTTGGGCAAGTTACTTAACCCCAATTGCCCTAAAGGGGCGGCTAGGTGGCGCAGTGAGTAAGAGTGCCGGCCTCGGAGTTGGGATGACCCGAGATCAGATCCGGCCTCAGAAAATGAGCACCCATGCATAAATAATGACTAGCCATGTAACCTTGAGCAAGTTACTTAACCCCAATTGCTTTAAAAAAAAATTTTAGATGCCATACCTACTTGGTACATATATGTTTAGCATTGATATGACTTCATCATCCATGGTACCTTTCATCAAGTTATAGTTTCCTTCATCTCTTTTTATTAGATCTATTTTTGCTTTTGTTTTGTGTGATATCATGATCGCTACCCCTGCTTTCTTTGCTTTAGTTGAAATATAATAGATTATGCTCTAGCCCCTTACCTTTACCCTGTATGTATCTCTCTGCTTCAAATTTGTTTCTTGTAAGCAACATATCATAGGATTCTGATTTTTAATCCATTTTGATTATCTGCTTCCATTTTATGGGTGAGTTTGTTGTGGTTTTATAGTATGTTGTGGGGGTCATCTTGAAGGAATTCACCAACTCAGATCATCTCCAATTCAAACTCTCCTGTAGGCTGAGTTCCAAGAGGAACTGACAACTTATTAGAGGAAGAAAGGAATTTTTATAGAGCAAACTATGCAATTACATAAGAGAATATATGAATCTCAAAAAGGCAGGAGGGGTTTGTCAAGGGATTAGTAATAGGGGAGAGGGTCCCAGCCTTGGTAGAACTTCGTATGTGGCTACCCATAATGGGTACAGAAAAACCTATTTAGGGGACATATATGTATGATATTGATATTATAATAAGCCTCTCGACATAATAAGTTCACCTAAAGGACAGTTTTACTTTCACTGCACAGGTGACTAGTTAGGGAAAGTTTCTTCTATTGTTTTTGGGCTCACATCCTGCTATACTTTTCTGATTGGCTAGCTATTGTAGTCCTGTCTGAGATTAGATGGATGTGCTTGTGTTTGAGGACATGGATACACCCAGTGTTTCTGTGGGAAATATGAATTCATGGACAAACTTGCTATTTCTATGAGAAATATGAGAATTGGGTCTGGGGACAGTGGCTAACTAGAGACAGTGGCTAGGATTCTATCACATAGACATGCCTCCTGTTATAGTAAGGCATATTTGGGATATTTGGTCTGGGTGGCCTATGGTATGCTTAAACTCAGATTGTGTGGTCAAATCAGAACATAACTGCTGTTCAGTGAGGCCCATAAGGAAGATAGAAAATTGAGGCTGGGGGCAGTTTTATTAGGATTCCATCATCCCATTCACATTTATGATAACCAACTGTGTATTTCCCTCTTTTTTCACCCTATTTTCACTTGTTTATTCCCCTCTATATTACTCCCCACACTTTTCCTCCTCACAAGTATTTTACATCTAATCTCTGCTTTATCCGAAATACCTTCCCTTTTATCAGTTGTCCCTCCCCCTTTTATCATCCCCCATCCTTTTTACTTCCTTATAGGGTAAGAGCCCAAAGGTCTACAAAACTATGCACATCCTTTGACCCAAGCAATACCACTTCTAGGTCTATATTCCAAAGAGATAAAAAACAAAAAAGGAAAAGGATCTATATATACAAAAATATTTATAGCAGTTCTGTTAGTAATGGCAAAGAATTGGAAATCGAGGGGGTGTCTATTAATTGGGGAATGGTTAAACAATTGTTGTGTATGATTTTGATGACATACTATTTTGCTATGAGAAGAGATGATCAGTATGCTCTCAGAAAAACCTGCGCTTACATAAACTGATGCAAAGTGAAATGAGTAGAACCAAGAGAACCCTTTACACAGTAATAACAATATTATGTGATGATCAACTGTGAATGACTTTGTTATTCTCAGCAATACAATGATCCAAGATAATTCTGAAGGGTGATGAAAAATGCTATCCATTTCCAGAGAAAGAACTGATAGAGTCAGAATGCGCATTGAAGAATACTTTTTCTTTACTTTGTTATTTTCTTTCATAACATTGCTAACATGAAATTATGTTTTGCATGACTGTACATGTATAACATATATCTAATTGCTTTCTTTCTCGATGAAGAGGGGGAGGACAGGGAGGGTGGGAGAAAATTTGGAACTTAAAATTTTTTTTAAATGAATGTTAAAAACTGTTTTTACCCTTAATTTTTGGAAAAAATAAGATATTAAATTGCTCTGTATACACTAGGCCACATTGCTTCTAATGTAAGAAAATCCAAAACAGTTAAGTAAAAACAAAATAATTTGAAGAAAGAGAAATCACTAGGAAATAGGATTAGGGAAAGCTTCACAAAGGAAGTGACACTGGAGTTGCTTTGTGAAGGAAGTTTAGGATGATTCTATGAGGTAGAGAAGAGGAGGGAGTGAGTGTAGTCTTGACCAGGGAAACAGTCATGGCTTAGAGGAAGGAAACAGAGAACTGAGTTATTATTCATCATGGTGAGTAATATAAAACAAATCTGGGAAGGTAGATAGCAGTCAGATTCTGAAAGATTTTTAAGTAGTAGGATGTAAAATTTTTGTTGCTGTTGTTTATTTTCAGTTGTGTCCAATGCTTCCTGATCCCATTTGGGGTTTTCTTGGCAAAGATACTGGAGTGGCTTGCTATTTCATTATCCAGCTCATTTTACAGATGAGGAAATTGAGGCACTCAGTAGGTTTGAACTCAGGTCTTCCTAATTCCAGACCCAGGTCTCTTATCCACTGTGACACCTATCTGCTTCTAGAAACAACAGGGAGACACTCATGGTCAGAGAACTAAAATGCTATGCTCAGAACCATGGAGATTATTTTGTTGAAAAAGTTTCCATAAGATGCTTTTCTAGTTTTGGGAGAATAAATAGAAGAGATGTTTAGACTCTGTAAATTCCCTGTACTTTATGATTATAGTGTAATATCAGCCTTAGGCCTTTGGCATCTAATAGCATGAAAGACACCATGGGAGTTCGAAGTGAATTGGACAAGGAGATGGGGAGAGGAGGTTCTAATTTTGGCAAAGTCACTAAGTAGCTTTGTGAGCACATCCTGTCACTGAGTTTTAGTTTCTATTATCTATGAATTGATAACATTTTGATCCCTCAGGGCCCTTCCAGCTCTCATTTTATGGTTCTATGATTTCCAATGCCACCTCCAGGACAAAACTACTTCTTCGGAACTGGCCTGTTTCCATTGATATGGGGTGATGTGCTAAGGCTTCAAGGGAGACATGTAAGTGGTTTATTTTGTAGATAAAATGGAATTTTTGAAGGCTTGATGCTTTTAGAATAGTTTTTTTTATACCAGTAATTTATCTATAACATAAACATATATGCTTATATGTGTCCTTGTGTTCCTATTGTTAGGGAACAGAGTTTTTCCCAGTTCCTTTTGGTGGTTAGTTGCCATAAAAGGGAATAGCCTTCTAGCCATATCTTTCCACAGTCTAATTAATCTTTACCTCATCAGCTTTTTCTCATAATACTTCTTTCTGTGTTTTCTATGCTGTAACCTAATAGAATCCTGCTAGTAAATCCACTTTTTGCCTTCCTGCCTCTGGGACTCTAGTTGTGCCATTCCCCATGTGTGAGTGTAGCACTAATGCAATATTCACAGCACCCATGGCCACTATAAATAGACCTGCATGATATTCAGTCACAAAATATAACAGACTCTCCATATAGAAGGCAAAAACAAAACATTTATTCACACACCAGAAAATCAAATCCCAATACCAGAAAGATGAATCCATCATAGCGACATAGAAGTTAATGCACCACAACATAGCAGAGAGCCAGAACATCCTTTAGCCTTCCTACAAACCAACATTTATTCACAAGCCTATCTGTCTCCCTCAGAAGTGCCCTTTCCTCCCAACTGTCTAGCTTGCTCTGACTCTCACCTTCCTCTGGGCTATGCTCCATCCTTTAGCAAACTTCTCCTGTCACAGGCTCCATGTGGTTACATTCAACCTATTAGGGGGCAGAGTATATTTTCAAAACAGGGAAGATCTTCAAATTCCCTTAGACTTATTAAGGGGAAGGAAAGATCTTCAAATTCCAATTATCATTACAGGGGGATGTCCTACTTTCCTTTTTTTCTGTTTTCACATTCTGACTGTACAGAATTTACACAGTCTAAACTTCAAGACACAAAAAGCATGCCGTGCTCATCTCATGAACAAGTCATTAAAACACACAGAGTCTAGACATCCCTTCTATTTATTCCCCCCAAACTAAAAAAAGCATCTTATGGAAATGTTTTCAACAAAATAATCTCCAAAGTTCTGAGCATAGCATTTTAGTTCTCTGATCATGCATGTCTCCCTATTGTTTCTAGAGGCAGCTAGGTGTCGCAGTGAATAAGTTTTTAAAACCCACCTCAAATGTCATGTCTTCCATGAAAATATTTGTTTCCCTCTGATGGTAATGATTGTGTTCCTTAAGATACATTTATCATTTTGTTTTCCATTATCCTATGGCTTTAATTGTTTATTTTGTATTATTATTATTATTATTATTATTTGCTTTTTGGAGGGCAGTTGGGGTTAAGTAACTTGCCCAAGGTCACATGGCTAGGTTTTTGTTTTGTGTGTGTTAAGTGTCTGAGGCCGGATCCAAACTCAGGTCCTTCTGACTGCAGGGCTGGTGCTCTACTCACTGCGCCACCTAGCCACCCCTATTTTCTATTATAAAGTGACAGAAGAGGCAGTGTTTGCATGATGTCTAGAGAGCTCAAAACCAGGAAGATCTGGATTGCAAGTCCCATCCTTTTTGACATACTTGCTAAGTCTCTTGTCAGTGTTTTAGATAACTCTCTGAGACTTTAAGGAGTGGAAGGTGCCAAGCCACATTGTGAAAGGAAGTTCTTCACTTCTGTTCACCAATGAAATCATTGGTTATTATTCCCTTTAATTGCCTATAATGTAGCACATTGGAATGCTGCCTGCAGATAACAAGAACCTATTACAAGCCCTCATTTTCTGTCAGTAACTTGAAGAGTTACACAAATAACATCATAGTAATGGAAAGAAGTATTATTCAGAATAGAAATGCAACATAAATAATGAGATGATTAAAATGAGAAACTAACATTTCCCCATCTCTTTCCCTCCCCATCTTCTCCTCCCCCCAAAATAAAACTCCTCCTAGGTTCTAGAGATGAAAGTTTGCTAATCTAGCCTTTTCCTTTTCTACACTGTTAAATCAGCATGATATTTAATCTGAAGGGCAATGACTTGCCCTTAATGACTTGCTCATCAGATGAGCACTACAGACTTTTTGTGTCTTGAAGTATGAAATCTTATAATCTTACAGTAGGCTGGTAAGTTCTCAAGCAGTCAAGCTTCCCAGTATGGAAGAGAGAAACTTTGAAGGACCACCAAAGTACTGCTATTTCACAGTCAGACAATTTAACATCAGCTTGAACAATGGCTAGGCAATCTTTAATTTCTATGAGACCTAATAAAGGGAAACAGGTTAGGAAGGCTCTGGGTTGGCAGCCATTGCTTCTCTTCCTTTCCTCCTACTTGACTCTCTCTAAAATCCCTATATTTCATCCTATGTATTTTCCTAGGTGATATAATAACTGAATATCTTGTCATACTTAATTCTGTGGGTATTTCACCAGAGAGAACATAATGTCACCTGGTCACATATCCCATCTACATATAACAGTTCTCAATGGATTTGTCTCTTTTCTCCTATATGACTATAAGCTTCATGGAGGTAAAATCCCACCTTCTCGAAGAAATCTTTCCCATTGTTCCTTAATCTTAGTGTCTTCTTTCTGAGACTACCCCAAATTTATCCTGTATAGCTTATTTGTACATATTTTCCCCCTCCCATTAGACTGTGAACTCTTGTTTGTGTATGTGTGTGTGTGTGTGTGTGTGTGTGTGTGTGTGTGTGTGTGTGTGTGTGTGTATGTTTGTTTTTTTGCTTTTTGGAGGGTGGAAGGTAGGGCAATTGTGGTTAAATGACTTGCCCAAGGTCACATGGCTAGTTTTTGTGTTAAGTGTCTGAGGCCTGATTTGAACTCAGGTTCTCTTGACTCCAGGGCTGGTGCTCTATTCACTGTGCCACCTAGCCGCCCGAGACTGTGAACTCTTTAGAGCAAGAACTATTTTTTTCTTCATTTTTGGAACCTCCATTGCTTAACACATTGCCTGAAGCATAGTAAGTACCTAATGAATGTTATTGACTGACTGACTATACAACTTACCTAAGTTCTGCATGATCCAGGTTTCTAGTTTAACTCTGAGTAATCTCCCTGGATCTTCAGAGGCTGGAGTATTATAATGAAAAGGGAAATTGAAGATCTTCCCTGTCCCTTGATAGGTCTCACTTGGAGCTCAACAAGAGAAACTTGCTTAGGGGAGGTTTGTTTTTTCAGGAAGACCCACATCTCTTGTTCCTTTGTAATAAGACAGTGAATCATGAAGGTTGCGATGTCCTTTGACCCTGGAGAAGGCTACATATATATCCTGAGGTGAGGTTTCATTCTTGGCTTATGGGAAGAATTGTGTAATTTGGCCAGATGAGACTCTGGGTAGCTGTTGAGTCCCCTGACTTTGAAAACCCAGGTGTTGGTGCTTCTTTCTCTGGTAATTAACACTGTATGTATGTAATGGTCAGACAACTAGAAGCCCTGTCCATTGGTCTGTTGAATTGTGTTATTTTCTCTGTCTGTATTTTTTGTCTATTTGTAATTTCTGTTTGTATTTTCTGAAGTTCAGGGTACTGATCCTTTCCTCCTGAACTAAGTGCATGATGTATATGTTTGATTGAAGTAAGATTGTTAATCCCTTTTGAGTTGCTTTTCTTTAGAAAAGCGATTAAAGAACCTGTGCTAGCAGGCATCCTAGGTATGTTAGGGTGCTTCCTCTTACAGGTATTGACTTCACCTCACCACGAGGAAATATGAAAGAATAAATGGAGTCGCCTTTCAAACTGGTACATTGTAATGGATATCAGGTTTGCCTGAACAGAATAGAAGGCTTGTTAGCAATAGGCAGTAAGGTTAGATGAGGCAGAGTCTTCAAAGCCAGGGAAAGGCTATCAGTAGCCAATGGGCTATAATTTTGACTAGCATTGCTGTTTTGTCTAGCATTTGTTGGCTGCTTGGACACTACCATTCTATGTCCTCTTCCAATACTCCCCCTATACCTCAAAGGGGATAATTCAGTTAATTAGGTGAATTTTGCCAGAGTCTTATAAGAATGATTTGAATTTGCCTAGGCATCAGTACCAGCATGGGAAATTTTGACACCCCTTTCATCAGTGTCCTCCATGACCAAAAACAACCACAATTTTTATTGTTTTCTGCTTTTTTTTTTTTTTAAAAAAAGAGGTAAATGGGATTAAGTGACTTGCCCAGGATGACACAGTAAGTATCTGAGGTTGGATTTGAACTCAGTTCCTCCTGACTCCTGGTCCAGTGCTCTATCCACTGTGCCACTTAGCTGCCTCTTATATTGTTTTCTAATCAATGCTTTTGACAATCTATTCCTAGAAAATCAAGTTGCCCTTAGTCTGGATAGTGAGAGGAAGGAATAGGGAAAAAAAGACAAGGAACTAAAAAAGTTTATTCAAAGCTTCTTTTATGTTCCTCCATAGAGGATGAACTCTTTCTGAAATATTTTTTAAGAGTAAACAAATGTTTGATAACATTGACAGTCTGTGGTATCTTTAGAAGTCAGAACAACTCTCTTTATCCCTGAGTTTCACTGATGAGCTTTGATCCTTGGCAGTATTACAATCCTACTGGCTTTGATTCCCAACATAATGGATATGCTGTTTTCCTAAACAGTCTGTAAGTAGGTCTCAAATAACCCAATTAGCACTGAGGTTAATTAATAGAGGGAAAAATATTTCATGAATGGAGGCCAGATTCACTCACACTGTCATTATGTATTGAGGACTGAAAGCCAAACCAAGAAAATAGACATTGGACTAAGATTGTTTTTAAGATGAATAAAAATGGGCTCCATGTTATTATTGAGAAGTCAAATATTCATATTGATGATGTGAATTTCAGATGAGTGAGTTGGACTTGGGTTTAAACTTTCTGTTAGTAAGACTATGACAAATTCCTTGTTTTTTTTTTTTTTCTGTGCAATTTGTTGTGGGCTGCTTTGGTAAAACAGATTTTGAAAACTGATAGGATAGATATCATATTCCCCCTCACTTGTTGACATAAAAAAAGAACAAGAAAAGGCAATCTCAGTCATATTAATAGCCAAAGACAACACTGATTACATTAAGTTTTAGGTTTTTTTTTACCTAACTGGTTATTTAATACTTTCTATGTGCAAGTAATTTTACTGAACACCAGATATTTTCATTTTTGAAGAAAAAAACTCCATTCAATTTATAAATTTTAAAAAGTAGTAATCCCAGGTGTCTTCGACTGTATTCACAGATGAAAAGGCATTTGAATGATAAATGCCTTTCTTTGAGCCAGAAGTTGTATATGTCTTTGACTAGGTTGAAAAACCGGTCACATTCTTTGAGGCATTTAAATTTATAAGCCTAGAGTCAGTTAAGCACTTTTATAGTTAAAGGTAGTCTAGGCTCAGAGTAGTTGTGGAATGATGTACTTGTAGGAGCATTGAGGGTATTTCTCTCCTTCTCTGCCCCCTCCCCAATACCTCCTGCTCCAATCTGTTATGGCATCTAGTAATAGAGATACTTATATAGAAAGGAGGAACCCTATTCAACAGTTCCAGAGAGTTTATCAGTTCAAGAAAGTCTAGAAAGCATTAGGTACACATATTAGACAGATGCAAATACATAAAGGTAGTTAAAGAAAACCAAAAGTAGCTTCCTCAGCATGACCTTTGAGAGTAGAGAAGAAAGCTAGCTTTTGTAATGGAGAGATGAACTCTAGAAAGGAGAAGGTGCTGCGATCCCAGCTGTACAACCTGGCCAAAAGCAATGCTACACTTAGGTAGAACTTTGTGTGGACTCTATCAAAAAGAATGACTCAATAGTCTTAGAATTACTAGTGAGTAGCTTTGACTAGATGTGTTCCCCACATGTTCCTTACTATTGAGTGAAAGAAGTAAAAACTCAGACTGTACTTTAAAATCTAGTAAGGCTTTTCGTGGGAAACAGGCCTTCACCAGAAATCACATGATTTACAAGGACTCAAAACTCAGAGCAGTAGGGAGTCACCCCTCTCCTCAGTGACACCTCAGCATAAGATATGCCAAATAAAGGGGCGGCTAGGTGGCACAGTGAGTAGAGTGTCGGCCCTGGAGTCAGAAGGACCTGAGTTCAGATTTGGCCTCAGACACTTAATGCACACACAAACAAACAAACAAAAAAAACCTAGCTGTGTAACCTTCGGCAAGTTACTTAACCCCAATTGCCCTCCAAAAAGCCAAAAAAAAAAAAAAGATATGCCAAATAAGGACAGAAGTGCTTTCTCAAATGTACATTGGGTGGTCTGCTATTTCCTTGTTCCGGTACTTGAGGTAGATTGCCATTCTTAGATTGGGCACCTGACTTCTAGCCAGTGGAAGAAAGGGGTCAGAAGGGGAGCGGGGGAGAATTCTGCATTAGGGCTTTATAACTTTGCCATTTCCTTTTGTAAATTGCTTCTCCTCCCCGACCATTTGTCTGGAGGGTGGCCCTCTCTGGAGATAATAAACCATTCTTTTCTGCTTCCTACCTTGAGAAGCCTCTGAGTATTATTTGGGTAAGGATCTCTGCTGCACACAGTTTTGGGGTACACACACTATGTTGATATTTACTAAGTTTGTGCCCAATTTCCATGGTCTCTGTGTGTATTTATGGGAAAGCATGCCCCAGGTTTGTGGTTGGGAAGTAATGTTTTATACTTATTTTTTAAAAAAAACTATGCTATCTTAGTAAATGTCTTTGTCAAGAACTACTTGTCTACTGTTTGACTTACTGAAAAACACATAAGATGGTGATTGTAAGCTATAGTTTTAGGAGTGGGTACTCACAGAATTCACTAGAAACTATAGCTAGAAAGTAGTTGGAGCCTTTTGGGGAAGCAGATCTAAGAATGGGGTTAGGAAATAATTTTATTTTAGCTGAAAAAAAGAAAGAATAGAACGTGAATTGATTTACTTCTTCTGTGGAAATTAGAAATTTTTCAAGACCCCTTCACCCTCCAATCTAAAGAAAAAGCACTGTGTAATGCTGTCGATTTATCTATATGTGTGTGTGTGTGTGTGTGTGTGTGTGTGTGTGTATGTATCTAACCCCTTTTTGAGTAAAAAATTCACTTGAATGAATGGAAAATTTTATCTGGTTCTATTGGAGGCAATATATCCATAGAACATTTTTGTAAACCCTGTCTACAAGATGTCTATAGAAGAAAATGAAGGAAAAGGAATAAAAACACATCCTCGAATTTCAAGGAATGGTCTAATGGAGAGTCTAAGCAAGGTATAGTGGAGATATATAAAATACATCCTTGTAAAGGTTTTAAGAGTATGACAAGTATAGAAAAGAGAGAGCATGTGCTGAGACAGAGAACAGGAAATGCAAAGGTTTGGAAAGATTGTTTGGTGTAGTGGGCAATTATATTTTTATAGCAGATTAGAGAAAGTACCATTAAAACCTCCAACTATGAATCTGTTCCAAAAGTGTAATAAGGATAAGGAGTACAAGCCAAGTTGGGAAGGGTTGGCAGAAAGACATTAAGAGTTAGAAATATATAAACTTAGGTATTGCCCATTTTCTAGATAAAACTTTCTGTGGAAGCTGAATACATGGCTTAGTGCAATGAACTTGTGGTCTGAAAAGCACACCTTGAAGCTACAACCAGCTTTGAAGACTAAGCTTATAAAAGGCCAGGATTGGTGACTACCCAAAGCCCCTTTTTACCATAGTGTCAGGAAAGTTAGAACTATGACCTCTGTGACAGCAGTCCTGGGGGTTGGAGAAAACTGAGGCCTGTTTGTGCAAAAAATCTGCAGCTATTTTCGGTGACAGCATTAAGAAATAGTTGTATTTGATTTTTTCACCTTTTATTTTTGTTCTCAAACACATGTGTTTATAAATGTAAAGGCTCTTGGTATGATGATTCTATCCACCAGTGCAAATTTCGAACTCCTCTGACTTAAGGTCTTAAGTGTTGATTGAGGCACTGAGAAGTTCCGTGATTTCCCCAAGGTCACAATGTTAATATGTTCACCTTCAGAACTTGAGTTTAAGTCTGTCTGATTTCAAAGCCAATCTTCTGTTTGCCCAGGGCTTAATAATCTAGGGTCCTTGAGCCTGTTTTACTTTTAAATACTTTTATAATTTTGTTTCAATATAATTGCTTTCATTTGAAATTCTAGGTATCTTACATGCATTTAAAAACCAGTTTCACCAGATGGCCATGGCATAAAAAAAGTTAAGAGGATCTGTATTATATTTTCTTTATTTCTAAGATATTGTATTTTTTTTTAACTTTTGGGTCATACTTATCAGGTCACATTGTCACATTCTTCAAATCTGGTTCCTTTGTTTTCCTAAATTGAAGAAACTAGGTGGCCCAGTACATAGAGTTCTAGGTCTAGAGTCAATAAGATGAGTTCAAATCAGGCCTCTGGAGCATAATAACTATGTGACCCTGGGCAAGGCACTTTGCTTGCCTCACTTTCCTCAACTGTAAAGTGGGTATTATAATTATAACATCAACCTCACAGGATTATTGTGAAAATCAAATGAGATAATAATTATAAAGCACTTAGCACAATGCCTGGCATGTAGTAGATTATTGACAAATTCTTGTTCTTTTCCCTTCTTTATCTAAATTTTCTGTAGCTTTTGAAATATGATGTCTAGAGATAATATGATAATATTTGTCAGTTTTATTCACTCTGAGGTTATTTAGATCTCTTAAGAAAAAGTAACTGGAAAATTCACCAATGGCTGCTCATACTTCAATTATGTCTGATCTAGATCTGGGGCAAGTGAGCCATTATCTATCACTGTTGATTCATATGTTCTCGGGCCTTTCTGAATCACTAGTAGCCCAACCACTGTGGCAGCTGTCATTAGGGTCATCCATTCTTCTAGGGCCAAGCAAGAGCATGGCATACGGCATCATTCTAGACAGTAATAGCTCTACCAACAAGTGTGGTAGTATTTCCCTGCTGTGTCATGTGAGGTAAAGAAATGCCTTTCAACTAATTGAAGTAGAGGCATGGGGGAGGGTTTCTGCTATGAGGTGGATAATGAGAGGTGACCTGTTTTGCATACTCAGTTAATCTTGACACGCACAATTACCAAAAGAAATCATGAAATAGTTCAGAGTGATGGAAAAGGGAAGAAATCAATTTCTTGTTCAGTTGCAAGCAAATCACTGAAAGTCTTCTAAGAAAGCTGGAATGTATTTAACTAGTTAGGCTAAGAAATGGTATTGAGAGGTAATACATGCTAAGTCTAGGTAGGATGGCAAAA
Source organism: Gymnobelideus leadbeateri (assembly GCA_011680675.1). NCBI lineage: Eukaryota > Metazoa > Chordata > Mammalia > Diprotodontia > Petauridae > Gymnobelideus > Gymnobelideus leadbeateri. The sequence goes on from WOXC01004650.1 coordinate 287,254, forward strand.
AGCTAAATTTCTTTGTCATGTGCACATCATGCCCCAAATCTTTTTTCTATATTAGATTTTTCTGTTAAAAATAAATACTTCTCTGCCACTCTCAACTTTGAATATTTTTCCTGGCTGTCCCCCACACCTAGAATTCCCTCGCTGCTCATCTCTGTCTCCAAATTTCCCTGGCTTCTTTCAAGCCCATTTAAAGTCCTGTTTTGGGCAATTGGACTTTCTTAGTCCCCTTTAATTTTTCTGCCTTCCCATTGAGAGAATCCCTACTGTCTCTTGCATATATCCTATCATACATATTTGTTTGTATATTTTCTCCCTATTAGATTATGAGTTTCTTGAGAACAGGGACTAGTTTTTGGCTTTCTTTGTATCCCCTGTGCTTAACATAGTGCTTTGTATATAAAAGGAAATTAATAAATGCACGATCACTACAAAGTAACTATAACCCAACCTAGAGACAACCTAGCATCAATCAATCACTCTACTAACAATCATTAATTTAGATTCTATTATGTATCAGGCATTGTATTGGGGGCTAATAAATAAAATTCTGAACTTAGAGTCATGAAGCCTTGAGTTTAAATCCTGCCTTAGACACTTAATAGACCATAGGTAAGTCATAATCACATTAAGCTTCAGTTTCCTCATTTACACAAAATAATAACATCTGTAATAATATCTCAGAGAACTGTTGTAAAGTTCAAATGATCTAATACATGTTCTAACTTTAAAAGTGGTATATGAATGTCAGTTTTTATTTTTAAGCAATGGTCTAGGAACTCTGTAGGATCAAAGATTAGTCTGAAATACATGAATATTCTACTGTTTATGAAGGGGGAAGGGCCTTCCTCAATTTTATTTTTGATTACTGGGTCATTTCTTTTAAATATTAATGACTTTTCATTAAAATGGCTAACTCAATTTGGTTTATAGGAAACAGTTAAAGAAGTTATGTTTGAGGCTTTGAAAATATTTATTTGTGCATTAAATCGTTCATTCATTTATTATTTTGTTTATTGAAGAGCTGACTACAATGACTTAGGTGTTCTTGTTTAAGTGGATCATCATAAAGCATATTACATTTTCCCAAAATAAGAAAGTAATAATTGATGGTTGCATTCCTAATTAAGGACTTGATATCAAATAAACCATCAGCTATGGCCAACAATTTGTCATAAAAGCAAATATATGATAACCATAAACCTTATTAATAATTAACAGCAGGTAAAATTATACTTTGACCTCTATAAAACAGACATAAGTATTGCTCTGTGTATCAGTTCTAAGATGGGTCACTATGTTGCATAGTATGTACCTGTAGCTTTAAAAGCATTTCTTGACAATAATCATAAATTTGACTTGAAGTTAATTTGTTCGCACAGAAATTAAAAACAATAATTAAATACTTAATTAAAATAATGCTGTCTGCTTTCTTGTAATTCTTGAGGGTTGGGTAGGATCTGAACTGCTTAAGTCTCTAAAAAGTGGAGCTTGAAATGATGCCTTGTTTTCTGCTGAATAAATTTTTTAACAGGCAGAAGTATTAAGAATTAATGATGGGGATAGCTAGGTGGCTCAGTGGATAGAGAATTGGCCCTGGAGTCAGGAGGACCTGAGTTCAAATGTGGCCTCAGACAATTGACACTTACTAGCTATGTGACCTTGGGTAAGTCACTTAACTCCAGTTGCCTTGCCTTCCCCCCCTCCAAAAAAAAAAAAAACCAAACCAAAAAACTAAAGGTTCAAAGTTAATTGGAAGGAAGTACAATCTTTGCTCTTGCCTTTCTTTTGAGCTAGGCAAGCTCAATTTCCTCCTCAGGATTCAAGGCTATATTGATGGGTTGAGGTTTCTCTTTTCTATTGCCATTAGTTTGAACCTCCACTAGTTATATTTCCTTCATTATTTGCCTTCGTTCTTTTTTTGTCTACAAATTTTCACAGAATGACTTACGTGGAAATGTGTTTTGCATGATTGCACATTTATAACTTATGTCAAATTGCTTGTCTTTTCAATGGGGGGAGAGAAGAGAAGGGTAAGGGATTTAGAACTCAGAATCTGAGAAAAGGAATGTTAAAACTGTTTTTTTAATGTAACTGGGAAAAATAAAATATTAAATAAAATTGAAAATAAGAGAGAAAAAAGAAAAAAGGCATAGGTACATTTCTAGAGCAGTCATCAGTGATCTCCGGGGAGGCATGAGCATTGCCTTTTAACTTGCTTCACCAGGGCAACAGAGGAAATAGTTTCAAAATAGTCAATGTGCTTATGCAGTGCAACATGTATGTGTGAAGATAGCAATCATGCCCAAATATAAACTTTTTCAAGTTAATATTTCAGCAAATTTCCACTAGATAACCAACCATCTACTTAATACTCAGTAAGTGCCTGACTTGCTACTCAAATGACCTTGATTGACCAAAAAGCAAAGAGTAAAGAACATCTGCTTCCTGACTCTGAAGGATTTGTGAACAGTCTTTGGCACCTGAGGGCTTAGCCAGACCCAACACCTTCTGCAACGTGTCTCCTCTCTTCCTTCCCTTCCCACCCAAGCTCCAGCATCCACCTGTCTCTTTGGTCCAGTGATAGCCTGGGTATTGCTGCTGGAGAGCTGGCTGAATACACATTTGAGATTTTGTGTGCTTCCTGGCCTTGGGGGAGCAGGAGAGATGTCCCCCTGCTCATTCCTCCTTGAGCTAGGTGGGCCCCTGAACATCCAGCAGGTTTTTGAGGCTTTTAGGAGCTACAGGATTTGTGACAGAAACCAGAACTTCTGGGATTCACTCACTTTTGGTCCCCTGGAAAAAGATAACCAGAGAAACCATGAGTACATGGACTGAGGCTTTCCCCTCATATTACCCCTACTGATGAAGGCTCTGAGATTGAATGGGATTCACCTCCTTACTCTCAGGATAAGAAATCAAACTGACTTGGCTTGGTACCTGCAAGTAGCTCTGGGTCCTGGGAAGGATAGTTAGTGTACTTCAACTTCTCCCTGTTCTATTACAGTCTATATCACCCCCTTCTTTTTAATCCGAGGTCATGTGACTGCTGAGAGACAGGCGTTGGTCTTTGGCCTTTTTGTTTGTTTCCATCCTAAGCTCAAAGAGTGGAATCTGAACATGGAAAAGCAAGTCATGCAAATCTAGAAATCAGAATTCTGTCTGGGTTTGCAACCAGAGAAGCAACTATCCCCAAGGAGCACAGGGTAAGGATTCACTCCACAGTCATATTGTTCTTGGACATGAACTTGGTTGGACTAATGCCAGGTAGGATTTGAGCTATGGTTTTAGTCTATTTCCCTCAGAGCCTGAGTTGGTAGACCAGAAAGAATGTCCAAGAAGTATTATGAGAAAGGTTTGTCCTTTTTGCTCTTGCAATATCTTTGGAGCAAATACCACTTTGTCAAAGTAATTCAGTATTAACTGGTTAAGTGGAACTTGAGTGTTAGATACTAGCACCTAACAAATAGGTAAAACACAACTGGTGGGTGTTTGAACCACTGGAAGGGAAAAGAGACTTCCTAAAACTCTCTTAGATACTCAAGAAGCTGGAGGGAAGGGATATAGTTTACTTGGCCCTGAGAATGTGAGACCAGAGTACACATGTCAGAGTGGCATTCAATGTAGCACTTTGGGGATTTGTGCTTAGTTCTGTACTTTTAAAATCTTTTTTATCACTAACACATATAACACACAGACAACATCCTTACCTCCAAATTTGTGGATGAACTAAAAATGAAAGGGATAGCTAACATACTGAATACTATTCAGGATGCAAAAAGATCTTGACAGGCTGGAACATTGGGCTGAATCTAATAAGATGAATTTCATAGGAATAAATGTAGTTTTTTTTTTTGGTTCAAATATCATCTTCACAGATATGAAGTATGGGAAATGTGGCTTAAATGCCACCTGTCTGAAAAAAAAAAGTTGGTTCTATTGTACTGAAAAAGTATAATTTAAAAATGCCCTATGGCAACAAAGAAAGCTAATTTCATCTCAGGCTACATTAAGAGAGTCCTGGTGTTGACTTCAAAATCATGTAAAAGGGGACTCTGAACAACTTCTGGAGCTCCAGCACCCACAGAACAACACAAAGAAGCTAACCTCCCGCTGAGGACAGCCCAGCAGCCCTGCAGGGAGTGGCCAGCACAGTGCTCTATGAGCCCAGCCCAGGCCTGTGTGAGCCAAAGTTTTAGCCCCAGGCCAGCAGCTGGCTAGAACCCAGAACACCAGCAGCTGTGGCGATTCCAGAATCATCAACACATATTTGCCTAGGACAAAGTGAGAGGTTAGTACCCTATGGACTTTGGGACCAGTATTTGGGGAACGAGTCAGGCTTCTTCCCCTGGGGGCAAGAAGCAGCCGAGGGGACATTCCACAGATGCCATTTTGAAGCTTCAGTTACAGCTTCAGCTCCTGGCCTGTGAATTGTAGGGGGATCCAGAAATCAGTCTTGGGGGGTAATCGCTCTTGCTTTAATCTCCCTGGATCTGGATTGTGGTCTGGGGTGGAGGTCTTGAGGTGGGTATCCAGCTTGCCAGAGCATGTGGAGGCTTCACAGAGGCCACCCAACTAATACCTCTGGAAGTTGTGAAGACCCCAACATTTGGGACGGAAGCTCCCCTGTCTGGTGGCAGAGTCCTACTGTGGCAACAAGCCCAAAAGTCAAGTAATTAAGTGGCAATATGCCTAGGCAAAGGAAACAATATAACAGAAAAATTCAACATTAGATTCCTATTTTGGGGGCAAAGAGGATTGAAGCATGGAACAGGAGGAGGACTGTGAGGTCAGAACTCCTGCACCAAAAGCCCCAAATGAAAATATGAGCAGGTTACACGCCATAGAGGACCTTAAGAAGGATTTTAAAATATAGCATCTTAATATTTGAAGTCTTCCTTGAAGGCTTTTATTGTCATATCAGGGGCCTGGAATGATTGGAAATCGTGGTAAACGCATGACAAAATGTCAAATTTTTTGACAAAGTATAAGGGTTTGCTTGCAATAGGATCATAGATCATAGATCTAGAAGTAGAAGAGCCCATAGAGGCCACATAGTCCTCTTGTTCCATTTTACAGATGAGGAAATGGAGGCCAAGGGAAGTTAAGTGACTTGCTTACAGGTCACACAGATAATAGGCCTCAGAGGTGAAGTTTGAATTCTAGTCCTTTCACTAAAAATTCAATACTCTCTCAACTGGGAAACATCACCTCCTATAGTCCAAATATAGAGGTCATATGCGCAACACAATATATTGTATATTAAAGAAATACACTGAGGCCATTTGCAGTAGATAGTACATTATACGTTGAGGAAATGTATCAAGCACACATTACATGAGTTGTACCAATGGGTTGCTGGTTACCTAGGTGTCTTCCTCCATTACTCTTGGAACATATAAATCAATCTTATGACTGGTTATATGGCCTTGGAACTACAATAGTAAGTTGTTATTTCAGTGTATCTTTACTTTTAATAACCTAGGATTTATTAGTCTGTCATTCTTTTTTTTTTTTTAAACAAATGCTTTATTAACTTCTGTTTTACATCATTCATTTCCGCCAGATTTTGAGTTACAATCATTTTCCCCCCATTATTCCCGTACCCAACCTCCCAGAATAGTAGTCCCACAAGATATCACTTCCTCCAATATGCTCTCTCCCATACCTTCTCCCATACCCCCATCGACTTTTCCATTAGAGGAAGGTGAATCTTTGTGTCCCAATACCTGCACATCTTATCTCCCTATTACAAGCGAAAGAGTATTACTAATAGTATTTATATATATTTGAAACATTTAATGTTATGACCTTGAATTTCAGATCCATTTCCTTCCTCCCTTGTCACCCATTCCTTCTTGGGAGATAAGCAATTCAGTATATGTTGTACATGTCTAGCTATGCAAAACATCATCATAGTAGATATATTGTGCAAGGCTGCTTATAATTCCCTCCCACTCATCCCACCCCCCACCTGGTCCATTCCCTACATGATCCTGTCCCTCTTCTATAGTGGGTACTTCCAACCTCCCCTCCCCCAAGGATGCCCTCCCATCCATCATCCCTCCTCTCATCCCCCTTCCCCCTATCCTGCTGCAGGTTGAGATATCCCATTTAGTATGTATGTCATTTTCTCCCTGAACCAAATTCAATGGGAATGTGGTTTTCTCTTTTTAGCCTTCCTTATTCTCCCCCTCCTTTGCAACCACTTCCCCTTGCTTCTTCTACATGGGATAGTTTACCCTACCCTGTCTCTCCCCATCTCCTCTTGCCACTTTCCTTTCTCACCTCATAATTTCATCCCTTGAGTGTTCTCCCTTCCCAACAAATTCAACCTATGCCCTCTATCCATATATAACTGTAACCATATACACACACATTCACATATGTATTCATATGACCACACACCCTTCTTCCATTATTTTCATAGTGAGAAAGATATCATCAGTCATAGTTATTGCTTTTCCTATAGGAATGTAAATAGCTCAACTTTGATAAGTGCCTTTTGATTTCTTTTCCCTGATTACCTTCTCAGGCATCTCTTGCTTCTTGTGTCTGGATGTCAAATTTTCTATTCAATTCTGGTTTTTTCCTCAAGAATGCTTGAAAGTCCTCTATTCCACTGAATGACCATATTTTCCCTGAAACAAAATACTCAGTTTTGCTGGGTAGGTGACCCTTGGGTTCATTCCCAGTTCTTTTGCCCTCTGGAATATGATATTCCATGCCCTTCGATCCCTCAGTGTAGAAGCTGCCAGGTCCTGGGCTATTCTGATTGTGTTTCCACAATATTGAAATTGTTTCTTCCTGGCTGCTTGTAGTGTTTTCTCCTTGATCTGGGGATTCTGGAACCTGGCTATAATATTCCTGGGAGTTTTCTTTTTGGGATCTTTTTCAGGAGATGATCAGTGGATTCTTTCAACCTCTATTTTGCCCTCTGGATCTAAAACATCAGGGCAGTTTTCCTTGAGAATTTCTTGAAGGGTGATTTCTAGGTTCTTTCCTTGATCATGGCTTTCAGGTAGTCCAATAATTTTTAAATTGTCTCTCCTGGATCTATTTTCCAGGTCAGTGGTTTTTCCCCATGAGATATTTCACATTGCCTTCTAATCTTTCATTTGTTTGGATCTGCTTAACAGCATCTTGATTTCTCATAAAGTCATTAGCTTCCATTTGCTCCAGTCTAACTCTGAAGGAATGAATCTCCTCAGTGAACTTTTGAGATTCTTTTCCATCTGGCAAATTCGACTTTTTAAGGCATTCTTCTCCTCATTGCCCTTTTGGGCCTCCTTAGCTATTTGAGTTAGTCTATTTTTTAAGGTGTTATTTTCTTCAGTCAGGCTGTTGACCCTCATTTCATACTTTTCCTGCATCCTTCTCATTTCTCTTTCTATTTTTTCCTCCACTTCTCTTATTTGATTTTTAAAGTCCTTCTTAAGGTCCTCTATGGCCTGCAACCCACTCATGTTTTCCCCTGGGGCTTTTGGAGCAGGATTTCTGACCTCACAGTCCTTTTCCCGCTCTATGCCCCCAAAATAGGGGTCTAGGGTTGCATTTTTCTGTTTCCTTTGCCTTGGCATGTTGCCACTTAATTGCTTGACTTTTGGCTTGTTGCCACACTATGGCTTTAAGGCCAGATAGAGGAATTTTCGTCCCGAACGTGTGGGGGGCAACTTCCGTTTCTGGCAAGCTGTAAACCCACCCACAACTTCCACCCTAGATCACAATCCAGATCTAGGGAGGTTAAAGCAAGAGCAATTACCCCCCAAGACTGATCGCTGGATCTCCCCACGATTTGTAGGCTGGGAGCCGGAAATGCCTCTGAAAACTACAAAGTGGCGTGTCTCCTCAGCAGCTTCTAGCCCCCAGGGGAGGGAGCTGACGCATTCCCCAAATACAGGTCCCAAAGTCCATAGGACACTAACCTCTTACTTTGTCCTAGGCATGTCTATGTTGATAATTCTGGAATCGCCACAGCTCCTGGGGTTCTGGGGTTCCTCCAGCCGGCTGCTGGCCCTGCCGCCCTGGAGCTAAAACCTCGGCTCACCCGGACCTGGGCTCCGCTTGGCTGGGCTCCTGCGCTCTGCGCTCTGTGCGCTGCAGGCTCCCAGACCGCTGTGCTGGTCCTTCCTGCAGGGCTGCTGGGCTGTCCTCAGCGGGAGGTTAGCTTCTCTGTGTCGTTCTGTGGGTGCTGGGCCTCCAGAAGTTGTTCACAGTCCTTTTTTACATAGTTTGTGGGGAATCTGGGGGCAGAGAGGCTTGGAAGAGCTGTTTCTACTCCGCCATCTTGGCTCCGCCCCATTAGTCTGTCATTCTAATCCTAAACCAAAGTTTACTATTGCTGTCTCCTGCCCCTCAAAGAATGAATGGCCTCCTTTTCCACTTGCAGGATACTAACATCAGAAGGGAACAGCCTACTCTCATCATGTGCCAGGACCTAGTGTTGGGTTTAGGGAGATAATCCTATAGGTTTATATAGCAATACTCCAGTTCTACCCAAATTGCTGTCCTCTTTACACTTATGTATCTGCTAATATTATTTTCTGCTCTTTCAAAAGCATGTCTTCCCAATTAAATCATGAGTTCCTTAAGGGCAGGGATTATGTTTACTGCTATTTCTATGGACCCCACCATGATTAGCATAGTGCTGATACATACTAAGCTTTCAATAAACACACATTTATTGATTGATTACAGAGCAGTGTATTCTGAATTCAGAGAAAGTGATGCAAAGAAATGGATGATCTTGTACGAAGCTGATCCTTTTCAAGTTTAAATGACATAATGTTGTTGTTGTTCATCCTTCATTTTTGAAGAGCACCAGGGACATCATTGGTAATGTCTTGATTTGCTCATGAATTGGATTTAAGTGAGGCAGAGTTATGGAAAATCAGCCTCACTGTCTCTTCCTAAGTAACTGGTCTAGAGGCAGGACAAAAGTCAAAATGACTGTCAATGGCCCAAGATACAGAGGATGACCTGGACATCTCTGATGTCTGATTAAGTCCTAAGTGCTCCATAGTGGCTGCTTTAGTCTTCTTCATGGCTACTAGAACAAATTGTACTTGTCTGCCTGTTCTGTTGGTGGAAGTCTTCACATGCTTGAGGTAGACTCAGAGTGTAGCAGAATTAATAATCATTACTGATTCTTTCTACAATACTAAATTAGGAGCTTATTTTGAATATATTTTCTTATTTTCTTGTATATATTCAGGTTTAAGGGTCAGGCAAATGCTCTCTGAGAAAATGGGTCTATTGAATGGACTTATGGGAAAGTGCATTATTGTTTATGAAAGACCAACTGTAAATAAATTTCACTGATTTCAAATAGATGTTTCCTTCTGATAGCTATTTGAAGGTATATTTAACTTCTTATGAATATCTTCTTATTTTCATCTTGGATATCTACTAGCTCCGATTTCTATAACACCCTAAGTTTACTAAGCACTCTACTTACAATCCTTCTACTCCACTCTACTTTACAAACTTTTTTTATTTTTCCTCTTTTTTGGAGGGCAATCGTGGTTAAGTAACTTGCCCAAGGTCACACGGCTAGGTTTTTGTTTGTGTGTGCGTTAAGTGTCTGAGGTCGAATCTGAACTCAGGTCCTTCTGATTCTAGGGCTGATGCTCTACTCACTGCGCCACCTAGCCACCCGCCTCCATTTTTCACACATGAAAATTGAGGTTTAATTGTTAAAGTGTTTGCCTAGATTCATAGAACTACTTCACTGACTTTTTTCTCACTATTCGTATAAGTATAATTAGGTCTTTTACTATTCAGCCTTATGAACCATTGCAAGCTTATGTCACCTTGTTTGAAGAATTAATTTATAATTGTCCTCAAACTTCTTTCTTCATTAACATTCTTTGCTTGTTTCTCATGTCCTTTTGCTAATATATCTTTAAAAGTATGTCTTTAAAGCTATGAATAGATTTTTGTTTTATTAAACAGAACAATAGGTTATTTTTAGTGAGATGCTGTGAATTCATAATTACTCAAGAATTACCTTTTTTTTCCCTCTTAAAGCATCTTTTGTATCTGCTTATATTTAGAACACTGTCTTGATAGGCAGGTGTAACTGGAGCTATAATAGCATTCCCTAAAGGTGGCCATATCTATAGAGAAAATGAGGGAGAATGGGAAAGAGTCCCTTGTAATGATTGACCTAAATCAATCAATCAATCAATCAACATGCTTATATTAAATACCTATTATATTCCAGGCCCAGTGAAAATACAAAAAGAAAATGAAATAGTCCATGCCTTAGAGAAGTTTACATTTTTCAATGGAAATCTATAAGTATACAATATTTATAAAATTTTTTAAATGAGATAGCTTTTGGAAGGAGGGTGCTAGCAATTAGGGGATCAGGAAAGGATTCATGTAAAAGGTCATACGTAAGTTCAGTCTTGACATTAATAAGTGATTCTAAGAGTCAGAAACATGGAAGATGAATATGCCAGACCTGAGAGATGGCTGATGTTAAGGCACAAGGATAAAAGATGAGTATTATGTCTGTGTATCTGCAGGAAGGAAATTTGGTTAGAATGAAGGAAAGGAAGGGAGTAATGTATAATCAGGCTTGAAAAGTAAGTTGGAGCCAATATATGATGGGCTTTAAACGCTTCAATAGGGAGCCCCTAAAAGCAGCTTAGGGAAAAACCATTTTGGCAGTTACATGATAGATGGATTAGTGTAATTGAGTCAGAGAGGCCATAAAAGAGAGTAATGAAATGGATCAAGAGAGAGGTGATGAGGTCCTGAACTAAGATTGTGGTTGAATAGTGAGAATGGGTCAGATGCCAGAGATGTTAGAAATGATAAGATTTGACATCTCTTTGGCTACGTGGAATGGGAGGTCAAGGATACTACTGAGATTGTAAAACTGGGAGACTGAAAGGATCGTGATGCCTTAGAAAGAAATAGGGAAGTGTAGAAGAAAGATGATTTTTGGGGCAAAGTTGATGAATTCTACTTTGGATATGTTGAGTTTGATATGTCTATGGCGCACACAATTTGAAATATCCAATAGCCAGTAAGTTTGGGGTTGAAGCATGGGGAGAACTTGGTGCTAAATATATAGGTCTGATATTGATTTGTCTATAGATGCTAAACAATATCTTCATAGTCTAAACTAGATTATTATTGCTCTTTCAAAGGAAAAATCATATTTGTAGATTAACTCTAAAATCTTCCTTAGAAAGCACCTCTGTTTTCTATTCATTTATCTAAATAAGACCACCTGGTTGTACAAAGTGAAATTTTTCCTCTTTAGGCCAAGTAAGAGATACCTAGACAAAATTCAGACTTGTGTCCTCTACAGAGAAATCCCACTAGAGTGCTGCTGCTGGAGATAATCAATCTATGCTCACTTTCAAAGTGAAAATTGCAGAGTAGATCTAATGTGAAGTAGATGCATAAAATGTTTTGTGGAATAGGTGTTTTGAAATGGGTTCCATGTGTATGGTGGTGGTTGTGGTGGTAGTTAGAAGGGTTACACTGCACCATCCCATTATGATTTTTATATAAGACAAAATGATTTGCCTATGATTGAAAGTTGCAACGTCGCTCATTTGCCAAGTGTCCCCACTTGACTGTATTCCTGTGGAACTATACAACCAGGAAAGCAAGGTGCATTGAATTTAAAGTGTTAAGCATCTCTTCAGCTCTACAGAGTGAGGAATAGCTTTAAACAAGACAAGGATACATTCATTTATATTCCAAGTAAAGCTAGAACAATATCATATAAATTATTAATTCCCTGAGTGACTGTGTAGCACTCTGAGCTATTGTTTGGGTCATGCTGAATTTCAGGCTTCTTTCTCTGTATGGAAAAGAAAAAGGATATAGCATATCAGGTCTCTTCCCTTTCAAAATAAAAACAGGAACAACAACAACAAAATCATTAATTTTAATGGTGCACTAACCCAACTTTGCAAGTCAGTGTACCTGGGTGCAAATGTGAATTTAACTGATTTCACACTGTTCACACTGAATTTGAAAACATTGAATTCAAAATTTGTTTTAGGCTTGAAAAAAAATTAGTTCAAAGGAATTTAAAAAAAAATCATTTCTTTTAACAGAAAAATTTAAAGACAACAACTATAGAATCCTTTTATGACACTTGAAATTGAAGGGAAATTAAAAGGGAAAGGTATTAAGCTATCATTTTATTATCAAGACATTCTTATATGGTAATTATATAGTGCTATATTACAGATAATTTTTTCCTATATTGAAGGTTCAAAGATTTAAATGAGAAATTCTCATAAATTGAAAATTATAATTTTATTTCTTTCCATTTTCCTCAGTTTTGGTCAGAAGTGGAAGACAAAATATTATGGGAAGAATTGTGCTGGTTTGAAATAAATTAGAGAGGAATAGAAATATCATAGGGGCGGCTAGGTGGCGCAATGAGTAGAGCACCGGCCCTGGAGTCGAAAGGACCTGAGTTCAGATTTGGCCTCAGACACTTAACACACACAAACAAAAACCTAGCCATGTGACCTTGGGCAAGTTACGTAATCCCAATTGCCCTCCAAAAAAGAAAAAAAATAGAAATATCATAAAGAGGGACAGCACCAACCCTGGAGTCAGGAGGACCTGAGTTCAAATCCAACCTCAGACACTTAACACTTACTAGCTGTGTGACCATGGGCAAGTCACTTAACCCCAATTGCTTTGCCTTCCCCTCTCCCCAAGCCCTGGCCCTCCAAGAAAAAAGAAATATCATAAAGAAACCAAGTAACGTCATAAAGCTCCAAATTCATTTCTTAGTTAAGGAATATTCCAGCTCTGGGTGATTTGGTCAATTGGAACAGTTTACATATTGTTTGTTGGGAGGCCAGAAAGGTTAGTGCTGGGCTCTAAGTTGCCACAAAAAGTTTCAGATTTTGTTGCTGGAAGACATGCATAAAAGTGTGTGATAATGGAATAAAGACAAAAATATAGCCCCCCTTCTTGGTACCCATAGTTCATTTTCATGCCAATAAGGGAGCATTATAGGATCTCTATCCCATTCCCCACATGTCTTCCTTACCTCTACTCTACTCTGCCTCTCTGTGGTTTGTTACATGGGGTCCTTGAATGAGTTTCTTTTTTTTTTTAAATTATTGGTATGTTTTGTTTTCATATAACCTTCCATTATTGGACCTGGGTCCTCTCTTCCCTGAATCTGATGTTCCATACACTGGATAGCTTGCAGTACGAACGATGAGGAGGAGGTAGGGGAAGGGAAGTGAGACTGAGACTTCTCCTATGAGTTCTTAATTCCGTGACAGAAGAGGGTGCTTGGTGACTGCAGAGCATGATTTTACAGTGGATCATTTTAGTATTGAATTGGTAAACTCTTTTTTCAATTGATTTTTGAGGTCCACACTTGTTTACTGCTAAATATGTTTTAAATTCGCTAGATTAGGTTATTTATTGAAGCAGCTCAGTAATGCAGTAGAGAACACTAGACCTGGAGTCCAGAAGACTTGAGTTCAAATTCTGCTTCAGACACTTACTACCCATGTGATCCTGGACAAATCTTTTAAATTTAGCCTGCCTCAGTTTCTTCATCAGTAAATGGTGATAATGTTAACACTTTCCTCTCAGAATTGTTGTGAGGATAAAATAAAATAATATTTGTAAAGTACTTTGAAAACCTTAAAGTGCCATATAAATACTAGCTATTTTTATTACCTATTTTTTAAGCCTGACCTACAATATTCTGGCACTATGAATAGACAGTTGTATTTTTGTTTTTTCAGTCTTCTCATGATTAAATTCATTTTTATGTGGAGGAAGAATGTGGTGGAAGAGGGAGTTCTGGGACAGAATTGGACAGAAATTTATTTTTTCCCCCAGTGCCAAAAGGTTTGTTTAAATATGTGAGGAAATGTATTATGGGAGTAGAGAGAAGATTCCTACTCATCTTGTGATATTAGTGTCATGCATATTTGAAGACAGCAAAAACACTGCCTGGCTTTTGTTAATGTCTATTTAAATTTGTATTGCCAACACAAGGGAAGTAAGAATAAATTGTCTTTGTATTGTAAATGAGCTTTTGATCTTTTAAAAGTGTGTCATGAAGCCAGAGATCTGCTTAATGCAGTGGTTGATTACTGGGATAAAGAGGTCAGTGTTAATGGAGCCAGACACTAATAGGGACCAAGTGGAAAACTTGTTCTCTGATTTAGAGGTTTTCTGGCTTGAACCTTACAGAAATTTGGATTATGAAAAAGAAAATAAAAGGGTAGAATCACGAATGGAAATTAATGTAGCTTCAGGCTTACCCAATTATTACCTCTTTTACCCCCAAATACCACTTCCTAGTAAATGTTTTTCAGTATTGAGGGTGTTAGAGGAAGGGTGGGCCATTATATTAAGAGGAATTTAGAAGGAAAATCAATGAATCATAAGCCTATCTAATGAAGGTATATAGTCCAAGGGCAGGGAGGGGGCATTTAAAGTATTTGGCAATGACAGAATTTCATTGACTAGGAGATGATTTGGTCTTGTCAAATCAGTCAAATTGATTGGAACCTCCAGATGGAGACTGTCTTTTGCTGTTTTTCCAAATGTATCAAATAGGAAATTCTCCATACCTTATCCCAAAAGATGAATTACCTCCATAGCTAGTTCTACAGTAAAATATATCAAAGGAAGGGGTGAAAGTTTTAAAGAGATGGATTTGGTAGGTTGAATTTATATTCTTTCACATTGATCCCAACTCTTTGTGATTATTCTGTTTTGTGTGTAATTAAATCATGCCTTTCGTATGGTTCTTCATACAATGTTAAATGTAAGCACTAGAAGACTGGGAAAAGAAAAATACAACTGTCTATTCAAAACAGTGTTAAAATCACTTAAATTTGATAAGAATTAAATGGCAATATGCACCAAAATTAGTGTATCCCAACACAATAGGTATAATTGTATTACCTACCCCCAAAGGATTGTAATGAAGAAACTGCCTTGTAAACTGCAAAGTTCTATAAAAATGAAACTTACGAGTTGTAAAAAAGATGGTGACTTAATGAATGTTTCTAGGACATGAAGATGGGCTATTTTTTTATATTTTATATTTTGATGAATTTGTGATCTCTCATTGATCTAAGTACTCTCTCCAATAGTGTAGATTGTTACTCATCTGTGACTCTATATAACTTGGGTGACTTTTGTCCATGTTTTCCTATACATCTTACATAGAAAGAGTCCACAGAATGTACTGAGAGCCTTTCTCTGTATCTCTACCTGTCAGTGGCAGCCACATTGGATACAAGTGGTGCATTGCCTAGAGTGCTGGACCTGGAGTCAGGAAGAGCTGAGATAAAGTATGGCTTCAGACACTTACTAGCTGTGTGATGCTGGGGAAGCTAACTTAATTTCTATCTGCTCCTATTTCCTGATCTGTAAAATTGAGATAATATCATCCAAAGTTGTTGTAAGGATAAAATGTGCCAGCCCAAAGGGATTCAAGAAACTTAGGGATTGACATGAGGACAACTATATCCTCTCCTCAACCAAGAAACTGAGGCTGGAGATTTTAGTAAACAGAAGAAGACAATGAGCATTGATTTTGTTCAGGCAAAAGTCTTAATTTCCTGTAATAAAAATTGTCTATTTTATATTCTCTCTCCCTCTTTCTCTACCCCCTCCTTCTCTCTGGTTAAGAATTATCCATCTAGCTATTGTTCTGAAAGATTCTTCTGACCATTTTCCTTAAAATATATTTTTTTAAGGGGCAGCTAGGTGTTGCAGTGAGTAGAGAGTCAGCCTTGGAGTCAGAAGGATGTGAGTTCGGATCCGGCCTCAGACACTTAACACACACAAACAAAAACCTAACTGTGTGACCTTGGGCAAGTCACTTAACCCCAATTGCCCTCCAAAAAGCGCAAAAAAATTTTTTTAAAAAATATTTAAAAAAAAAATGTAACTATTTATGTTTAGGTCCTGTGTCCATTTTGAATGTATTGTGGCATACAGTATAAGGTACTAATCTAAAACTATTATTTATTAAACAGATACCCAGTTTTTCCAAAGTTCTGGTCAAACAGTTATTTTTCCCAACAGCGTTGATATTTTTGCATCAAATGACAGATTCCTAAGTTTTATTGCTTCTGATTCTTACTATTTTTTTTTTAAAGCAATTGGGGTTAAGTAAGTTGCTCAAGGTTACACGGCTAGTCATTATTTATGTGTGGGTGCTCATTTTCTGAGGCCAGATCTGATCTCGGGTCATCCCAACTCTGAGGCCGGCGCTCTTACTCACTGTGCCACCTAGCCGCCCCTTTAGGGCAATTGGGGTTAAGTAACTTGCCCAAGGTTACATGGCTAGGTTTTTGTTGGTTTGGATTAAGTGTCAGAGGCCGGCTCTGAACTCAGGTCCTTCTGACTCCAGGGCTGGCACTCTATTCACTGCGCCACCTAGCCGCCCCCTTACTATTTTTTTTTAAAGCAATTGGGGTTAAGTAACTCGCTCAAGGTTACACGGCTAGTCATTATTTATGTGGGGGTGCTCATTTTCTGAGGCTGGATCCAATCCCAGGTCATCCCAACTCCGAGGCCGGCGCTCTTACTCACTGCGCCACCTAGTTGCCCCTGATTCTTACTATTTTTAACAAGTAAAAAATAGTTTTGGTGATTACTGTTTCATAATATAACTCGAGATAGAAGTGCTGGACTAATTTTCTTCCTATGGCTCCATTATTTTGCTTGAGATTCTTGAACTAGTCCTTGTATTCTTTCAGATAAATTAATTATTATTATTTTATTTAACTCTATAACATAGCTCTTTGGTAGCTTTGTTAGAATAGTATAGAACATAATGATGAATTTAAGTAGTATCAGCATTTTAAATTTTATTTGCATGGATCAGACACAAATGATGAATATTTTTCTAATCAAGTGTAATTTTATTTATGTGAATTTTGAGTTTGTCTGAGGGTATCGACTCAAAGATATTTTATGCATTTTGTAAGTTATTTTTAATGTGATTTCTGCATTTCTTGTTGGGTTTTGTTATTGCTATATAAAAAATTTAGGAAACTTTCTTTTCCCCAAATTAATTACAAAACATTGACTGACCGCCTTCTATATGGCAGAAATTACACAAGGCATGAAGGAGACAAACACAAAAATGAAACAATCTCTGCTTTTAAGAAACTTACATTTTACCAATAGAGATAACATTTACATATGGTAGCACAAATAGAATAAATATAAAACAAAATAAAACTAGGAAAGTTGATTTTTAAGACTCTGTCATGGGTCCGAAAGGTTGATTTTCAGAGAATACAGTGGTAATCATTCTTTACTATTTCCCTAATATTTAGTAGCAAATGCTTTTTAAAATTGTGTAAGGTTATAGCCATACCACTGAGTGAGAGCAACACCTAATATATCACTCATACATACTGCAGAGTATTTGTTGAAGGTTATACTTTAGCTACTCAGATCTCAGTTAAACAGAGTATAGAGAACAAAGTTGGTGTAGGATATCCTTTTCAGATGAAAGGAATAGTTCTCCTGGCCAATGGAATTCCAGGCCAATTGTCATTGTGCTGACCTAATATCTGAGTGAATTTCATGGGGTAGTATAACAGTATCTGCATTTATACAGGAAAAAAACCTCACCTCTGGCATGAAATCATCATTCCAGGTCTTATCTCTATACCTTCTGAGGACAGGTATTGGCTACAGTTGTGATGGTAAGACTCAACATTGTCTGTCTGAGAGTGTTTAGCCTTTATAATACACAAGAACTCTGGGATGAGCTCTGGTAGGGTTGCCTTATCTAGTCTACATACTCGGGGCTATGGATGCTCCCTACTGCAGCTCTGAAACTGGACATTATCTATGTGCCAATAATTTTTTGGGGTAGGAGGCCCAAGTTAGGAGGTACCTCATGTAGGTCATGATTACAAAAGATAGTAGAAGAAATAAGGAGTTTATGAAATACTCAGTAAGCAAACAAAAGTATCATGTGTATGTAATTCTATCTATCTATCTATCTATCTATCTATCTATCTATCTATCTATCTATCTATGTATGTCTGTCTGTCTCTGTCCATCTCTCCTATCTGTCTATCTGTCTGTCTATCTATCTGTCTGTCTATCTATCTATCTATCTATCTATCTATCTATCTATCTATCTATCTATCTATCTATCTATCTAGGTTATCCAATACGTATACCTCTATTTTACAATCTCAAATGAAAGGTATATTCCTATTTGACATCACAAGCACCTTATAGTTTTATATTCAATATAGCATATGTATATAATATTTGTATATTATCATTTCTGTCATCACATATATGATATATACATATAATACAGTTTTAATATTATATGTGTGTGTGTGCATGCTCGTGCATACACACGTATCTTTATTGTCCTGCCGTTTTCTTATCTGCAGTCTGTATAGAAGATTGCTGTTTTTTGGGCAGGCAATTTTAGCAAGTAAAAAGAATTCTAAGTAGTTTCTCTATCAGTGAAATGGCTGAGGGAAAACATTAAGCAAGGAACCGGGGAATATATGCAGGAGTATTACAATATTCCTCACCTCATTTTCATTTTTCTGTGTCCTAGTATCATATTAGTGATTATTGATTATAGTGAATGTCTAGTATTATAAAAAGGATTGACTCAGCATTTAGTTCTGCTAACAACTTTTTTTGGGGGGTACGGATAGGGTAACACTTCATTCCCTGAAAGACAATCTATCATAATACTCTTTCTGATAATATACTAGTAGGGCGCAGGTCTCATGGATTTAGGTGAAATGACCCAATACTCTATCTAGAGACAAATAATTTTCACTTTGCATTCATAAAAGGAAGGAATAGCATTTAATGTGAGAAAATTCAGTTATAAATAATTAATAGCTAATATTTATATAGCATCTACTATGTGCCAGGCACTGTGCAAAGTGTTTTACAACAATTATCTCTTTTGATCCTCACAACAACTCTTGGAGGTAAGGTCCTACAATAATAATTTCCCCCATTTTACAGATGGACTGAGGAAAACAGGTTAAATGACTTGCCCAAGGTCACATAGCTAGTAAATTTCTAGATTTGAATTCAGGTTTTCCTGATTCAAGACCCTGCTCTCTTATCTACTGCACTCTGTATGCATAGCATGGAATGAGTTTAATAAGTAATATAATTATTGGTTAAATGATCTTTTACAATATAATCCAGATATAAAGCTATCTTTGTCTCTCTTAAAATTAATCTTGATAGATTTGCAACAAATTTCTACCTTGTTTTTCTGAATATCACTGTATACTCCCATGTTAGCTGTCTCTCCTAACCTTGTCGTTATCTACACATTGGATATGACCTTGATCTATGCCTTTATCCAAGTCATTGATGACAATGTTAAACAGGCAAAGCATGGGTACTCCATTAATACCTCCCTTCCAAGTTGACATTAAACCATTATTTAAAGTAATTTAAAGTAATCTTTGGACACAGTTATTAAACTGGATCCAAATTCACCCAACTGTTCTATTATTTAGCCTATATCCTTCCATATTTTCCACAGTGGAAACATGAGAGATTTTATCAAATGATTTACTAAAATCTAGGCAAAATATATTCTGACTCACATATTTTACTCCTTAGCATGTGCCTGAAGGAGGTCAAAGACCAAAATAGTCCTAAACATGTCGAAACATTCATGCCAGCACTTTTGTGCGATAGCAAAGAAACACAGTAAATACCCATTTTTGGAGGAATGTAGAAACAAACTGCTGTATGTAAATGTAATGAAATATAACAAATGATCAATATAACAGATTCACATAAGCAGGGGAAGACATCTCTGAATTGATGCAGAAAAAAATAAGCATAATTAGGAAAATGGTATATGTGACTACAACAATGTACATGAAAAACCTATACACACACATTCACTTCAACAGTATAAATAATGACTAAACTTTGCCCCATAAAAGAGATATGGAAATACACTTCTCTCCCTTCTTTCCAGAGCTGAATAGAGCAACTCTAAGGCTATAACATTCCATGTACTGTTAGACTTGGTAAAAAAAAAAAAATCTTGGACTCTAAAAATAAAAATAAAATGTAGGTAAACTTTATATATATATATATATATATATATATATATATATATATATATATATATATATATATATATATATATATATGGTATTCTCTTGATCTAATAATTTACCTAATCTGTCCAAAAATAGTTTGCTCTATCATAATCTGTTTTTGATGAATCCATGTTGACTTTTTGGTGATTGCTCCTTCTGTTGCTTCAAGTTTACTAGTGTCTAATTATACCTTCTAGAATTTTTCTCAGAATAAAAGTGCAGTGGCCTCTAGTTTGAAAATAATATTTATACTATTTAATAACATTTACTAGCTGTGTGTCTTTGAACTTATGACTTAACCTCTGTCAGCCACAGATTTTGCATTTGGAGAAGGGGATAAAAATGGCTCCTACTTCATCAGGTTGTTTTGAGGACTGAAAGCTTAAAGTGCTACATAAATATTAGCTATTGCTATTCTTATTGTTGTATTCTTATTACATATTCTTAGTATTACCATTAGGTAAAATCCAAACCATACCTGAATTTGTGACCTTATCAGTAACAAGGTAATTTAGATTGTATAATATAAAGTAAAGAAAATATTCAAACGCTATTGTTAAGAAGATTTCTAAGACAGTTCAGATTCATTTATCAGGTTAGATCTATCTGTTACTAATGTCTATTTGGGCTTTATTAGTAAATTATAATGATATTGTTGTTTTAGATGCATAGGATGATGGCCACTCTGAGTGACAAAATCCAGACAACTTTTCATCCAAAGAAATGGGTTTACTATTTACTGGCAGAAAAGAAAAATTTTCAAGAATAACATGTCAGTATGAAACACTGAGGTTATGACCATCAAGCCTGGAGTTAAGTAATATTGTAGGAATTATGAAAACTGGGTTATTATTATTTTTGCAAGATAATCCAAGGGGTCTATAATCAATTCAATATATTAGGATATGACAGAATTTCTATTATTGGAATAGAAAGCAACATTCCAGGAGCTACGATAGTTGCCAAAGTAACAGTGAAGTCCACATGGCATTTTTACCTATCAGCTATGAAGTTGAATTTCTGGCAGTGCCTACAACTTTCTAAAACACAGCCCATGGCTATCAAGGGATACTGTCACGGGACAAATTAGAGTGTGAAATGCTGAAACTGGCATGAAGTAAAGGAGAGAGTGTAGCAAACCAAAAAAAATGTCGATTTTAAAAATGTTTGTGGAAAAGAATATGGTCTTATTCTATAAAACAATTCAATCCTAGCAAAATTTGTGTATGGATATTGCAAGGATGAGAAAGAGGGTGGCCCCAAGCTACTTGAAATGAAAATAATTACAAACAATGCAGTACTTATGAATGCATACTCCCTGTAACTGTACTATAAATCAGTAAAAATACCCCACATTTTTTTTTAACATCCTGATGCAGGTGGACCAGAAGCCAGACTTTTCAGCTAAAATCCTGAAATCTGGGGAAATAAGGATAGGGACACTCTCTAGAAGAGTGGAGCAAAAGTGAGGCTAGAGGTGGGGTTTGTGACTGGTGCAAGAAAATGAACTTTACAAATGCTAAATGGGGGAACTGTCACTAGACAGCAGTTCATTGAAAAAATATGAAGGTTTAGTAAATTGTAAGTTCAAAATGAACAAACAATATGAAATAACTTCCAAGGAAAGTAATTTATTAGGCTCTATTTTGAGATGTATAGTGTTCTAGGAAAGAGAGGAGACATTCCTGCTATAGTCTTCCCTTGTTAGATCATGTTTGAAGGATCACATTAAATTCTGTGTACTACATTTTAGGAAGGGCATTGAGAAGATGGAAGGGTCCAGTAGAGGACAACAAAGATGGTGAAGGATCTCAAAAAGCATATTATAGGAGGGTTATTTGCATGAAGTGGGGATGTTTCAACTGAAGAAAATAGGTGGTAGTAGGCATATGACAACTTCCTTCTAGTTCTTGAAAGATTGTCCCATGGAAGGTGGTTTCGGCTTGATCTGTTTGTCTCCAGAGTATAGAACTGATATCAAAGGGTGGAGGTTAATTAGGCTTAACGAAGCAGAACAACTACAATAACAAGAACAAAAATCAATAAACCCAAACAAAAACACTTTCTAACAGTTCAACTTTATCCAAAAATGAAATGGTAGAAGATTTCTCCTCATTGGAAATTTTCAAACAAAAGTTGAACGATCTCTTGTCAAATATTATGTAGAAGTGATTGTTATTTAGGTATGAGTTGAACACTGCAGTCTCTTAGGTGCTTCTCCATCTCTGAGATTATGTGGTGTTATTATTTGTAACCAGCAAGGAAAAAAAATTTTTTAAAGCAATTGGGGTTAAGTAACTCGCTCAAGGTTACACGGCTAGTCATTATTTATGTGTGGGTGCTCATTTTCTGAGGCTGGATTTGATCTCGGGTCATCCCAACTCCGAGGCCGGCGCTCTTACTCACTGCGCCACCTAGCTGCCCCAGCAAGGAAAAATTTAATGTCAAAACATGATCCAGATTATATGAAATTTGTTTTGTCTGTTTAAATGTAAAAATGGGTGTTCCATTAAAGTAACATTAGCCAGAGACCAGGACACATGTGGGGGTCACTGCATGGCATGAGTGTACTGGAATTGCTGTGGTGCCTAGTGGTGACTTTAAACAATGACATTAAGAAAAAGTCTCTTGTGTGCAAATCAATAGTCATACATCTCACTTAGAATTTTAAATCCTTTTCACACAATTAGGTTGTGTGTGTATGCATATAAATAAGGCTGGAATATGTGGTATGTTTATCTTCTTTCTGGAAAATGATAAGCTTTCCTGGCAGGCACTGTCTCTTACTATTACCTTCCATAATACATGTCCAGAGGCAACTGCTATTTGCCAGAGCACATCCCCCAAACCAAAAATAATTTAAAAAATCAATAAGGTTAAAGAATGATATGAATGTATGTTTCAAATATGCTGCATTTTCCTTGAAATCATTTGCTGTCTCTACTCATGCATATATTATATTGATCTTCCAAATAGATTTAAAAAAATCATTTGAAGGAAAGAAAAAAGATGAGGGAGACTGAATGACAGGTTTCACTTTTCCTGGTAGGAACAAATTCCCATTTGGATAAAGCAGGAATTGAACTTTAGTCCTCAGCTATAATGGGATATATTTTGTGATTTGTAAGGTTTTTTCCCCTTTCTCTTATTTGCTTAATTACTTTCACCTCTTTTACTTGTCTGATTCTGCATATATTAACAAAACCTTGAACTAAGGCAAGAATTTAGAAACATAGTGTTTAGACTAATGTTTCCTGTCAGAAAGAGACCAGAGAATCAAGAAAATTTATGAGATCATATTTCTGGATTTTGATATTTAGCTCTGTATCAAAGAGATACATTGGGTGAGATCAGAGGTATCAATCACCAGACACCCTCAGCCCCTGAAAAGCAGATTAAAATGTAATTTAATAAATTTAGATTTTATAACTTAACAAATAAATATTTAATAAAACAAATAAAAACACAATAGAATATAAAGAAGACTAATGTGATTTTCTAAATCAACATGGCCCAGGGATATCTTTATGTAGGAGTTAGTTACCCTCTGTTTCTATTTGAGTTTTATACTAATGGCTTAAATGATTGGGATATTTTGGAGATTAATAGAAACTGACAAATCCCTTAACAAGGAGATTATTTTTAAAAATGTAAAATGTGAAAAAACTGGAAAAATATGCAACTGAATTGTTCATATCTGGAGAGAGTCTATTTGGTTGACCCATTTAGCCACATCTGAGCGTCACTATTTACCTGGCGGCAGCTACATAGTTTATAAATCCAATCCCTGGGAAAAATAAACTGCCTCTGAAGTATTAGCCATGGAAACTCAAACCTCTAAAATAACAATAAATGTCATAGGAAAAAAAAAGATTAAGTATCTGGCTCACAGTCCCATCATCATCATATCAACAAGAATGTGGGTTTCTTATACTACTAAACTTGACTGTATCATTCTTCTGACAATGGCAGAATAGAAAGGAATAATTTGAATGTCTGTGAGTTAATAATTCTTTTAGACTGTGTCTGTAAAGCTGTTCTAATATCCATTTAAAAAAATAATGTTGACATGAAGCTGATATTGAAATTTTCTGCTAAGTTATTGGGTGCCAGTTTTGTGGTCCAACTTTGTAGGTAATTCCATTCTGAGTTGCAATCTCAAGCTCACATCCTACTTGTGCTCACATCCCCAGGGCTCTTAATCTGAAATGTGTCCAGAAAATTAATCTTGATATGAGGACTACTCCTCCTGAAACGATGTAAGCCCCAGAACAAGTAGATAAAACTGAGTGAGAGGCAGCATGAGGTGGTAGAAAGGGTACTGGACCAGGAGGCAAGAGTCCTGGCCTACAGTACTACCTGCTTTCAGTCTTTTAAAATTTGGGCATATCACCTTTCTGGGTCTCAGTTTCCCTATCTTCAAATTGGATTATAAGAACTTCCTTACCTCCTAGTCTATTAGGAATTTCACAATGCTGATGATTTGTGAAATCACTTTTTAAATCATAAAGTACTATATAAATGCAATGTACTATTTATTCAACATACAAAGACAAATTTTCCCACAAAAAGATGGTGCCCTAAACACTTGGTTTTGATAAATTGTCCCTGAGATGTCAGCAAGCAATAGACTGTGCCTATCCAAGCTGACAGATATTTCTGCATTATATGCATGAGTGTAATTCAATAGGATAGTTAGCTGTCATGAATAAAATACATATGATTGATTGTATATGTGTTTTAAAAATAGTGGTTGGTCAGATAGTAGCTGAGCAAAAATAAACTCATTTTGAATTTTTATGAATGATTTTAGTGCTAATCATTTGTAGCTAAAATTGATTCTTTTCCTGCATAGTAATAATCCTAGATTGTCATTTAAGTGTGAATTCTCTAGTAGAGAATTTAGAATTCTCTAAAAACATGAGATGTTTGCATCTTTTATTTTCTCAATCTATTGCTTTGGAAGAAAACAATTAGAAAAAGGTGTTTGGAAAAATTCCTTTGTAAAGATTTACTTATTTATATGCAAAAAAAAAATCAAGAAAAAACTAAGCCTAAAATAATTAAAAATACTTGTTTCACAAAAATTATTTTTCTAAAGTTTTTAGAATTTGTACCACATACAATTGCAACATAATTAATATAGTATGATATAAACATAACACAGTATAATATAAAGTTATATCTATAATGGAGGACTGGTCAAAATATCATTCATCTGTTTTTGAAGAGGACCCATGACATCACAAAACAAAAATGAAGAAAGTAAAAAATAGTATGCTGTGATCTGCATTCAGTTTTTTCTCTGGTGGTGGTTAGCATTTTTCATCATAAGTTCTTCAGAATTTTCTTGGATCGTTATATTGCTGAGAATAGCTAAGTCATTCACAGTTTATCATCATACAATATTGCTGTTGCTGTGTGCATTGTTCTCCTGGTTCTGTTCACTATTCTTTGTATCAGTTCATGCAAATTTTTATAGGTTTTTCTGAAAGCATACTTCTTACCATTTCTTATAACACAGTAATATTCCATTATAATCATATACTACCATCATTTCCCAATTGATGGTCATCCCTTCAATTTCCAATTCTTTGCCACTACAAAAATAAAACTACTATAAATATTTTTGTACAAATACGTTCTTTTCTTTTTTAAAATCTCTTTGGGATACAGACTTGGAGTGGCATTTCTGATATGCACAGTTTTATAACCCTTTGGGCAGGAGTCTCCAGAATGGTTGGATCAGTTCACAATTCTACCAGTAGTGCATTAGTGCAATTAGTGTCCTACATCCCCTACAACATTTGAAATTTTTCTTTTTTGTTATATTAGCTAATCTGATAGATGTGAGATGGTATCTCATATTTATTTTAATGATCATTTCTTTAATCACTCATGATTTAGAGTATTTTTTGTATGACTATGGGTAGCTTTGTTATATTTTTTCATCTGACAATTGCCAATTCATATCTTTTGATTATCAGCTGGGGAATGACATATTTTTATACATGGAATTGAGTTCTTTATATATTTGAGAAACAAGGCCTTTTATCGGAAATACTTGCTCTAAAAACTTTCCCCCAGTTTTCTGCTTTCTTTCTATTCTTGGCTCCATTGATTTGGTTTTTGTTCAGAAGTGGGAAACCCGTGGACTTGAAGTCACATGTGACCCTCTAGGTCCTCAGGTGTGAACCTTTGACTGAATCCAACCTTCATAGAACAAATCCCCTTAATAAAAGTTCTGTAAAATTTGGGCTCAGTCAAAAAGCCATGCAAAAGGACCTAGAAGGCCACATGGCCTCAAGGCCACAGGTTTCCCACCCCTGGTTTAGTTTGTAAAACATTTTTCTATTTACTATAATAAAAAATCGCCCATTTAACATTTCATAATGTTCTTTATCTCTTGGTCATAAATTCTTCCTTACACATAGATCTGATTTGTAAACTATTCCATACTTTCCTAATATGCTTAAACCTTTTATGTTTAAATAATGTACCTATTTTGACCTTACCTTGGTATATTGTGTGAAATGTTGTTTCATAATTAGTTTCTGCCAA
This sequence comes from Gymnobelideus leadbeateri, assembly GCA_011680675.1. Taxonomy (NCBI): domain Eukaryota; kingdom Metazoa; phylum Chordata; class Mammalia; order Diprotodontia; family Petauridae; genus Gymnobelideus; species Gymnobelideus leadbeateri. The sequence continues at coordinate 313,929 of WOXC01004650.1, forward strand.
AATATTTTCCAATTTTCCCAGTGTATTTTTTTCTCAAATAGTGAGTTCTTGTCCCCAAGACTTAGATCTTTGTGTTTTTCAAATAATAGATTATTATGGTCCTTTTCTACTGTATATTGTGTATCTAATCTATTTCACCAATCCATCACTCTATTTCTTAGCCATAACCAGACTGTTTTGATGATTACTACTTTATAAATACATTTTGAGGTCCAGTATGGCAAGGGTACCTTTCTTCACATTTCCCCCCTTAATTCCTTGATATCTTTGATCTTTTGTCCCTTCAGATGAATTCTGTTATTTTTCTAGCTTTATAAAGTAATTTTTGTAGTTTTTTTGGTGTAGTACTGAATAAGTAAATTAATTTATTTAGAATTGTCACTTTTAATATGTTGGCTCAGCCTACCAATGAACAATTAATATTTTTTTTTCAGTTGTTCAGATCTGACTTTATTTGTCTGAAAAGTGTTCTGTAACTTTGTTCATGATAGTTCTGGGTTTGTCTTGTGGATAGACTGCCATGTATTTTATGATGTCTATAGTAACTTTAAATGGAATGTCTCTTTAAGTATGTTTATTATAAAGAGCATATTGTAGCATTTGGTTTTTAATCAACTCTTCTGTTTTCTTTCATTTTATGGCTAAGTTCCTCTCATTTACATTCACATTTGTGATTACTATTTTTATTTCCCTCCATTCTGCTCTCTACATGCTCCTTCCTATCCTCCTCTCTCTCTTCCTCACCCTGTCCCTCCTCAAAATTGTTTTGCTTCATATCACAACCTCCCCTATCTGCTTTCCCTTCTATTAGCCCCCTTTTCTATTATGCCCCATCCCTCTTACTTCCCTGTAGGATAAGATAGATTTCTATACATATCTTACTGTGCATGTTATTCCCTCTTTGAGCCAAGACTGATGAAAGTAGTATTTAAGCATTGTCTGATCCCTCCTCCCTTTCATCTGGCTCCTGTAAAAGCCTCTTTTATGTGAGATATTTTATTTTACTGTACCTCTACCTTCCCTTTCTCCTGGCATGTCCCTTTTTATCACCCCTTAGTTTAATTTTTTTTCAGGGTGATGTCATCTCATTATATTTAACTCACACCCATTCCCTCTCTCTATATTCACTCTAAATACCTGCCCTAAGAAAGAAACATTTCTTAGAAGTTACAAATATCAACCTACCATATAGGATTTAATCTTACTAAATCCCTTTTGATTTATCTTACCTGTTTACCTTTTTATGTTTCTCTTGAGTCTCATGTTTGAATGTCACATTTTTTATTCAGCTTTGGTCCTTTTTATCAAGAATGCTTAAAAGTCCTCAATTTCATTAAATATTAACTTTTTTCTCCCAAAGGATTATACTCAGTTTTGCTGGGTAGTTGATTCTTAATTGTAATCCTTATTCCTTTTCTCTCTGTAATATCAAATTCCAAGCCTTCAAAACCTTTAATGTAGAAGCTGCCAAATCTTGTTTTATTCTGATTGTGGCTCCATGCTATTTGAATTATTTCTTTCTGCTTGCAATATTTTCTCCTTGATCTGGAAGCTCTGGAATTTAGCTATGTAATATTTCTTGGAGTTTTAATTTTGGGATCTCTTTCAGGAGGTTATTGGTGGATTCTTCCAATTTTTATTTTGACCTCTGGGTATAAGATTTCAGGGAAGTATTCTTTGATAATTCCTTGAAATATGATGTTTATATTTTTTTTTTTATTGTGGCTTTCAGGTAGTCCAATAATTTTTAAATGATCTCTCCTGGATCTATTTTACAAGTCATTTCCTCCCAATGAGATATTTCATATTCTCTTCTATTTTTAATTCTTTTTAATTTGTGTTATTGTTTCTTGATGTCTCATATAGTCTTTAGTTTCCACTTGCCCAATTCTAATTTTTAAGGAATTTTTTCTTCAGTGAGCTTTTGTACCTCTTTTTCTATTTGTCCAATTTTGCTTTTTAAGGGATTCTTTTCTTCAGCGAACTTTTGTGCCTCTTTTAACATTTGACCTATTCTTTTTTAAATGTTATTTTCTTCAGTATTTTTTATCCCTCCTTTAATCTAGTTGTTGACTCGTGTATCAGTTTCACTTCTTTTCCCCATTTTCCTTCTGCCTCTCTTACTTGATTTCCACAATCCTTTTTGAACTCTCCACATTTTTCTTTGAGGCTTTGCATTTACCTCCTTGAATCTCATTATCTTCCTCTGAATTTGTATTTTGATCTTCCCTGTCACCATAGGGGAATTTGGGAGAGCTCAGCAGATTCCTTGCTTCTACTCTGCCATCTCGACTCCATCCTTGGTATCCCTTTTTTATTTTAATTATTACCACTAAGTCATTTCATAATATCTGCCAATATTGTGTATCATTAATGATTTAATTAAGAAAAATTTACATAGATTTCAATGTTGAAACAGTAGCCTTCATTCTTCTAGGATGCCCCTGGCTTCTTGAAATGTATAGACTCCACTCTATCCTTTTGAGATTTATAGTTTGCAATATTATAAATGGATAGATAAAATCTTTGGGTAAAGTGTATAAAGGAAGTCAAATCACAAGGATTGAGAATAATAGAATGTTAAAATATCTAGCTCACCCCTCTCATTTTACAGAAAATGAACCCGAGCCTTTGAGTGATTTGGTTATGGTTTCAGAACTAGTAAATAGAAAGGCCCAAAGTAGAATCCAAATTTCCATACTATTGCTCTATAATTAGACTATTACCTCCCTTATTCCTTGTAGTTTATCTCCCCAATATACATTGTACTAACTTTCTTGGCTGCTATTTCATACTGTTTAATCATTTTCTGTTTGCATTTTACTAATTCATCCAGATCTTCTGTGCAGAAGTGACTCAAGACACAGAGATTGCTGCTGCATTCCAGACAGGAGTTTGACTTCTATGCTTTCAAATCCACATCATGAAAGAGCCATGAAAGAATAGAGATTCTAAAAAAAACCCAACACTGATATTCTGGAAAACCAAAAAAAAAGTCAAAAGTTACAACTTTTTCAGTTGTTGAGGCAAAAACTTGCTTTTGTAGCCTGATAAAACATCACTATAGAGGTCATAAATCTAAAGCAGTCATCACATATGCCAAATCTTGCAAGTTCACATTGTGTTCTCTATCTCCATCTACCTTTAAAGACACAAATACACACACACAGTAATGGAAAAGAATTTATGGAGCTTTGTGATTACAGTTAAGAAGTTTTATTACTACTGATAGGAGAATCTTTCAGTATATCTCTCAACTTATGCCCATAGGGTGGTGTTCTATCCTGGGAATATACTAAGTAGTAATTCCTCTTCTCACATATTGAGAGGCTTGATGACATGACCTGTAGCTGCACTTATTGGTAAGGAATGCTCCTTGATAATATGACTACTTTTCATTTTGGTTTTGCATTCCCAGTGTTTAGTACATAGTATTAAGTAGTATTTATTGTAATGAATTTAATTGCTTACTAGATAGAATATATTCACATCTTCAAATTCCATCAATACCCCAAAAACTTAACTTAAGAGATGATGTAGGAAGAAGAAAACTGGAATGGACTTTTAGATGTTGCAGAAATCATTTTTTTACCAGATAGAATTGTACTTAAACTACCCCCAAGAAGGGAAATATCTATTACTTTCCTTTAAAATTTTCAAGAAAAAAATGTAATGCATTTCAGTGTCTTAGAATTCTGAGAGGCAGTTTTTATTTTATTTTATTTTTATTTTTTTGCTTTTTGGAGGGCAATTGGGGTTAAGTAACTTGCCCAAGGTCACATGGCTAGTTTTTGTTTGTGTGTGTTAAGTGTTTGGGGCTGGATCCGAACTCAGGTCCTTCTGACTCCAGGGCTGGCGCTCTACTCACTGTGCCACCTAGCTACCCCTAAGGCAGTTTTTATTATTATAAATTTTCCTTGCTGAAAATCAAGGTTATTTATTCTATATTAGAAAAAGACCTTGGAGATCATCTATTGCACTTTTCTTTATCCTTTCCTCCACTACCAGTGAGGAAATTGAATTCTAGAGAGTTTCATAGGATCACAAACCTAGAATCATGGTCCTTAGGGATTATCTAGCCTAGCACTCTTATTTTATAGATGAGGAAATTGAGACCCTGAAAATTTGAAAGGCTTCTATCAAGGTCTCACAGGTAGCAAGTGCCAATAACAAATAAACATTCATTAAGTACTCTCTATGTGCAAGGCAATGTACAAAGTGCTTGGGACACACACACAGACAAATAAATAACAGTTCCTGTCCCCAAGGAGCTTTCAATCTCATGGGGAAAAATAATACAGAAAAGACAGCTGAAAATAGAAGGGAGCAAAGTTACCTGGCTCAGGGCATGATGGAGAATACAAAATGAATGCATCCAGGTGAGAAATTTAGAGATATCTCTCCTGTTCCTCCTTTTTATATGGAGGAGGAGGAGGAGTTTATGACTTCACCCTCAAATCAGGGGGTGGGGGAGAGGGTACTGAGTACCAAGGCTGATTGGATCCTGCAGGATCTTAAGATTTCAGGTGAGATTGCTGTGAACTTGGTGGGGAAGGCAAAGAAGAATAAGGCTTAGAGCTAAGATTTTAAGTGAGGCCTATTGACTTTAATTCCCATCCAAATTCACAATAAGTAGCAGATCCTGGATCTGAGCCTAGATACTCTGATTCTAAGTAGAGGGATCTTTACAACATATTTACTTATCATGAGCTAAAACAGAGATTCAATCAGGTAGTGAATCCTTTACTAACATGGGAGGAAGGGCATCTGGTATTGTGCTAATATTTCTGTTTATTTCTACTGTGAAACAAACAAATACTATTTCAAAAATTGGAATTTTATTGTGACATGCTTACCTCATACAAACTACTTTGGGAATGGCAGTGAACAAACTTTGTAGTTCAGTTTCCTAAAGCTGAATTCTGCTCTATATGCAGTTACAGCAGAGATTGAGGGTAGAACATTAAGCTGTTGTTTGCCTATTTTGCTAAAGATGATTTAAAACCAAAGTCTGAGTAGTGGAATGATTCTGAGTCAACTAATAATAAAGAAAATGCTATCAGGCAGAGTACTTAAGTTTACTTTTGGAAAGGAAAACCAGCTAAAGAAATTCAGTTAACCTCAAAATGGCTTCCTGGATTTTATTGGTGGCTGTCAGTCTTCTCTCCACAAAACATTTAGCTATTTTCTTTAAAAAGCTCCTTTGTGGCTTCAAGTAGCAGTATTCTCCCAACCATAGACTAGCAGAATTGGAAGAGTCCTGGTAATTCTAGATGAAACTCCTCATTTACAGATTAGAAAATTGAGGCCTGAGAAAGAAAATGATTTGGCTTGGGACCACACAGTAAGTCACACAATCTCAGACTAGGAAGGAACCTATAAGACTACATGTAAATGAAGAGTAATCTACTTTACAACATCTCTGACAATTGGTCCTTTGGTTGTCTCTTGTAGACCCAGGATTTCTTGAGGTGGTCACTTCTACCATAGGCAATTCAAATTATTTAATTTTTTTTTCCTTACACAGAGATTAAATTTGCCTCTCTGTTAAGTGTTACCTAATTTTTTTTTTTTATTTCTGCCCTCTGGGGTCAAGCAAAACAATTCTAATCCCTCTCATGCGAGAGAGAATAGCAGGGACCATCCCTCTTACCTCTCCCAATGGAACATGCCTGAAGTTGCCATTCCTGGTTCTGGGGCTTTGAGGTTTGCTTCCAGCTTCATGGTGGCCTAGTGCTGGTGCATTTTGGTATGACGTATGAAACCCTGAGTTCTGCCTTGATCATCCTTTTGTCCCATGACTATAGTAAGTGGGAGGGAGTTATTTCAGTTAGAAGAACAGTTGACTTCCAGCCTGACCCTTTTGGCTTTGATTCTTCAGTGTGGCAAGTAGTACATTCTTTACTTTGATTTTCTTGTGCAAGGTGGTGGGAAGATGAGTGCTGCCCTTTCTCCTCATCCTGATGCTGCCCCAGTAGCAGTATCAGCATTAGGCTGTGAATAGGAAAATATTCTGCATGAGATCTGCATATTCCTCTAAAATGTAAAAGAAATTATATAAGTTAAATTATTGAATCATCTTCCATCAATTCATGCTTATGCGTCTTTTATTTTTAGCATTTCTTTTGAGTGTAAGAATAAATTATCTGTCTCATACTTCATTTATATTGTATATCAACTGCCTTTTTACTGACTTTTTTTGGGGGAGGACCTAGACATAATTATCCTCAGGCTGGGAGACTTAATGATCCCAAAACTGTGGGAACAGAGAATCTAACTTCTTTCTTTAGTGGCAGCCTTCCCTAGGGTTGAACTCCATCCATGGACCCACATGTCTGGGTCCAGAGCAGAAGGGCCTTCAAATGAGGGGACAAGTATTTTAGTGTCTACAGGTCTTAAAGTGACCTAGGAGGCATCCCATAAAGTGGCAACAGTTATCATACACTAACTCCAGTAGGGCCTATTGTCAGGACCCAGATTAGAACCCAGGTCGCCTGGCTCTCAATCCAGTTTTCTTTCTGTTATGAACATTATGATTGATAGTAGAACATCACAATGGCATAATGGAAAGAGCACTGAATTTAGAGTCAGAATCCCTGAATTCCCATCATGGATTTGCACCTACCTGTGTGATATTGAGCAAAACTGCTAACACCTCCCTTGGCTTGAGTTTCCCCTCCCTATCTACACAATAAGGGAGTGAGCACATAATCTCTAAAGGTCCCTTTTATTCCCTTCTTTCTAAGATGTTATGTCACCTTAAAGACTGATCTTGATGGGTCTCACCTCTCTTGTAGGACTTAAGAAGAAGTGAGGACAATTTGAGTAACATGTATAAAGCACCGGCCCTGGAGTCAGGAAGACCTGACTTAAAATTTGGCCATAGACATTTAGCTGTGTGACTGTAATAGCAAGCAAAGAAGTTTCAGTTCAAGTTTTATTTAAGTCTTGCCCATGGTTATATCAAATCTTTTGTTAAGAAACTGAACTTGTGAACCCCTATTGCTAATGCAAGAGGAAGGGGCAGAACAGGGAGGAGCTTAATGATAATATATAAGGAGAAGCCCAGGCCGATAGAGAGCAGAACTAGGAGGAAGCATGGCTGTGGCCCGGTACTTCATCTGTCTGTTTTGATGTTACTCTGTCAGATTCATCTGCTGATAGAGGACATTGATGTTGTTACAGAAGACCTGGGACGTTACTGCTGGTTCAGAAGCCCTAAAAGAGGATTTTCTTGTTGTTTGTTTACAGAAGTCCTGGAGAAGGGTCTTACTGATGTTTTCAGAGGTCCTGGGACTATACTGAGATTTGTGTTGAGTTCTCAGACTTTGTTTGTGGGTTTGTGTTGAGTTCTCAGACCTTGTTGGTGGGTCTGTGTTGATTTCACAGGCAGATAGTGAATTGATGATGATGCTGGCACTATTTATGAGTGTTATTGTGGCTCTTTTAAGCTTTGTCTTCCCAGAAACAGGAACTGTGAAGGACTTGAGGTGAACTAGACACTGTGAGCTTCAATATGGAATGGGAACTGGACAAGGAACTGGATGAAGAACTGGACAAGGAGCTGGACAAGGAACTGAGAGCTGCTTGCTATATCAACAATTCAGTATTCACAATGCCTACAGTAACTATAAATATGCTGATATGGTTATTAATCACAAAATGTAACAGGATCTCTACATGGGGAACATAGCTAGAACATTTATTCAAATATCAGAAAACTGAGTCCCAAAACCAGAAAGTCAAAGCCATCACAGTAGCCACAGAGTTGGCACATGTAGTTAATGCAGTAAACACCCACATTCTCAAGCCTTCAACACAGAACAGGCTACCTCAGGCAAATCCAGGCAGGAGCTGGGACCATGGAAGAACCATGGAATCTGCGACCCAGTCTCCGGTCAATATGAAAAGACCTCTCCTTGGGTATTCAATGCAAACTGAGAAGATCGTGATTTACTGTGGCCTAGGGGTGGGAGGACTTTGTACTCTGTATCCTGTACCTCTTCAGGATGATTGAATTAAGGATGATTGGAAACTAATCTCCAGTTAAGAAGAAAGAAGACTTTTTGACTAAGAAATTAAGATAATATGACCTAGGGGGAGAGAACTTGCTCCCTAAGGATGATTGAGTTAAGGACTTACTGAATGGTTGTACTTTGTTTAAAACTATGTGGCCACTTTGGTGAAAATTATGTGGCTACTTTAGTGAAAACTTGTTATGTCATAACATTGTGAATGCTGTACTTTGGTTTCTGTCAATGTTTTGTCTTAGTTCATTACTGAATAAATAGAGAGTTCGGGGCAGCTAGGTGGCGCAGTGAATAGAGTGCCAGCCCTGGAGTCAGAGGGACCTGAGTTTGGAGCTGGCCTCAGACACTTAATCCACACAAACAAAAACCTAGCTGTGTAACCTTGGGCAAGTTACTTAACCCCAATTGCCCTAAAGGGGCGGCTACGTGGCGCAGTGAGTAAGAGCGCCGGCCTCGGAGTTGGGATGACCCGAGATCAGATCCGGCCTCAGAAAATGAGCACCCACACATAAATAATGACTAGCTGTGTAACCTTGAGCAAGTTACTTAACCCCAATTGCTTTAAAAAAATAAATAAATAAATAGAGAGTTCACTGTACTATGTAATCAGAATTTTGAAGGTGTTCACAGCAGCAGTTCTCTGGTAAGCTGCTCATGCTTGGCTTTACAGTTACCCTGGGCAAGTCATTTAACCCCAATTGCTTCTCCTTAAATAAGAGACTTAAGGAATCATGAAGATAAGCTGCTTCCTAATGCTCTCTCTCCTTCATGTTGTATACCTGCTAAGAAAGAATATTAAAACAGGGAGGGTTTTGTTTTTAGAAAGAGTAGTTTATCTGCTATGATTCCCTCTGAGGGAACTGAGACCCAGAAGAGTGAAGTAATCAACCTAAGAGGAAACAGCTTGTCACAGCTATGTGGAGGCAGGATTGGAACTTAGATCTTCTGGTTCCTAGTCCACTGCTCTGCATGCTGCCTTGACTTTAATTATAAAATCAAAAAGCAAAATATGTAATAATAACATAATAATTTGTAATACATAATTACATAATTTGTAATAAAGACTTATGGAAATTGTTTTAGTGGTGTCTTTTTTTTTTAATTTTCACATTTACCATTTGTTTATCATTAATCATTTCTGTCAGGCTTCCTTTTGTGTCCTGAAGCCAGCCTCATAAGGAACTGTGTGGTTTTCCTCTGGCTCTAACACTTTTAGGTGTTGCCTGTGTTCTGTTTCAAATATTGAACTTCTTTATACATCTTTTCATAACAGACATAGTGTGAAGGACTCTTTGTCTTCTACAAGAAATCACATATTAAGATCTAATTCTGAACTCTATTTTTCTGCATCTTGAATCACTAACCGGGTAGGCAACATTTTCTTTAACTGTGAGTGCTTTTCTGAACCATTCTACCCCAAATGATACGTCTTGCATCTTTAGGCTCAGAACATTGTGTGTTGTTAGGAAGCTGTGGGGAGCCTAGGTAAGAACTTTGAAGTGTACCTTATACTGAAAGCTGGGAATAAGATGAATATTTTAGATCACGAAAAGGAGGAGAAGCAATACTGTGTGTCCTGGGAGTGCTTAATATCTTTGTTGGATGTAGAAAGGTGTGACTTAAACTTAAAGTGCTACCTTCCATTTCTTTTCCTGCTCTGCCTAAGGATCTCTCTACTTCATTGAATGAATGAAATTCCTTTTACATGAAAATATGTGTGGCATTCAGCATTTGAGAATATTACTTGCTTAAACAATTCTTTTTTTTTTTTTTATAAAAGCAATTGGGGTTAAGTAACTTGCTCAAGGTTACACGGCTAGTCATTATTTATGTGTGGGTGATCATTTTCCGAGGCTGGATTCGATCCCGGGTCATCCCAACTCCGAGGCCGGCACTCCTACTCACTGTGCCACCTAGCTGCCCCTTAAACAATTCTCGAAGAGGGTACTTCCCTCATGTATATTTCACTGACCAGATTTTGTATTCCCATGTGTGCAAATACATTGCTAGTTTTCTGCTTGATAAAGGTAAGTTTAGAACATTGCTCATGGATAATTAATTAACAATTGGGTAATAATTAGGACAGCAGTCCTTTCCTGATTAAACCTTGTTTCCCTCATTGCTTTTATTATCTGTGATCTGTCATTGAGTGCAATCCATTATTTTTAAGGAAGCAAGTAAACTAACCCAAAATGGGGGTTCTTTATTTTTTTGTGTTATAGACCCCTTTTTTGGCAGTCTAGTAAAGGTTATGACCCTCCCTTAGAATCATGTTTTTAAATAAATTGAAATAAATGCTAAATTTCAACCAAAGATTAGTTGAAATAAATATGAAATGGTAAGGAAATGAAGATGAAAAATGAAGGTGTATTTTTTTTCATTCATATTCACAGAGCCCTTGAAATTTATACATTGACCCCCTGTATATATCACAGGATATAAACCCATGAGAGTGGATTTTATTAGGTGTAAGTGCTAGTGATATTTTGCTCTTGTGATGAGCCCACAGGATGCTAGACAGACAATGACAAAAATAGTCAATGTGGAGAGTGGCCAGGACCATCTGTTCCTTATATACCATTGATCTTTTTCTTTATGACTGTTCTCCCCCTCCTACAGTGTCCGTCTGCCTTAACAGACTCTTGCTTGGGTACCTTGAAACCTGCCCAGCAGCCACAGTTTGTTTCCAGAAGTCAGTAGCCAAGACATTGCTTAGGCTGTGATTCCCTTATAATTTTTCTGATCCTGTCTGGTCAACCTGGGGACAGTTTGATTTCAGTGGGAGGCAACCTTGCTTCATGAGAGACTGGACAAAGACCACTTCATCAGGGTACCTAAACTGGGCTTTGTAAGTAACCATAAATGCATTCAAGTCTGTCTTCAGCTGTTTATAGATAGCATTTTAAAGCATCTGTCATCATATTGTAAACTGAAATGAGACAGCCTCAAGCAAGGTGGGTAGGCACTGAGTAATAATAATAATGAATCACATTTCTAAAACACTCTAAGGCACTGTTGCTGTTGCTAAGTCATTTCAGTTGTGTCCCACTCTTCATGACCCTATTTGGGATTTTCTTGGCAAAGATACTGGAGTGGTTTGCCATTTCCTTCTCCAGCTCATTTTATAGATGAGGAAACTAAGACAAACAGAGTTAGGTGATCTGCTCAGGGTCACACAGCTAGTAAGTAAGTGTCTGAGATGAATTTTCCTGACTCCAGGTCTGGTACTCTATTCACTGTACAACCTAGCTGTCCACTTTAAGGTTTACCAAATTTCCCTCTCCCCCTAACCCCACTATAGCCCAGTGAGTTAAATAGGGTAGGTGTTAGTATCCCATTTTACAGACAAAGAAGCTTAAGGTTTATGGAGGTTAAACATTGTCACATACTTTGTGGGCTCCAGAACTATGACTGAAATACTACAGCAAAGCTCTGAACTTTTAGAAAGAAATAATAATTTATTGACCTTTGAAGTTCTGATCAGACAGTGATTGATTAGGAGGCATTATTGGCACAACAGCCAGAATACTGGGAAGACCAGGGTTTGAATCCTGTCACAGGCACTCATTGGCTGTGTCACCCTACCCAAATGACTTAACCTCTCTGAGCCTCAGTTTCCTCATTTGAAAAATGGGGATAATAATAGCTTCTACATCATAACATTGTTGTGAAGACCAAAAGAAATTTTTATTGTATACACACACACACACATACATGTATGTATACACACACTCATACACACACACACATATATATATATATATACATATACACAACTTTGCAACTCAAAGCAATATACAAATGTAGTTATTATTATGAATTGACTCATTGAAGAGATTTTTACTGAGTATCTACTATGTCCAGAATGTCATACTAGGTCCTTGGAGATTGCTTAGAAGTGTGCTACAGTGCAGCCATTAAATAATTAGGCAATAATGTATACTCAGAAACAGTGCTGAAAACAGCTGGCCCAATTATGACCATTAGGAGAGGTTCTGTGCCATCAGTCTGGAAAGGAACTTCAGCTACATTACTACCCATGTGTATTTGGAACTACTTATTCATAGCAACATTTTCAAATATGAAGACAATTATACAACTAGGACTATACTGAACAAAGAGGAGATTCAATTTTACTTTAGACATGAGCCCTGACTGAATGTGGAAAGAAGGGGTATGCTATCCATTTCCTTTCCCAGCAGCCCCTAATGATGTGTCTAAGTAACAATGGAACAATCCTTTCAGTTAGGAACTGAGTGACAGTCGTTGAAAAAATTTGCTGGGGATTTATTTTCCTGAGTTCCCCAGTGAATACATGTATTCTTTACTAGAGGGTCAATATTGCAGATGAAAGGAATGTGAGATAAAATAGACCTAAATCATGGACAAGTTAAATAAAATTCTTCATATTTCCATATATTCTTGCCATAAAATTATTCATATTCACTCTAAGAAGAAGGCCATCGAGGGTTATGGTGGATTCATTAAATGTTTGCATACTATACTCAGTAAAGATTGTTTTAGGGGCAGAGTGAAGATGGCAGAATAGAAACAGGGCTTCCCTGAAGCTCCAGCTCCCACCTCCTCTAATTCATTTAAAAGTGACTCTGAACAAACTTTGGAGCTACAGAACCTACAAAATGACAGAGAGAAGCTAATCTCCCACTAAGGACAGCCGGGCAGGCCAGCAGCAAGGTGCCAGCACAGCACTCTAGGAGCTGACCTCGGCCCTGCTGGAGCCAGAGGTTTTAGCCTCAGGGTGGGGCTGATCAGCCACTGGCTGGAGGGAATTTAGATCACCAGCAGCTATGGCGGTTTCCAGAATTATCAACCCATAGATGTCAAGGACAAAGTGAGAGGTCAGTGCAGTGTGGACTTTGGGACCTGGGAATTTGGAGTGTAGTCTGGCCCTTGCCCCCAGGGCGAGAAGGAGCCAAAGGCTGTAGCCATGCAGCCATGCAGCCCCTCCTCATGTTTGCTTCAGAGCTCCTGGTCTGCAGATTGTAGAGGGACCAAGGGACCAGTGAGAGGGGAAATTGCTCTTGTTTTAACCTGTGTGGATCTGTATTGCTGTCTAGGGTGGAGGTCCTGAGGTGCATGAGTAGTCTGCCAGAGTGTGTGGAGGCTTCAGAGAGGGCACCCAACTAATATCTCCATCAGCTGGGAAAACCCCAGTATTTGGGATAAAGCTCCTGTTTCTGGTAGTAGGGTTCTACTGTGGCAAAAGGTTCAAAAGTCAAGTAATTGAGTGCCAACATGAGGAAGCAAAGCAAATAGAGCAACCCAACTTTATACTCCTATTTTGGGGACAAAAAGGATCAAAGCATGGAACAGGAGGAAGATAGTGAAGTTAGAACTCCTGTACCAAAGGCTTCCAAGAAAAATATGAGCTGGTTACAGGCCATAGAGAGCTTAAAAAGGATTTTGAAAATCAAATAAGAGAAGCGGAGGAAAAATTGGGAAGAGAAATGAGAAAGATGCAAGAAAAGTATGAAATGAGAGTCAACAATCTGAAGAAAATAGCACCTTAAAAAATAGACTAACTCAAATGGCAAAAGCTCAGAAAGGCAATGAGGAGAAGAATGCCTTAAAGAACCAAATTTGCCAGATGGAAAAAGAATCTCAAAAGCTCACTGAAGAGAATCATTCCTTCAGAATTAAATTGGAGCAAATGGAAGCTAGTGACTTTATGAGAAATCAAGATACTATTAAACAGATCCAAACCAATGAAAAAATAGAAGGCAATGTGAAATATCTCATGGGAAAGACCACTGACCTGGAAAATAGATCCAGGAGAGATAATTTTAAAATTATTGGACTACCTGAAAGCCATGATCAAAAAAAAAAAGAACCTAGACATCATCCTTCAAGAAATCCTCAAGGAAAATTGCCCTGCTGTTTTAGAACCAGGGGACAAAATAGAGGTTGAAAGAATCCACCAATTACCTCCTGAAAAAGATCCCCAAAAGAAAACTGCTAGGAATATTATAGCCAGGTCCCAGAGTTCCCAGATCAAAGAGAAAATATTACAAGCAGCCAGGAAACAATTTGAATATTGTGGAAACAGAATCAGGATAACACAGGACCTGGCAGCTTCTACATTGAGGGATCAGAGGGCTTGGAATATGATATTCTAGAGGTCAAAGAGCTGGGATTAAAACCAAGAATCACCTGCCCAGCAAAACTTAGTATCATTTTCCAGGGGAAAATATGGTCATTCAGTGGAATAGATGACTTTCAAGCATTCTTGATGAAAAAAAAACAGAGTTGAATAGAAAATTTGACATTCAGATACAAGAAGCAAAGAGAAGCTCGAGAAGGTGAACAGGGAAAATAAATCATAAGGACCTTGTCGATGTTGAACTCTTATATTCCTACATGGAAAAACAATAATTGTAACTTATGAAACTTTTCTCAGTATGAGAATAGTTGAAGGGAATAGAAATGTGTGTGTATACATATATACACATATATATATGTATGTGTGTATGTACATAAATATATGTTTGTATATGTATACATACCTATATATGTCTATATAGGAGGGTATATGGGTATATGAATACCTATGTGAGTGTGTGTATATATGTCTATAGGTATACATAGACAGAGGGCACAGGACCAATTTAATAGGAAGGGATGATACTTAAAAGGTGAAATTAAGAGTTGAGAGAGGAATATAATGAGAGGAGATGGAGAGAGACAGAATGGGGTAAATTATCTCATATAGAAGATTGTTTTATAGCAGATATTCTAGGGCCATAGCCTCTGTTGCTTGATATATTTTTTATTACCAAGTACCAAGTGCTATCTGGAAGATAGTAGTCTTGGGGAAAACCAGAGGTACCAAATTTTGAGTAACTACATTTATTCATAAATTATCTTTGGAAAACCCTGCAACAGGTTTATCAATAGGATGCTGTAGACTGAAGATAGAACAGAGCCTAGTGTCCAATACCCAATTATCTCTTGGTCTCAAATATCAAACCCTGGTCTCTTGGATTTGAATGGAGGCAGTGAGATGCAGTGGAAAGTACACTGAAACAGGAGTCAGAAGACCCTAGTTTGGAATTCTGACCCTTGTACTTAAATTGCCGATGGGACTATGGTAAATCATTTCTCCTTAGCTGTGGTGAAATAGTGGATTGAGAGCTGAACCTGGAGTCAGGAAGACCAGAGTTCAAATCTGGCCTCCACCACTTATTAGCTGTGTAGCCCTGGGCAAGGCCCTCAGCCTATGCCTGCATCAGGTTCCTTAACTACAAAATTGGGAAAATTACAGCACCTAGTTCTCAGTGTTGTTGTGAGGATCAAATGAGGTGATAATTTTGAAAAGCCCTTACACAGTGCCTGGTACATAGGAAGTACTATATAAGTGCTTTATTCCCTTCCCTTTCCTCTCTGTGCTGCAGTCTCCTCATGTTATAAAATAAGAATGTTGTGAGCTCCAAGGTCCCTTTAGTCCAGAGATCCTGTGAATTACAATACTAAACTGTGACTCGTATCTTGGATGGCTGATTGATTTTAGAATGTCATAAACACTTTCACAGTGCCTAGAATTGATTTACAAAGCTTGACACACATCAAGCTGATAAAGTTTGTATGGAGTCCTTTATCTTGCTCCATATATTCCTCTCCTTGAAATCAGTTCCTCTGGAATGTCATGGGCAGGTATTCCTTACTCAAAAGATGGGTACAGTCTTCTCATTGCCATCTATTACAACTTTGCTGAATGGTATGACAAATAATCTCTTTCTTGTGGCAAGAATGTGAGTGGTTTTGATGTATCTGGATTTCTGTTGAAAAATCAAATACTAGTCACTCTTGCCTCCCAGGACATTGTTATTGAACTTATATTGGGCTATCCTAAGGCAAACAAATAAAACAACAACAAACAATCAACAAACAAGGTATAGGATAGTTATTTCAGAAGAAATCAGTAATTATTTACTTTAGTCTGTTGCCAGAGTGAAATGTGAAATGCTTTGCTATTGTGTCAAATGTGTTTATTTTCAGAATATTAACTTTCTAATTAATTAAGCACTTGAACAATGTCATACATCAAAGTAAGTTAGTTATTATACTTAGAAGTACAAGGAAAATTGTGATTTCCAGACAAGTGCTACTAAAAAGTATAAATTATCATTTACTTTTAAAAGAGGTATGTTTCTTTTATTCTAATCTGAAAGAAAATGAGTCTTCTGACACTAATGAACTCACTGGTACCAAGTGAATGTGGATAGTGGTATTGAGGTTTAGGGGTTCTGGGACCCCTAAATAGTGACACACAAGTCCTGCCTTGAATGAATTCAACCCAAGTCTTTTTCAACCAAAGACAAGGTTTATTAGAACAATAGTTGGGGGGGGGGTGTTGATTCTAAAACTCCACCATATTGGCCAGAGTGTTAAGGAATCTGAGTACCTTAATGGAGGTAAGGTGTATCTTATATGCAGAAAGACTGTGGGAAGGATTTAGGAGTGGCCAAGTAGTCTGGAGTGACTGGGAGGTAACAGAGAAGGACCAGGTGCCCTAGGCAAAAGCCAGGTTCCTGGATCAAGGGAGAATGGGGTCTAGATGGAATAAAGGGTGAGGAATAATAGGGGGCAAGGCTGAGTTAGAGGTAACAGAGAATTGGGAGACTGGGTATAGGCCACTATGAAAGGCCAGTTGAGAGAATTACTGGGATGGGTTCATGCCTCAAGTGAAACCAGAGTTGGAAAATTCAAGGAAAGTTCAGGAGAAAGTTCAAGGTGAGGGTGGCGGGAGGGTTTCCAGGGCCAGTGGGAAAAGTCTATGATCCTCAGGACTCTCATAGGCATAGCTTCATATCCAGATAGTATTGATTGCTGGGACAGGCATTGAATGCTGGGGATGCCATGGGGAGCTGTCAGATGTCATTCAAGTTTTACTCTTTTTTTTTTTCTTTTTGGCAACTGGGATTTCCAGAGCTACTGGCTACTGCTACTAGCATGATATAATGGAAAGACTGTTGCTGTCTGGTATTGAAACCTCATCTCTGCTATTACTACCAATGTTATTCACTATTAAGTCCCTCTCACCTTTTCATCTTCCTTATTTATTTATTTATTTGGGGGGAAGGCAAGACAGTTGGTATTAAGTGACTTGTCCAAGGTCACACAGCTTGTAAGTGTTAAGTGTCTGAGGCTGGATTTGAACTCAGGTCCTCCTAACTCCAGGGCTGGTGCTGTATTTACTATGCCACCTAGCCACCCCTATCTTCCCTATTTATAAAATTAAAGGTTGGATCTTTAGGGTTCTTTCTAGATCTAAAAATATCTAAAAATTCAAGAGAAGGCCTGAGGGAACCATTCTTCCTTCACTTCAGCTCTCACTTTCCCCACATTGCTTTTGGAATGTGATTGCCCTCATGATCTTAGAATCATGATTCTAGACCTTTAGAATTTTAGACATCATTAAGTTTAAGCTCCTGATTTTGCTGTGGAGAAACTGAGGCCTAGAAGTGAAGAGACTTGCCCAAGGTCATGCAGGTACTACTAAGTAGCTAATTGTGGTCCTTACACTGTGGTCCTTTACTCAGCTACATAGTCCTGTGCGTTGTGTGCTGGGTTTAGAGTTAGAAAGACTTGAATTCAGATCTAGCCTCAGAAGCTTAGTAGCTAGTTGTATGGCTCTCAGTAGGTGATTTAACCTCTCCCTACCTTATTTTTCTCAACAATAAAATGAAGATAATAACAACATCATAGAGAGCTGTTGTGAGGATTAAAGGATATAATTTTGTACAAAGCACCTGGCACATGGTATTATAGGAACTACAATAGTAATACCTATTATTCATTTATACCTTCAGCTTCCCCTTCACCCTCATACACAGGGATCCCACTTAAACTGGGTCAAGTAAAGAAGGATTTTGAATAATCACAGAATCCTATAGTTAGGATAAGCTTTTTCCTCATCAGTCATTAGGTCTGGCCTATACTGACATGAATGCCTCCATATTCTGACATACCCAAGAAATGATGACCCAGCCTTAGCTGAAAGGGAACCCTCAACTGCTAGAGGTTCCCCAATTTCACTTTTTAATAGTTGTCATTGTTAATCATTCCCTCCCCCCCAAAAAAAATTAAGCCTCTGACTCATTTCCACTCAAAGAGAAGAAAAGATATAGCTGTTGGGAAAACAGAGATAAGGGAAAGGAAATATTTGAGGGGTATTCCTGGAAATAGTAGTTGAGACAAAGATGAAGTTAAGTATGGGATTGAAAGCCTGAAAAGGTCTTAAGGAAGTACTTAACCAGTGAGTTCTAAACACCCACAAGTAGTTAATAACAATAATAATAACAATATGCTTAAATCAGTGTGGGGAATAGGCCTTACTTTTGTTGTCACTTGACTGAGAAGACAAGTGACATAATTAGACCCTTTTGGAGGAATACCATTTTGGCAACTGTTTGTATAATGAATTGGAGAGGAGAGAGACTGGAAACTAGTTAGAAGGCTGTTACAATAATTCAGTGGAGAGGAGTTGATAGCCTGCACTAGAGAGGTGGTTTGATGATCAGGGAGAAATATTCATGCACCAGAGACATTATGGATATGGAATCTCTAAGACTTGGGAAATTGTTGGCTATAAGGGTAAGAGAGAGGCAAATTCAGGGTGTGTGTGTGTGTGTGTGTGTGTGTGTGTGTGTGTGTGTGTGTGTGTATGAGAGAGTGTTCAGAGGACAGTTTCTTCTAGTTAAGTATAACATCACATCTCTGGTAGAAGGCGGGGACAAGGAAGAGGTGATGGTGGTAGGAACATAGAAAAGGACTATTCTTTTTAGAAGTTTAAGAGTGACCTTTTTAGGGCTGGGGAACCTGAGGCCACATGTATCCTAGGTCCTTGGGGGAATCTTTTGACTGAGTCCAAGTTTTACTGAACAAATCCTTTTATTAAGGGGATTTGTTCTGTGAAGTTTGGATTCAGTCAATGGGGACCTAGAGGGCCATATGTGGCCTTGAGCCTTAAGGTTCCCCATTTTAATCATTATAGGGAAATCTCTAGAGGCAGCAGGGAAGGAGCCAGTGCTGGAAAAAAAAGACTCCAAGTGAGAGAGACGAAGCTCCTGAAAAAGGTGAAAAGGGATGTGCACAAGTACACAACATAAGCACACACACACACATATACACACTCATATATAATTTACATTATTCACATCTGCTAAAATCCCTACTTGCTAGGCCAGGTAAAGCTGGTTGATGTATATAAATCAAATGTAAGTACTTAAATGCACTTTGAATACAGAATTACAGAAAACAAATGTTCTTTAGACTACATGCCCTGTGTGTGGGACGGGGTAGGGCTGAACTAGGTAGGCTCCAGGAACCAGGGAGGATCACACTACAGTCCGGACACTAGCCAATGTACAAGGCATGACTTCCTTTGCATATACACCTGATCGCCTGAGGAAAGGGGTGGGGAACAGAGGGAAGGGACTGGGCTGGGGAGGGGGCCTAAAGTAGCCCTTAGCTAAGCTGGACTTGGCGCTCCCTGGTGCTAGGATAAGGGGGAGGGACAAATGGGGGAGGACAGGGATGGAGGTAGGGATTGGCTAGGGAGAGTAGGGGGGTAGGAGAGGAGCAAGCCTGTGTCCTTGTGGGGATGAGAGGAGCAGCACAGCTGCCTGTGTGTGAGAGGCATGTGTAACACACGTGTAACATGTGACACTTGATGCACGTATGTGAGAGATGAGTGAGGTGTCTGATCAGAGGAGTGAAGTACATGTATAATTGTGAGTGGGGTAAGTGTACTAAATTTTAAATGAAAGTACATGTATTGGGGCGGAGCCAAGATGGCGGAGTAGAAACAGCTCTTCCAAGCCTCTCTGCCCCCAGATTCCCCACAAACTATGTAAAAAAAAGGACTGTGAACAACTTCTGGAGCCCCAGCACTCACAGAACGACACAGAGAAGCTAACCTCCCGCTGAGGACAGCCCAGCAGCCCTGCAGGAAGGACCAGTGCAACAGTCTGGGCAAGAGCCGAGCAGAGCCGAGCAGAGCCGAGCCGAGCCCAGGTCCGCGTGAGCCGAGGTTTTAGCCCCAGGGCGGCAGGGCCAGCAGCCGGCTGGAGGAACCCCAGAACACCAGGAGCTGTGGCGACTCCAGAATTATCAACATAGACATGCCTAGGACAAAGTAAGAGGTTAGTGTTCTATGGACTTTGGGACCTGTATTTGGGGAATGCGTCAGCTCCCTCCCCTGGGGGCTAGAAGCCACTGAGGACAAACGCCATTTTGTAGTTTTCAGAGGCAGCTCCGGCTCCCAGCCTACAAATCGTGGGGAGATCCAGCGATCAGTCTTGGGGGGTAATCGCTCTTGCTTTAACCTCCCTGGATCTGGATTGTGATCTAGGGTGGAAGTTGTGGGTGGGTTTACAGCTTGCCAGAAACGGAAGTTGCCCCCCACACGTTCGGGACGAAAATTCCTCTAGCTGGCCTTAAAGCCATAGTGTGGCAACAAGCCCAAAAGTCAAGCAATTAAGTGGCAACATGCCAAGGCAAAGGAAACAGAAAAATGCAACCCTAGACTCCTATTTTGGGGGCATAGAGCGGGAAAAGGACTGTGAGGTCAGAAGTCCTGCTCCAAAAGCCCCAGGGGAAAACATGAGCGGGTTGCAGGCCATAGAGGACCTTAAGAAGGACTTTAAAAATCAAATAAGAGAAGTGGAGGAAAAATTGGAAAGAGAAATGAGAAGGATGCAGGAAAAGTATGAAATGAAGGTCAACAGCCTGACTGAGGAAAACAACACCTTAAAAAATAGACTAACTCAAATGGCAAAGGAGGCCCAAAAGGGCAATGAGGAGAAGAATGCCTTAAAAAGTCGAATTTGCCAGATGGAAAAAGAATCTCAAAAGTTCACTGAGGAGATTCATTCCTTCAGAGTTAGACTGGAGCAAATGGAAGCTAATGACTTTATGAGAAATCAAGATGCTGTTAAGCAGATCCAAACAAATGAAAGATTAGAAGGCAATGTGAAATATCTCATGGGAAAAACCACTGACCTGGAAAATAGATCCAGGAGAGACAATTTAAAAATTATTGGACTACCTGAAAGCCATGATCAAGGAAAGAACCTGGAAATCACCCTTCAAGAAATTCTCAAGGAAAACTGCCCTGATGTTTTAGATCCAGAGGGCAAAATAGAGGTTGAAAGAATCCACAGATCACCTCCTGAAAAAGATCCCAAAAAGAAAACTCCCAGGAATATTATAGCCAGGTTCCAGAATCCCCAGATCAAGGAGAAAATACTACAAGCAGCCAGGAAGAAACAATTTCAATATTGTGGAAACACAATCAGAATAGCCCAGGACCTGGCAGCTTCTACACTGAGGGATCGAAGGGCATGGAATATGATATTCCAGAGGGCAAAAGAACTGGGAATGAACCCAAGGGTCACCTACCCAGCAAAACTGAGTATTTTGTTTCAGGGGAAAATATGGTCATTCAGTGGAATAGAGGACTTTCAAGCATTCTTGAGGAAAAAACCAGAATTGAATAGAAAATTTGACATCCAGACACAAGAAGCAAGAGATGCCTGAGAAGGTAATCAGGGAAAAGAAATCAAAAGGAACTTATCAAAGTTGAACTATTTACATTCCTATATGGAAAAGCAATGATATCTTTCTCACTATGAAAATAATGGAAGAAGGGGGTGTGGTCATATGAATACATATGTGAATGTGTGTGTATATGGTTACAGTTATATATGGATAGAGGGCATAGGTTGAATTTGTTGGGAAGGGAGAATACTCAAGGGATGAAATTATGAGGTGAGAGAGGAAAGTGGCAAGAGGAGATGGGGAGAGACAGGGTAGGGTAAACTATCCCATGTAGAAGAAGCAAGGGGAAGTGGTTGCAAAGGAGGGGGAGAATAAGGAAGGCTAAAAAGACAAAACCACATTCACATTGAATTTGGTTCAGGGAGAAAATGACATACATACTAAATGGGATATCTCAACCTGCAGCAGGATAGGGGGAAGGGGGATGAGAGGAGGGATGATGGATGGGAGGGCATCCTTGGGGGAGGGGAGGTTGGAAGTACCCACTATAGAAGAGGGACAGGATCATGTAGGGAATGGACCAGGTGGGGGGTGGGATGAGTGGGAGGGAATTATAAGCAGCCTTGTACAATATATCTACTATGATAATGTCTTGCATAGCTAGACATGTACAACATATACTGAATTACTTATCTCCCAAGAAGGAATGGGTGACAAGGGAGGAAGGAAATGGATCTGAAATGTGAGGTCGTAACATTAAATGTTTCAAATATATATAAATACTATTATTAATACTCTTTCGCTTGTAATAGGGAGATAAGATGTGCAGGCATTGGGATGCAAAGACTCACCTTCCTCTAATGGAAAAGTCGATGGGGTATGGGAGAAGGTATGGGAGAGAGCAGATTGGAGGAAGTGGTGTCTTGTGGGACTACTATTCTGGGAGGTTGGGTAGGGGAATAATGGGGGGAAAATGATTGTAACTCAAAATCTGGCGGAAATGAATGATGTAAAACAGAAGTTAATAAAGCATTTGCTTAAAAAAAAAAAGAAAGTACATGTATTTAATTTTAAATGAAAGTTGGCAACTTTTTCTAACACTTTCCATGGTTAACATGAGCAGTAAGAGAAGGCTGATGAAAGATTTTATGAAAGGCAATCAGTTGTTTCCTATGACTTACGACATTTTAAAAGTTTGAGATATAGTTTAATTAGTCATTTTATTAATTTTTAATAAAAGTATGGTCATTTCTCCATCTCTCTTAGACCAAAAATCCCTCATGGCAGTGGATTCATAGTTTATATGCCTTAGGAAGAGTAGATGTTCCTGAGGGAGCAACTCTGATTGGTTAAAAAACAATGAGAGAATGAATGTTATAATGGGAGGCGGGTTATTTTACAGTGAGGTTCTTGGGTTATGTGACTTGGATCATTCAAATCTTGGTCAAAGAAACATTGGATTTCTATACTACTTGTGCAATCCACATTTTCCCAGACCTCTCTGAGTAAACATAATGAGCTGGAATCCTCCCATTAGCCCAAAATTAGAATTTTTTTTCCTGTATGATTGGATCTTAGCCTGGGTAAGTTTTTGAGCAAGATTTCCCAAACTGATTGATTTCTGGATGAGGAAGTAGAAAGGGGGAAAAACCTTGGTTCTGATTCAATGATTGCTAATTAATACAAGACAGAAACAATCATTTCTCTCAGTCTACTCACAAAAGATATTGGTAGAATATTGCCAAATTATGTAACAGTGACACGGATGGGCCATCACCCTATCTCTTAGATGAAATGTTACCTTAAACTAAATATTATCTGTAAGTATATTTCATACAAGTATATATGTATGTATACATATGTGCACATGTGCATATATGTATGTGTATACAATACATGTAAATATACATTTATATATAAATATGTACATGTATATTTATCTATGCCCATTTATCACACTTCTGGTTGGTCAGAGCTCACTGATGTTATAAAAACAATAAGAGTTAGAGACTTTTAGCTACAAAGGACCTCAGAAACCATCTGATAAAATGAGATCATATTTGTAGGGTATGTAACACAGGGCCCGCCATGTTATAGTTGCTTTATAATTGATTTATTCCCTTTCCCCTCCCCATGTTTTCATATAGCCCAATATTCTCATT
The DNA here is from genome assembly GCA_011680675.1 of Gymnobelideus leadbeateri. NCBI lineage: Eukaryota > Metazoa > Chordata > Mammalia > Diprotodontia > Petauridae > Gymnobelideus > Gymnobelideus leadbeateri. The sequence goes on from WOXC01004650.1 coordinate 337,642, forward strand.
TTCAGGTGGGAAAACTGAGTGTCAGAACAATCTTGTAAATTGCCCAAGACCACACAGGTCTAATTTGAATGGGTATTCTATGACTTCAAAATCATCCCATCATGCAAGTTAGTATAAAGAATTTATACACCTGCACTCCTAAGACTGCCTCTTCCACTACGTGGCTTTGTAATCTTAAAAAAAATTACCCAACTTGTATTTGTTAAGTCAGTTTCCTGTTCTGCAATATTGTTATAACACCTGTTTTCTGGTCTTACTGGATATGCATTCTTATTTTGGTCAATCTGTGCTTTCAGTTGTGTGGATTTTTTCTCCTCAAATGCAAAGGAAAACTCTTTCATGCCTTCTCATCCTAAATTCTTGCCTGCAGTTTTCTATAAATCTCCTATCAGAATCTACTTAATATGCTGCAAGGCTTGCTCTCATTCCTTTAAATATCTCAAGAGAAACAATACCATCCAATCTACTCTTCTTTAATTCTTGTGGGATGACAAGACTGTCCCACTTCCCTTTCCGGTCATAAATGTCCTCAATAATGTATTTTTCATTGCTTCTTGAACTCAAGTCATTGACTTAAAGCTGTTGTAGTCTACTTAACCTTCCATCATTTTTTTGGTTGTTGTTTATATGGGTGTTGCCCTGCAGTTTATTTTAAATTTTAATTCTTTGTTTGTCATAGATGACAAATAGAGTTATAGAAATGTACTTTTGAAAGAAATCTACCATGAATATACATTTTTGCAGTGCTGACTACCCTTTGCAGAGTGATTTGATTGTTTTTTACAATGGCTTGCTTCAGATGGGACCATGTTCTTGACTAATTTTGTTTAACTTTTTTTTTAATTATAAGGAAAAGTTTGATTGTGGGAAGGGGGTTGGAGGTTACATTTAGGGAAATAACTGTTGAAAAAAACAAGGCATAAGAACTTTTTTTTTTTTTTTTGCTTTTTGGTCAGGGAAATTGGGGTTAAGTGACTTGCCCAAGATCACATGGCCAGTAAGTGTTAAATGTCTGAGGCCAGATTTAAACTCAAGTCCTCCTGACACCAGGGCCAGTGCTCATATTCACTGCCCCACCTAGCCACCTGGAGAAGAATTTTTTAAAATTGATTACATTTTATATTCTTCATACAGGAACTGAAAATATGATATTAAATCCGAGGTCTATCGACTAGTGTTCTGCTGGTATTTCCCAGATCTCTTTAAATCCTTAATCTTAAAACACTTTACTGGTTAACTTGGACAGAACAATTTTCTTTCTTTGCTTTATTTTTTCCCTGAGAACTACCTAATTCTCAAAGCAATTCATGCCAAATTTAACTGATTGAACTGAATTAATCTGAAAGAGAAGATTTGGATGTCTGAAGGTATGTAACCCATCAGGCTGGTATAAAATACGTTTCTACTGGATTTCATAAGTCAATCCAGGTGCGTGCACATAACATTTGTCCTTAAAAGATGTGACATGATAATTTCATGTTGTGGATTTAAGATTCTGATGTGTCATGCATGGTAGTCTCACAGCTGTTCCTATGGAGAGTGACAATAAGTGGGTCAGAACAGGCAATGAGAGTTTCTCTGCTCTTTACCTCAGGAATGCCTAGAGTTTCTAAGCTACAGTGAGCAATTGTGATTCATTATCTTAATGTGGAGGCAAAAGACACTTGCAAGTTTAATGCTGTCTTAGCAGCCTGTTAGAGCCCTTTTTAGGACTAATTATTTGACTTTGCACTAATAAGATTAAACACAGCAGGGGCTGATATTTTCATTTTTCATTTTCATTCCTTTTATTTAATTGACATCACACACATGTAAAATCACCAGAAAAAGCTAGCCTGTAATAAACCAATCAGACCAAATAATTCAGACAGATATAGCCAGATATGTCCATGGTTATTTACTTGATATAAGGATTATCCTTAGTTGTTACAAGGGCTGTGTTTTTATCTTTCTTTTTTCTAATGGAGGATGGTAGGAGGGAGACAACATAGTTTTTTGTTCATTAAAAAAGAACAGAAGGGGCAGCTAGGTGGTACAGTGAGTAAGAGTAGTGGCCTGGAGTAGGGTGACCCAGGATCGGTTAAGCCTCAGTACTTAGCACCCACACCTAAAATAACTAGCCATATAACCATGAGCAAGTTACTTAACCCCAACTGCTTTTTTTTTTTAAAAGAAAAAAGAGAGAGATAACAGAACTAACTCTACTTGTTGAATATTCCACTGGTTTCATTTCTGGTTTCCCCATCTCCTTCTGACACCTCAAAAGCAGAAAACAATTTTTATCAAGATTTATGTTTCCTAAATCGATTCCTGAGGAGTACCTATTTGAATGACCTGGATTGATGTTCTAAGTTAGAATATGAATCTCATTAATATCCTATTCCTTCAAAGTTTGGCTTTCTCACTGTGCCCACAGGCTACCCTTTAGCACTAAGAGTACCTCTGTATCTGTTCTGGCTTCTTCCATCCTGGCAGGCACTTTAAGCCATTTTTCTCTGGGGAATGTATGGGAGATGTTCAACTCAAAGAGAAGGAATAAGTGTATAGGTTACAAAGCTTATTCTTGTACCCTAATTTGTAAGTCAAGTTGTAAAAATGTAATATTACAGGTACCTGAAAAGAGGTATCCTTTGATGCAAAAAAATGTTATTTTTGCTATTGTTAATGTTATTGGTTTTTTTAATATGTCCAGAAAACCTTGCCTATATTATAAAATAATTCTAACCAACATTAACCGTAAACAGTTGGTAGTAGAGTGAATACAGTTCTGGGTCTGGAGTCAGGAGCATCTGAATTAGAATTCAGCTGCAGCTTCAGATTTACTAGTTGTGTGACACTGGGCAAGTCTTATGTTTGTCTTTTTTTTTTTTTTTTACTGTATATGGGTATTAATAATACCAGCTTTGCAGGGTTGTGGTGAGGATCAGATGAGATAATATTTGTAAAAGTGCTTAGTATTCAACCTGGCACATAGTAAGCACTATTTAAATGCTTATTGCTCCCTCTGAAAAGGGAAGGGTGATAAGGAGGGGGGGAGGGTAAGTGGTTCTGCCAGGGACCCACCCTGGCATCCAGTCTGGAAGGAATTCACCAGGCTCAAGCAAACTTTGAAGCTGAAATTGTAAAGCTTATTGTTACACTGCACAAAGACAGCGGGCTAGATTCTTATGGAACCTGCAAACTTCCAGGGGTCACAGGCATAGTTTTATGGAGTCAAGACAGTAGATCAGGTGCCAATTATGGTAACTAGGTGAGTAAGGGTGGGATCAGGGAGGAGTTAAGGAGTGGTCAATGCTTAAAGGACCATGCACTTTTAATATCAACTGCGCAGGCACATTGCCCATGATTCACTGGGAAATAGCCCAAGGGGGGGCTACCTGGAGGTGTGGTTTTAGGCCTGACACATCACTAAAGTCAATCCTAGGTCATGGCTACTAAGGAGTGCCCAGTCTGCCACCCATCAATGTCAAGCTTGACAAGCTAGATGTTGGGACCAAGGCCATCAGAGACAGTGTGGGTATAATTGGCTAAGGAGTTACCCTCTAGATAGGACACTGAACATTTGCCTAAGCTAAAAATGTTCATAGATAGTTTTGTGAAGGATTCATAAGTAGCTTATTGTTTCAAGCAGAGAAACAGTTCATGAGTTGTTGCTGGGCAGAGTGCTGGCAGGGGGAAGGGGCAGAGTTAATGCTTTGAGAGTGGGGGTTGGGGGAGTGTGACTTTACAGATGGCTTTTGCAAATTGATTTTACAGACATAGATCCCAAAGCACCCCATTTACAAACTGATGTTACAGATTGATATTACCAACTGATGTTACATAGATTGATGTTACAAACATATATACAACCCAAGGACCCCATCACCTCTACCCGCACTCCCTGTTACTCCTCCTCCCCATTTTCCCTTGTTATTTATTTCCTTTTGTGGAGTTGTCCTTTGCTATACAATTTGTATCAATCAATGAATCAAAAAAACATTTATTATGACCAAACACTGTGCTAGGCACTGAGGGAGAGGATTCTGGGAAGATGGCAGAGCAGGTCAGAAAATTCCAAGCTCTCAGGATTTTCCCTTACAAAAGAGTTAAAATAGCACCTTAGGGTGAAGAAAGTGCGGGTAAAATTAATCAAGAATAGAGGCATAACAGGGGTCTTCCTGGGACAATTAGAGAAGATCAGAAGGAAAATCCCAGGACAAGATTTGGTCGCTATGAAGAGTAAACACCTCCAGGCTAGGGTCCACTTTAACAGAAAGCAGCATACCCTGGGATTTGTTGGTTTGAGGGGCTGCCTTGGCCCCAGTCACAGCAACTACCTCCCACCTCACCCCACAGTCCCGGGATAGTGAAGGGAGTTGGATGTCTGAGCCTGTAATGGAAATGCAAATTTAAAGATCTTCCCTGCCCCTAGGTTAAGTGCACCTGGAGCCTGTGGTGGGAGGCTTGTTTTTCAGGAACGCCCACACCTTGATACTTTGTGATTGGGCCGTGGGTCAAGAAGGTTGTTACGTTCTCTGAGCCAGGAGAAGGCTATATAAACCCTGATGAGAGGCTTTGCTTTAGGGCTCACTTTGAGAAGTGTTGTGTGATCTGACCAGATGAGACTCTGGGAAGCCATTGCGAGCCCCCCCAGCTTTGAAAACCCGGATGTTAATGCTTCCCTCTCTGTTAACTGTGATTTTGGTATTGATAATGGTTGGACAGTTTGGAAGCCTGTCTGTTTGATCTGTCTGTATACTCTGAAGTTTGGAGTGCTGACCTTTTCCCCCTGAACTAGGTAATATGTTTTTTTGATTAAAGTAAGCTTTTTAGCTGATTCTGAGTTGCTTTCCTTTAGAATAGCAGATCTAAGAACCTGTGTTGGCAGCCACGCTGGGGATGTTGGGGTGCTTGCTGCTACAAGAAGTCAAGTAGGGGAGGCAGGAGGAATAGGAAACAAGAGATATACACAAACATAAAAACAAAGATCCAGGAGCTGGGTGTTGAGGATAAAAATATAAAAGAAACAGTCTCTGCCTTCAGACAGCTTGTATTCTCTTAGGAAAAACCTTATGTAGACATATATATATATATATATATATATATATATATATATATATATATTTAAAATATGTACAAAATATGTATAAGGTAATGGTGTGAGGAATTAGCATCTGAGCCATTTTTCAGGATAGGCTTCAAGAAGATGGCGCTGGAGTTGAGCTTTGAAGGAAGCTAGGAATTCCAAAAGGTGAAGATGAGGACAGATACTATCACAGACATTGAGTTTAGACCCTTGAAGGCTTAGTGGGGACAGGAGATGGAATGCTTTGTCTAAGGAAAAAAAAGAATGCCACTTTTTCTAGATCATAGATTATATAAAAAGAATTTGAGGAGAAGGTACAAGATCTTGATAATGCTGATGAACTTGATCATAATAGCTAGCATATATATGTATATATGTATATATATGTATATATGTATATATATGTATATATGTGTATATATGTATGTGTATATATGTATGTATGTATATATATATATATATATATATAAATATATCACTTTGTGAAACAGTATCTATATGTTAACATTGGATCCTGGCAATAACCTTGTGAGGTAGGTGCTATTATTATCACTATTTTTGAAATGGGTAAATGAGAGAATTTAAGTGACTTGCCCAGGGTCACAGAGCTAGTAAGTATCTGAGGTTAGATTTGAACTCAGGTGTTTATAACTTTAGGTTCTAGGGTCCACTTAGACCCTAAGGTCTAAGATACCTAAATGTATCCACTCTACCACTTAGCTGCTTCTAACCTGATGACTATTTTTTGTCCATTAAAAAACACTAAAGAGGGGGCGGCTAGGTGGCACAGTGAGTAAGAGCGCCGGCCTCGGAGTTGGGATGACCCGAGATCGAATCTGGCCTCAGAGAATGAGCACCCACACACAAATAATGACTAGCCGTGTAACCTTGAGCAAGTTACTTAACCCCAATTGCTTTAAAAACAAACAAACAAACAAACAAAAAAACACTAAAGAAATCCCGGTGTATAGACATAAGTGTATTCTCCTTTGGGAACTTAATGTACAAATTTTCATATTTTTTAATGTACAAATCAAAATATTTTTAATTCAGTGACTGGATACCTAACTCGAATCTTGCTCTTAGTATGATATTTTCTATACCTTAATTTTCATGGATGCAGCAGAACTTTGGTAGGTGATAGGTTATGTCACCAAAATTTTGGAATTCCTTTAAGGACCAAATTCAATGAAAAGAGATACTAGATTGTGTATTGATTAGCTCATCAGGTAGAATCTTATTAGGATTTTTTTAGTATATATGTATAAATTATAAGATGGATAATTAAGAGATTTCTGAAAATTAAGAAATTTCTGATTTCTGAATTATCATATAATTTGGTTGAAACAATTAACTCATGAATTGGAACATTGGTAAACCTGAATATTGACACTGAGCAATTTGAGAAGGCACACAATATAATGATGGGCTTTAAGTTTATAACATTGGAGGGTTATTTGGAGGAAATAGGGGAATTTAGCCTACACAATAGAAGACTTAGGGGGTACATAATAGCTGTTTTCCAATACTTGAAGTATCGTCACCTTGATGTGGGATTGTTAGACTTATCCTGATTGGTCACAGAAGGTATAACAGAAACAGTGGTTAGATGTTTCAAAGATACATATTTATACTAGACATAAATGAAAAATTTCCCAATATTTGAGCTGTTCAGAAATGCAATGACTTGCTATTGGAGGTAATAGTTTCCCTCTTATTGTAGATATTCAGACAAAACCTAAATGACTCCTTTTGGAGTAAGTTGCAGGTGGGATTTATGTTTAGGGAAGATGGAATGGAATTGGTAGTATTTACAATCCATTCCATTTCTGATATTTTGGGAAAAAAAAGTATAAATTGGCAGTGTTCAGTCCTTTTTAGTCATGTTTACTCTTTATAACCCTTTTTGGGATTTTCTTTGTAAAGATACTGGAGTGGTTTGTCATTTCCTTCTCCATTTCATTTTCAAATGAAGAAATTGAGGGAAAAAGGGTTAAGTGACTTGCCTAAGGTCACACAGCTAACAAGTATCAGGTCACATTTGAACTCAGGAAGATGAGTGTTCCTGACTCCAGGCCTAGCATTTTATCCAATGAGCACCTAGCTCCCCTATTTATAATTTAACAGTTGGAAAAAGAAAATTAGAAAAAATAGCATTTGGAAGGATAAACATGCATTATAGGTACAAGGGAATTCTTGAGAGTGAGTGACTTTGGACAAGTCATCCTATATCTTCAGGTCTCAGTTTTCATTACAGTAAAATAAAGATGTTGGACTTCCTGCTTTAAAAGTATACTCACTTAATGTGAGAGTACTGTATTATGGTCGATCTGACTCTTCAAAGTATTTCTGGAGTTGTCTCTCTGTGATTTTATCCCACATCTGGCCCTTAAAGTGGTGTTACTTGTTTCTCTCTACAGACACATAATTTAACTCAGGTGTGTTCCCACACGTCTAGTTAGATGGCATCTGATTTTCCTTCTGATTGGCCAAACATTAATGCTGTCCCATGATTGATTGGACTTAACTGGACCATTTCTTAATGCTGTGAACTAACTGGCATTAGAGTTGTGATTCCTAACTGATGTTGCTTGAAACTGTATAAAAAATCCTGTTTATTGAGGTGTAGCTATGGGTCACCTTAGCCTAGAAAGGCAGTCTTAAACTTCTCCTGGCAGCCCTTTGTAGATGAATGGTTCAGTTATACCTGAGCTGCTGCAGATCCTACTACAGAATGTACTATCACGTCTGAAAGATACTTAGTTGGTCTGGGGCATGTTAGCAGAAGAATGGCCTCAAGGAACTTCCTTAATGGTGGGTACAATATAAAATGACAAGATCAAACGATACCCCAAATTAATAGACTTTAAGAATTGATATTAAAAATGAATCTATACCCACTTGTAAAAGGCAAAATTCCTTTCAGAGCAGGTCCCTTATGTTAGATAATTTACTAGTTGAGTAGGTATGTTAAACTGCTAAATAAATGGTATTTTCAGCAGAATTACAGAGAATAGATTATTTGATGGAATAGGATGAAGAGGTTGCAGGAGATTGGTGATATTTGAAAGGAGTAAAGTATTGTTTTGTGGAGCGCTGTCATAAAATTTGACTTTTAAAACTGATTCAGTTCACTATTATATAAGAATAGTCATTAGAATTGAAAAGTCACCATAAGACCCTGAATTAGGAATAATGATGAATAGTGATAAATTCAGTTAGAGACACATTGGGGTCCCATAGAGTAGGTTTGCAGTCTTTTTTTTTTTTTTTTTGATGAGTGAGAGATATAAGTAACCTCTATATGATCTGTGTTAATGCTTCAGAAATCCATTCAGATCAAACCAGGAGACCAATCCCTCACATAATGCTTTTACCTGAGGATACTACTCTTTGGATAACTTTGCTACTTGGCAAAGAAGAACATAACAGCAAAGATCTCCAGTGACCTTCTACTTTCACCTTCGTCTCTTGGCAGCTTTGATATACTATTTTAATATAGAAAATGTTATGGAATGTTAGGTTCTAGACACTTCAGGGATTTTTTTTTTTTTTGGAGGACAAAAGGAAGGTTTTTTTTTTTTTAACAATTTATATACTATGTGCCTGTTGACACATGTTTACCTGAACACATGTAAAAATATCTTTGCTTCTGCTCCATTTATTTTCTAATACCAGTGGAGGTGATGTAATCTCTCTTAGCTAGCCTCCCCCCATCTGCTCTAAGGATGATAATTGTATTGAATCTCTCCCTCTGCTATTTGCTGCCCTTCAGGTACTGTGTAATTGCAAATCATGTCCTTGGGTATTAGAAAGCTGACAGTGCCCATTATATACAATTAATATAACTTGCCTTGTATGGCATTTCTGGATTCTAGTATTTTTAACATGTACAAAGATGATGTGCCAATATTTTCAGATTTGGAAGTCAATAATGATAGTAAAAAGGACAGTCTTTGCATTGTATCCTCATGTTGTACTTTTTTTTTTTTTTGCTTTTTTTTTGGAGGCCGATTGGGGTTAAGTAACTTGCCCAAGGTCACACGGCTAGGTTTTTTTTTTGTTTGTTTGTTTGTGTGTGTTAAGTGTCTGAGGCTGGATCTGAACTCAGGTCCTTCTGACTCTGGGTTGGGCGCTCTACTCACTGCGCCACCTAGCCACCCCCCTCATGTTGTACTAGTGTCTAGTGTCTTTCTTTGACCATTCCATCAAATTAATATTATTATTAATATGCATTATATTTAGTATTTTATTATCCACACTCACAGCTACATGCATTTAAAATACATTTCTGCTATATTTAAATTTTAGCTAATATTGTTAGAATACGTTACCTTCTGTGACAGCTAGACCAGTGCTGCAGATAAATGACCGGAATGACCCTGAGATGTATTACAGGTAAAATCATATTGAACAGAAGTCATTAGAACATGACATCTTATTCTCTAACCCTGATAATGTTGCTGGTACTACCTTCCTATGATCTTTAGCTGAACTGAGGAAACACATAGGGGGAGATCTTGATATTTAGAAAAATGCCTACTTGGGATTAACTGACCTTTCCTATAAATCAGAAGCAAAGTTGTCAGCTTGGCACTTTCTCATTTGCAGCATACTCAGGCAGCAAGAAAATGAGCCAAAGCATTCTGTGAAGCAAAACATTACACATAATGCAGTTCTTCTGTACTGTTTGCTCTCCTCTCCTAAGAGCTATTACTGGAGATAAATTAGATGATACTATTTTACTTCATAAACTGCCCCAAATAACCAGCGCCTTCCACCTGAGCTCCTATTAGCCACAATCTATTTTTAACCTGCCTCACACAGCTGTTGTGAGGATCAAATGAGAAAAAATATATGTAAAGGCTTTGCGAACCTTAAAATTCAGTATAAATATCAACTGTTATTATTATTATTATTGTTATTATTATTATAACCATCATCATCCCCAAAATATTGTTGTGGTTAATAGTGTAATTTGAACTAAGTCCAAGTTTTTGCTAGATATTTCCTTTGGCAAGAAAAGTAGTATTTTTAAATTATGAAGAAATAAGCATCTTCTGGATCAGATTATTCTAGGCAGCACATGAACATCTGCCTAGTGATTTTTAAGGTAACTTTCACTTTTCATGTTTTCAAAATGTTAGTGGGATTAGTAATAAAAATAATCACTGATATTAGTAATAAAAATCATCACTGATAATAAAAATATCATTGATATTAGTAATAAAAATAATCACCTTTGCAATTAGGACATTATAGATTCGCAACTGGAAGGGACCTTGTATGGCATCTAGTTCAATTCCCTCTTTTTGCACTTGGAGAAACTGAGGCTCACAGAGGTTAAATGACTTGGTCAAAGTTACATAGATGGTAAGAGATGAAGCTGGCATTTCAATCCATGCCTTTTGCCTCTTAATCTGGTGTTCTTTTTTTTTTTCTTAAACTAAGCTATAGTTGCCTCACTGTGAACTCTGCCTAGTAGTTTGGATCTTGGGAAACTTTTTTAGCATGCTTTTGAAAACACTCCATTTGTTAGCTTTACTTTATTCATATAGAAAAAGCCCCAATAACTACTGACTATCAGATATGATTCTAGCTCTGTACTTTGCCATTTAAGATTGTCCGTAATTTGGATCCATCTTAACCACCCAAATTTACATTTAATTTTTATTCTGAATGAACACTCTGTTTTAGTCAGGCCCACCTTTTCCCATTAAACATCTGCAAGCAGATAACAGTGTAATGGAGTCAGAAGGACTGGATTTAAGTCCTGGTTCAGCCACTTTTGAGTTTTTAATCATCTCAGTTTTAATGTGCATAAAAGAGGGATAATAATAGTTATAATAGTTTAAAAAATAATCCCAACAAAATCTAGTTGCTTGAAAAACATTTTGCAGTTTAAAAGTACTACATAAAATGGTAATAATATTATTATTATAATCACAGTCTATCCCATAAACACACCATGCTAACTTCTAATTCTGTTTATACTTTCTTTCTCTCCTTAAAGTTGATCTAAATTCTATCTGTCCTTAAGACTGAGCTCAAACCCTTCTTTCCATGAAGTTTTCTGTGGCTTTTTAAGTTCCTATTGATCACTTCCTCCTCAGGTCTCTGATAGAATGCCTCTGGACATTTATTATTATTTGGACAATTATTATTATTACCACTAACACTTTTCACTGATTTAGTGATGCATAGTTTACAAAAGTTTTCACATACATTATTTAATTATAATAATGCTCTGTTTAGTGTGTGTACCATTGTAATGTTAATGGGAGTTAAAATATCTTCCCCACCCATTATAGGGTTCACATGGAGCCCAGCAATAGAAGCTTGATTAGGGGATACTTGTTTTTCCAGGAAAGCCCACACCTTTTGTTACTTTGTAATTGGGCAGTGGGTCATGAGGGTTGTGATGTCCTCTGACCCTGAAGAAGTGTTTATACACTTGGAGTTTATTATTTTTCTTTGGGGCTCACTCTTTGGAAGAGTGTTCATGTGATTTGGCTAGATGAGGCTCTGGGTATCCGTTAAGGAGTCCCCTGACTGAAAACCCAGATGTTGGTGCTTCTCTCTCTGGTAACTATATATGTAGGTTATTGTCAGACAGTTGAATCTGTTTGTTGATTTGTGATGTATGTATTATTTGGTCAGATGGTTAGAAGCTCTGTCTGCTGGTCCTTATGCTGTTATTTCTGCTTATAATTTCTGTTTGTATTTTCTCTGAAGTTCAGGGTGCTGACTTTTCCCCTTGAACTAAGTAAGATTGTTGACCCCTTTTGAGTTGCTTTCCATTAGAAAAGATCAAAGAACCTGTGCTAGAAGCTCTTCAGTGTGCTGCTGTTATTGGTCTTATAAAAAGACCAATAGCTACAAGTAACGTTGTTACAACTACGTCTTAGACCCCTAATTAGATGGTAAGGTATTGGAGAGCAGCTACTGTGTCTTCTTCCTTTGCTATTCCCTCCCACAGAACTGAGCATGTAAACCAACTTGGGGTAGTGAATAGAGGACTGGTCCTTGAGTCCTGGAAGATTCAAGGAAGTCCTTAAGGCCGACCTGAGTTTAAATCAGGATAATAATAGCACCTGCCTTCCAGAATGGTTGTGAGGAACAAATGAGATAATAATTAATGTGCTTAGCACAGTGCATGACACTTAGTAAGTGCTATACAAATGATAGATTTTGTTATTATTTAGAGGAATTATTTTTCAAAACATTTTTTAACTGGGTTTAACTAATACATGCCAATATATTTCTCCATGAATGGGAATACATGGCCATACTCAGATCTGGATCTAAAACAAAGACATGACTATAAAGAATCCTTTGCAATTGGCATTAGACACAAATACATAACTTAGACTCTAGTTCTTAATTAAGAACTAGATAATGGAGAACCAGGTTAGAATATCCCAGGGCAAAGAGGCAGGTGGAGCATTATTTCTCTAATTGCCTTTTCCTAGGACACCTAGGTTTCTTTTCAAAATTTCAGCCCTAGGTTGATTTAAGAGTTGTTAAACTTGAGATCTACTGATGAGGTACTATTTCCTAGCCATGACACTAGTTGTTATGTCTCTATGGGGCCTGCTGGTGCTGCTGTGCTTCTCTGGTAGCTCTTATGTTCCAAATATCTCTGAGGGTTGAGCACATGCTTTCTTTGATGGCCTGCAATTTATGAAGTAATGCAGGAAACACTCTCAGAGAACTATGGCTTAAAATGTTACTGAAAAGCAATAATGATGAGGATGTCATGGTAACAGCCAGAGCTATATTTTTCAGTTATCCTCTTTTGGTTGGTACTAATAATGGTTTTTGTCATGTCTTTGAAATCGTGTCCTTGAAATCTTGTAGGTCTAATTCAGTAATACATAAGTAGAGAAAGTTCCCAAACAACACACTCCTTATAATAGCCCTTAGCATCTGGTATAGCCACCCCACCTATTTCTTCACCCTCTTCATTTGTCTTTCTTTTAAAAAATATATTTATTTTAAGCATTCTTTCCTTTTTAAATTTTGAGTTCCAAATTCTCTTCCTCCCTTCCAGACCCCTTCCCTACCCACTGAGAAGGCAATAAAAACTAATATTAGTCATGTATGTGAAATCATTCAACACATTTTTCCATATATTGTCAAAAAAAACAAAAAAAGGGAGAAAATTATACATCAGTGTGAACTCAGTTCATCAGTTCTCTCTCTGGAAGTGGATAGCAATTTTTCAGCATGAATCTTTTTGAATTGTCTTGTATCATTGTACTGATCAAAGTAGCCAAATCTTTCACAGTTTATACTTATTATTTCATATCAGTGTTTATGTCTTGCCATGTTTTTTTCCCCTGAACCATCCCTGCCATCATTTCTTATAACACAATAGTATTCCATTGCAATCCTATACCACAACTTGTTCAGTCATTCCCGAGTTGCTGAATATCCTCTCAATTCTTTGCCACCATACGCACAAAAAAGCAACTGATAAGAATGCAAAGATCTTTGACCTTTGGGGTACAGATATAGTAGTGTATTACTAGGTCAAAGGGTATGCACAATATCATAGCCCTTTGGGCATAGTTCCAAAATGGTTGTCCAGAAGGGTTGGACCAGTTCACTACTACAACAATGATTCATTAGTGTACTTATTTTTCCTCATCCCCTATAGGACTTTAATTTCTGATAGATATGAAGCAGTAATTCAGAGTGCTTTTATAATGGGCATTTCTCTAATCAATGGTGATGTAGAGGAATTTAATGACTAAAGATAGCTTTGATTTCTTCTGAAAAATGCTGTCTATATCCTTTGACCATTTATTGATTGGGGAATGGCTCTTATTTTTGTAAATTTGTCTCAATCCCCTATATATTAGAAAAAAATGAGACCTTTATCAGAGAAACTTGCTGTAAAAATTTCTTTTTATTAGTACCTTTTGTCAAAATGCAGTTTCCCTGGTTATCCTTTTTAACCAGGTCTGTTTTTGCTTTTATTTTGACTGGGATCATGATTACTATCTCTGACTTTTAGCTCACCTGAAGCATATTAGATTCTGCTCCACTCTTTAATTTTAACTCTCTGTGTGTTTTTTCTATTTCATGTATGTCTCTTATGGACAACAAATTGTTGTATTTGACTTTCTAATCTATTTTTCTATCCACTTCCATTTTATGGATCAGCTCATCCAAATTAACATTCACAATTATTAGTAACTATGTATTTCTCTCCTCCCCATTTTCTTCTGTTTGTTCTTCTGTCCCTTCTTTAAAGTCTATTTTGCTTCTAACCACAGTTTACCTTAATCTGCTCTCGTGGGCAAGTTACATTTTTATGCACAACTGAGCGTGTGTGTGTGTGTGTGTGTATGTATAAATAGTCTTCTGAAACAATTCTGATGAGAATGGGGTTTAAGCATTGCTTTCTATTTTCCCTCCTACTATAAAGACTCTTTGTTGCATGCCTCTTTTATGTGAGAAAATTTTCCTCATTATACTTCTCCCTTCTCCCAGTGTAGCCTTCTTTCTCACTCCTTCAATATTTATTTTTGGAGATCATTCCAACAAAATCAATCCATGCCCTCTGTCTATGTAAACTCCTTTTAATTGCCCTAATAAAGATATAGTTCTTAAGTGTTACATGTATCATCTTCCCATATAGGAATGTAAATAGTTTAACCTTATAGAGTCCTTTATGATTTTTTCTTCCATGTTTACCTTTTTATTCTTCTCTTGAGTCTTGTGTTTGAATATTAAATTTTTTATTCCACTGTGGTCTTTTCATTAGGAATGCTTGGATATCCTCTATCCCCCCAAAGGATCATACTCAGTTTTTCTGGGTAGGTTTTACTTGTTTGTAATTCTAGTTCCTTTGACTGCCAGAATATCACATTTCAAGTCCTCTACTCCTTTAATGTGAAAATAACTAAATATTATGTTTGACCCTGTCTGTGGTTCCATGATATTTGAATTTATTTCTTTCTGGCTGCTTGTAGTATTTTCTCCATCACCTGGGAGTTCTGAAATTTAGTTATAATATTCTTGGGGCTTTTTATTTTGAGATCTCTTTTGGGAGGTGACCAATGGATTTTTTCAATTTCAATTTTTCCATCTGAATCTAAGATATTGGGGCAACTAATTTGGGGCAGATAATTTCTTGAAAGATGCAAAGTTCTTCTTTTGATCGTGACTTTCAGGTAGTCCAGTAATTCTTAAATCATCTTTCTTTGGTCTATTTTCCAGGTCAGCTGGATTTCCAATGAACTATTTCACATTTTCTTTCATTTTTTTATTCTTTTGATTTTGTCTTTTTGTTTCATGGTGTCTTGTGGAAGACATTAATTTCCACTTTCCCAATTCTTATTTTTAAGCAATTATTTTCCTCAATGAGCTTTTATGCCTTTTTTTTTCCATTTGAGTCCTTTTCTTCAGTGAAAGTGAAATTTTCTTCACTTTCTTCAGTGAAAGTGAACTGTGCCTCTTTTACCATTAGGTCAATTCTATTTTTTAAGGTGTTATTTTCTTCAGTATTTTTAGTGCCTCTTTTATCAAGCTGTTAATTTTCTTTTTATATTTTTCTTGTATCACTCTTATTTCCCCATTTTTTCTCTCTACCACTTATCTCTAACTCTTCCTGTAATTCTTGTTGAGCTTGTATCCAATTAGCATTTTTTTGAGGTTTTGCTTGTAGCTCTTTTCACATTAGAATCTTCTTCTGAGTTTGTTTTCCCTGCTACTGTACTAGCTTTCTATGGTCAAATTCTATTTGTTGTTATTGTTTGCTCATTTTTCCAGCCTATTTTTTGACTTTGGACTTTCTGTTAAAACTTTGGCTCTACTGACCTTTATGTGGAGTGGCACTCTTCCAAGCTTCAGGGTGATTTTTTTGGGGGGGTGCTATTCTTGTTGGAGGTAGTTCTGGGGATCTGCAAGTTTTTGGTGATCCCTAGTTGGTGTGATCTGGGGAGAGGTGTAGTTACTGCTTCCTGAGTCTGTGCTCAGGTCTTTACCCAGAAAAGGCCTTTGCTGTATTACAGCTCCAAGCACTAGTACTCCTTTTGCCTTTGAAACTGTGACCAGGTCTCCTCTCCTGCAGTGGACTTGCTAGTGCTCCTCTCTATTTGGAGTGTGACCAGGGTCCAGGATCCCTTGTGACTTTTATCTACTTGGAACTATGACCCAGAACCGAGTGTGGACAATCGAGTTGCCAATCACTGCCAGTTATACCCAGTGCCATCAACATGTCCTATGCAATCTCTTTCTGACTAGTCTGACTCTTTTATTGTCTCTGGGCTGAGAGCTCCCAATGCTGCTGCTGCTGCTGCTGCTGCTGCCCTGTGTGTGCTCAGAACAAGTCTTCACCCTAGTGATCTAATTTTTTAGGTTGGAAAAAATGTTTTCCCCTGGACTTTTGTTGGCTCTACTGATTCAAAATATGATATGAGGTGTTATTTTAGATTTCTGTATGGGAATTCTGGGAGAATTCAACTGGGTTGCTGTTTCCATTCCACCTTCTTGTCTCTGTCTTCCACCTCCTCATTTCACAATAATACTCAGTAAGCACACTCGCAGATTGTGTCAAGCTCAGTGCTTTACAACATTATTTAATTATACACAGTCTTCACCTTTTAGGAACCCTCTTGTCCATCTTTGTGATATGAATTGTGAAACAAGTAGTCTGTCCTTTAAATTATGGGTTTAATTGGGAAACTCTTTGATCTAGTGTATAACTCTTATTCTGTGGCAAACCTTTCCTGATAATTTCAGTCAATAGTAGTCTCATGCTGGAAAATCTGTCCCAATCATAACATGTATCAAACATTCTTATACTTGATTGTATTTAATTTAGCTGTTTTTATTATATAACATTTTGTGTTCTCTAACTGATGGTTCCTAATTTCCAGATAAATTGAGCAAATATACTGAGTATAGTGTACTATCGTATAGTATAGATATATTATCTGTACTATCGTATAGTATAGATATATTATCTATCTGTCTATCTATCTATCTATTGTATATCTATTTATCTACTGAGAAAAATAAGTTCTTCTCATGCTCCTGACAGTGATCTATTCTGGATAATTAAGAGTTGGCCAAACTCTTAATTACTTCTATGGATATTTTAAGGACTACTAGGACTCCTTCTTGATATACAGGGTGTCCCCAAAGACCCTAAGTTACTAAATCTTAAAACTGCAATGCAACTATTCACTTAACTTCCCTGTTCTCCACCTATTGAAAAATTTCATCCAGGATCTTAATCAAATGATAAATATCCTTTCGATGTATAGGAGAAGACTTTTTCTCTTCATTGACTCCTTTTGGTCCTGAAATCAAACAATATATGCTATATAGTACTGGAAAAATGCCTCTTAATATGGGTTATGGAGATACATTAAAAGGGATTGTATGTATATGTGTGTGTGTGTGTGTGTGTGTGTATGTGTGTATTGGGGGAAAGGGTAACATTAAGCCTAAAGGGTATGAGCTAGATTGGAAGTGCATTTTCCTTGACGTATTTTTGAACTGCAATTAAAATTAATGAAATATAAAGGTTTTATCAAATTTCTAAACCTTTTAGAGTCCTGGGAAGAAAGCTTTGGCTCACACTATGAGGCATCTTAGGAAAAGGCTGGCTTCTCTTCTGTAAAGCAGTTCTATTTGAAATAAGATTAATTTATGAAGTCATTTCTGAAGTACATTGATGTATGTTTTGGTCAACCCAGAATTGTAAGATAAATTGATCTTTGTTTAATACAGTTCAACAATGCTTGTAGAAGTCATCTATATTTAAAGAACTGGCAAAGCTATGAGGTGAACAGATTTCAACTTTTATTGCATTTGGCTAGAAACTCAAATTGTGTTTTGTTTTGTGTTTGTGTGGTTGCTTTTTTTTTTCTTTTGCTGAGGTGACAACCATGGTAGAATTAGGAACATAAGATCATAGATCACAAAGGCATCCAGTCCAACCCTCTTATTCTGCAAATGACGATACTCAAGTCTAGAGAGGTTAAGTAGCTTGTCAAAGGTCATAAAGTAGAAGAAGTGGGGAGTTGTATCTAAATTGCCTTGTTTCAAATTTGCTATTTCTAATATACCACAAGATTGACAATCTAAGTCATTCATTAAAAATAGTAATGGACTCTTCTTCCTCCTCCTCATTCTTCTCCTCATCCTCCTCACCATCACCACCATCACCTTCCTCCTCCTCCTCCTCCTGTTCCTGCAGCTGCTGCTTCTACCTCAGTTCCCGTGGAGCGGACCATCCTGGTGCCTCTTTTGGGAAGCGGCGGCTGAGATCCCTGGACTCACCATGGCCAACGAAAAGCCGAAGGAAGGAGTCAAGACCGAAAACAACGACCGCATTAATTTGAAGGTGGTAGGGCAAGATGGTTCGGAGGTGCAATTTAGGATTAAGAGGCACACACCACTTGGTAAATTAATGAAAGCCTATTGTCAACGACAGGCCTTGTCAATGAGTCAGATGAGATTCCGATTTGATGGGCAACCAATCAATGAAACGGACACACCTGCACAGTTGGAAATGGAGGATGAAGATCTAATTGATGCATTCCAGCAGCAGACAGGAGGCGCTTACTAAAAAGAGAATCTACAACTCTGCTCCAGAACTGTGCTCCCAAGGAAAACAATACATTCACAATTAGAAAACCAAGATTGGGTTCATCCACATCCTGACTACTGCAGTATAGTTTTCTCTCTTTGATTCCCTTCCCCATTCCTTTATTGTACCTAAGATAACTGGTGTATGTGCACAGGCATAATGGGTATGTTTTTTTTTTAACTAAATGGTGGATGGTATGTTTTGATCAACATCAAATGGAGATGGGGAGGGGAAAAAACAAACTGGTTCTGTGAAAATATCCCTTTTCTCCATTAGTGGCATGCTCATTCAACTTTTATCTTTATGTTCCAGTAAGTTATTTTGCTCTCACTGTTTAACAACAACAACCCCCACCCCCACCCCCCCACACAAATCCTTGCATACCCTGTTTGATTGGGTAATTTCAATGTTTTTCTTTTATCATTGTAAAACCACGGACAATTTTATAACTTTTTTGTAAGTAGATGTTACATGTAGGGCAATCTCTGTCTCTCAGGGATAAATTACTATAAAGAAATTGATCATAGATAGTTTTCCCTTAAAGTCAAACATCTTGTTTTTTAAATAAACTTCTGGTTTAAAATAAAAAAAAATAGTAATGGAATTAGCAACATGACTCTAATTTCACTTTTACTGGTATAGTATCCAAGTAACCTTAGACAAATCAGTTAATGTCTATAGACTTCAAGCTTTCTCATATTGAAAATGATAAACTGAGTTAACTGATCTCTTCCAACTTCAATATCTATTATTTAATAATTTATTGTGATACTTATGAATGACCTAATCATTTGTAACATGTTGTGATGGAACAAGTTCTTGTGACACAACATGGTAGACTTTGGAGGTATGGCAGTTTCCTAGCCACACCAATTCCCTGAAACCATAGCTTATGTTTTTCCTTGCTTCTCTCCTTTGCCATTGAAAAATAATCAGAACCATTCTCAGAGTATATTTTATAGTGAGGTCAAATCTGGGACTTATATATAGGCCTCTATTTTCAGCACTATGGCCATTTTCAGAAGTACATTTATATTGAAGCTGAATTCTGATTGATTGTGTCATGACAGTCTTAGTACTTCTCGGAAAATTGCCCTTAGCAGCTAGAAAAGCACCCAAGTTGGCCAAGGAAGGGTGATGCAATGTCATGAATGTATTTTCAATTGGGTCAGCATGCAGAGACATTCCCACATATGGAAAACTTCCCAGGAAACCTAAATAATGCATATATAATCTCTTGACTCTTAAAAAGGTCCTTGATTATTCCTCATTCTTCAAATAGCTCAGATTTCCCTTTATCATATTCTACTTTGTATTGTATATATCTGTGTATAGCAGTGTTGGTGCGTTGTAGTGAGAAGGGGTTTTGACCATTACTATTTGTCCCCTCACTCTAATACTTACTGATTTATTGTCTAGATGGATTTGCTGGAACTGTTCTTTGACCTTGGGGAGTTGTATCAATAGAATTGTACTTCATTCCAACTTTTTAAAGTTTGACACCCTAGCCAGAAATAATACTTTAACAAAATACCTTAATTTTGTATTGAGGAAATTGAGAGAGAATCCTTATCATGTAGGAACTATCTTTTTCTCTTTCCTGAAAATGCTTCACCTTCAATTGCCTCCTTTAAAATTGTTGTTTGTCCTTCATTTAGAAAAGGACCGATGATATGATGGTGTAATGTTTTGATCCACACTAGTAAGATGAATTTAAATGAGGCAGAGTTACACAAAGTCATAAGCCTCCCTCTCTCTCTTCCAGAGTCATTGAAGTCCAGTGGCAAGACAAACGTCAGGGTGACTGGCAATGACCCAGGTGGCAGTGGATGACCTTGGTGTCCTTGATGTTTGACCATGCTCTAAGTGCTCCACAGCACATACTTCAGCTGCCTTAATGGCCATTGGAAAAAATTGTTCTTATTTGCCCATTCTGTCAGGGGAAGTCTTCACATGCTTGGGATAGACATTGCCCCAAATCCCTGATGGGTTTTGGAACAGTTCCCTCAACTAGAATTGTTGAGGTTACCCTCAACCTGGCTTAGCCCATTTACTGATATAGTTTTACTGAGGTGTGACTGCTGCACGTGTTACAACTTCTTGGAGCCACAAATAAAGTAGGGTGAAGGTATACACTAAAGGTAGCTGAGCAACCCCATAAAGGGCTCAGCAAGCCCTCCCTGAATACCCATTCCTCCTGTAAAATACATTTCTGATAAATGCACCCAGACTAGCAAAGGTTCCTGATTAGCTATTTGTAAAGACTTAGATAAAAAATTATAATTTTAAAAGATTATAACAATACAATTAAAACAAATGCAGTAGACTTTCCCCAGGAGTAAAAGAAATGGTTAAGGCTTACACAGGAGAACCCTAGTAGAAAAAAAAGAACATAGTAGTACTACTTTGGGATCTACAGTCTGCAGAGTTTCAGCAATAGCACCTGTCCCAATATTTCTCATTCCTGAATGACTCAAATAGTTTTGTTCCTGAATCCTGCCCCATTGATGCTTTCATTCTACTTGCTTATGCAACTTTTGGGGTCACCATTTCTGCAGCAGAAAGCATCTTCAGTTTGCTGCTAAGATGTAATGCTATGCTCTTTCAGAAAGAGCAGAGCTCCTTATTGTAGGACTTTTCAATTCTGTTCCACTGAGGGCCTTAGGGCTGAGGTCTCTCATACCCAAAGACAGGAGGGAGGGAGGGAGGGCAGGTTCCAGTCATTAAGCTAGTCCCTTTTATTCACACCCTTCTTTTTAGTTCTCAAATGGGTTCATTCCATGATATGTCTCACCCTTACTTATGATGACTGTCCAAGGTTTCTAGTCCAGTTCAATCAACATTTATTAAGCAACTACTATTTGCCAGGCGTTGTTCTAAGAGCCTGGGATACAATTAATTAAAAAAAGACAGTCTCTTCCCTCAAGAAGCTTACAATCTAATGGGAGAGGAGACAACATATGAAAGGAGGCCGTATTAGCTATCCTTTCCACATAGTGGGGGAGGGGAGTCAGGGGTACAGTGCTCTCATGATCTGGAAAATCTGCATAAAAGTTTTTGACCCTTCAAACCAGAGAAGTCTGAGTTATTATGCTATTAAAAGATAAAATATTTTATAATTTAATACCATGCCAAGAAACTGAATTACTTCCATTTGAGTGGTTTTAGGAAGATTCTGAAGATTAACTGGCAGGAGAAGATACCAGACACAGGTCCTTTCTCAAATTAAACTGCCAGGCATTCAAACTCTACTGCAGGGAGCACAGCATCAATGCGCTGGCCATGTTGTTCAAATGAGAAATGTATGCTTGCCGAAAAGACTATTTTATGGAGAACTCACACAGGGCAAGTGTTCACATTGATGCTCAGAAGAAGTATTACAAAGATACTCTCAGTGTCTTAAGAACTTTGGAATTGATTGTGTGACATGGGAGACACTGGCACAGGACCGCTCAGAATGGTTTGCCCACATTAGATGGTGCTGTGCTCTATGAGCAAAGCAGAAATGAAATAGCTCAAAAGAAACACAAGATGCATATATTTAGAGAATGTACCCCAAATGTTTATGTAGGTTATTTGTGCCTGACCTGTGGTAAAGCATTTTGATCTTGAATTGATCTGATCAGCCACAGTCTGGCTCACTGTAACTCAAGTGTAGTGATGTCATCTTGGTCTGCTTTGATAATGAAGGAAAACAACCAATGAACAACTGACCAACTATACTATTATTTTATGCATTTCTGAGTTTCTAAACTTTTTCTGTGTCATCTGCTGGGCTTTGCATGCCATTTGCAGCTTCTTCAAAACTCCCCCTAAATTCCCATTTAATTTCTTAAGTCAACCCATAATATATCAAAATCATGATGGGGAAAGTCTTGCTGTGGAAGGGATAACCATAAAAGGGAGGCCATGGGCCATCAGGAAGTACCTGAAGCCATTTTGTTCCAGGGAGTTGAAAACAGAACAGCAAAGTGTAGTCTACTGAAAGTACAATTTCTGCCTTTTATAAAGGAAGGCTTTGAGAGGTTCCACCTTCTGGTCCACTAGTCAGATGGTAGAGGAGTCTAAAGGAGGTTGTGTCTATCAGTGCCAGAGTTGATATCTTGATAAGATTAGAAGTGTTAGAACTTGTCCTGGGAGGGGCATCTTGTTCAGGGGCTTTGTTATTGTTTGTCTTTCCTTCTGGTAGAGGCCCAGGAAGTCAGGAAGGTAATACAAAGACATACAAATAAATTGGATTTAAATGAGGGAGGGCTATGCAAAGTCACTAATCTCACTTTCTCCTCTGAGCCAACTAGGTCCAGTGGAGAGGTATAGGTCAGGACAACTAGAGATGGCCCTGGATACAGTGGGAGACCTTGGGCCTTCTTAAGCTAAGGTCCTTAATAGGTCTCAGTTTGACTGAGGCAACACCTATTCTGTGATTAGGGCTAGTATTGAATTGAAATCAAGAAGAGCAGCAGCTTCAAAGTGCTGACATTTCCCAAATCTTTATTTCTCCTGTTGGTCCATGCAAATGAGTGAGTTGGGTAAAGGTTTAAAGGCAGTTTTCATTCTGTCAGCCAGTTGCTTTTGGCTGGCAGCTGTTTTCTTGATCTTTTATATGCAAATAAGCTACTCTAAGTCTCACTTCCTTTTAGGTGAAAAATAATCCACTCAAAGATGAAAAGGGGGGAGCACTCTTTAAGAAATGTGAATGGAGCCTGAATGGTATGTACCCTTTCATCCTTCCCTTTGGACAAACATTTGCTACCCCCAGCAGACCAGGTCCATGTGGGGCATATTTGTCCATAGTCCTGAATTCTGGGTAACTCTTTACTGACTGCAGATCTTGGTTGCATGTAGGACAATTATATGCTTATATCAGAGCAGCATATTAATATCCATGTAACTAAACATAATTGAGAAAATAAGAGTAACAAAATGATAAATGTGGTAGGTCTACATAACAGAACACAATTAAACAGAGTATATGCAAATAGACAAACTGAAAAATTATAAACATTTAATAGGAAAATGTCTATTTGGCACAGGAATATGCAATAATTATCACATGCATCAGTGGGTGTATGCAATTATGTAAGGCACATAAGATCATAGATCTGCAGCTGGAAGCTTCTTTACAAGTAAACCAATTGAATCTTCTCATGTTACTGTTGAAGAAATGGAGGTTTAGGGAAGCTGAGTAATTGCTTAGGGTCATATAGCTAGTACGGGTTTGAGACTGGAGTTGGACAGAGGTCTTCCTCTGTGATCCAGCCACTATTTCATTTTGCTTTTTTATTATTGTCATCTGGCTGCACTTGGTGCCTATTTTAATGCTTGTGACCTCAGAGGCCCAATGAGGCTCATGGACATTAAATAAGTAACAATCATCAGAAGTGGAGTTTGAACCCACAGCCTTTCTGATTCCTTAACTAGTCCACTGTCTTTTGCACCGTAATGCATCTGACTTAATATACTTAAACAGAAGCATTCAAAAATGTTTCCCCCATTTCTAAGTAGTTACTTTCATATGCCTAGATTCAATTCTTTATGTGATTCTGGACAAACCCCTTAATATCTCTGATCCAGGGGCAGCTAGGTGGTGCAGTGAGTAGAGCACCAACCCTGGAGTCAGAAGGACCTGAGTTCGGATCTGGCCTCAGACACTTAACACACACAAACAAAAACCTAGTTGTGTGACCTTGGGCAAGTTACTTAACCCCAATTGCCCTCAAAATATATCTATATATCTATATCTATATCTATATCTATATCTATCTCATCTTTAAAATAAAGTTTCTCATCTTTAAAATAAAGGGTCATGGATGGCTTTTCTAAGATCCCTTTCCACTCTGAATCTGTGATCATATATACCTTGTATATTATTTCATATTTTCCTTGATACAAGTGGTAATTACTATATATATATATGTGTGTGTGTGTGTGTGTGTGTGTGTGTGCACCAAAGATGCATTTGGCTATTAGCTACACACACTTTTGCTCTTTGTCTATTTGCCATATGTTGATAAAAAAGCATCATTATGTGTCATGTAGATTTATTTGTGGTAAGGGCTTATATGACATAATTCAGGACCAAGTCATTGCCACCAGAAAATTTAAAAAGGTTGTTCTTAAGGGTCCCAGGCCCTTTCTTCCCACATTTAAGCTTGGGGATTTCTGACTATAGTTTTGATGAAGCCTATGATTAGCCAATTCCATCAGGTAGTTAAGAATAGGAACAGATAGGTCAATAGGGCACAGGAGTACTGTGTCTATTTGATTTTCAGCCAGACTAACTGATGATGTTCCATAGGATACTGGAAATATAATATTAGTGACACATTAGGTATAGCAACATACCTAGAATCAGGAAGAAATGAGTTCAAATCCAACTTCAGATACTTGCTAACTATGTGACCTTTGGTAAATCACCTTTGTCTGCCTTAGTTTCCTCATCTATAAATTGGGAAAAAATAATAACACCTGTTTCTCAGAATTGTTGTGAGTAATAAATGAAGTATTATTTGTAAAGAGCTTTGTGATCTTGAAAGTGCTATAGCTCTTTTTCCACACTTCCGTATGTAATTGTCTCATTCTACAAGCCCATCAGGTCTTAAAAATACTATCTTATAAAATGCATATAATTCTGAGAGGGAGGCACTTAGAGTAATTAATCATTATCTATACAATTCAGTAATTGTTATTCATCATAGGATAGTACAGACTTTAGACATACCCTGTTATTTGACCATGCCCTTGTAATGGTAATGGTAATTTGAAGATCTTCCCTGCCCCTTGTATTGGCAAGCTAATAGGTACTTAGTTTCAAGTTCATAATTGTGTCAAGTATTAAGACCCAGAACTTGTGAATCCCACAGTGGGATGGACTTGTTCACATAACAGGAAGGGGCAGAATAGGGAAGAGCTAATACTGTATATAAGGAAAAGCCCAAGGAAAAAGAGGCCTGAACTTATGGGAATGAGCATCTGGAGGCTGGGCTGCTACTACTGGAGAGAGAGAAAAGAGAACTGAGAACTTAACTGAGAACTGAGAAGAGAAATGAAAACTGAGGACTGAATTGAGAATTGAGAAGAACTGAGAAATGAGAAAAGAGGAACTGGGAGGAGGCATGGCTGTGGTGTTGGTACTTTGTCTATCTGTTTTGATGTTACTTTGTCAGGTTAGTCTGCTAATAGAGGATGGTGCTGTTGTTATAGGAGTCCTAGGACCTTGCTGCTGGTTCAGAAGCCTTGAAAGAGGATTTTCTTGCTTTAAGTTTACAGAAATCATGGAGTAGGGTCTTACTGATGATTTCAGAGGTCCAGGGAATATACTGATGATTTGTGTTGATTCCTCAGACCTTGTTGTTGGGTCTGTGTTGATTTCACAGGCAGAAAGTGAATTGATGAGGGTGCCAGTAATGTGAATGAATGTTATTGTGGCTTTGTTAAGCTTTGTCTTCCCAGGAACAGAAACTGTGAAGGACTTGAGGTGGACCAGACACTGTGAGCTTCAGGATGGAACTGGAACTGTACAAGAAGCTGGACAAAGAACTGAGAGCTGTCTGCCTTTGAACCCAGGTGGCAGTTGGATAGATTCTGGCAGGAGCTGGGACCATGGAAGAGGAATGATGGAAGCTGAGAGCCTGCCTTGAGTCAATATGAAAAGACCTCTCCTTGGGTATTTAATGCAAACTGAGAAAATCATGACTTTACTGTGGCCTAGGGGTGGAGAACTTTGACCTTTACATTTGGATGATTGGGTTAAGGACTTATTAATTAAGGATGATTGGAAACTAATCTCCAATTAAGAAGAAAGAAGACTTTTTGATTGAAGAGATTAAGACAATGTGATCTAGGGGTGGAAAACTTTTGACCTTTGTACTTTGTGATTGAATTAAGGACTTATTAAATGATTATATTACTAAATGAATGTTATCATTTCTTAAAAAACTATGTGACCACTTTGGTGAAAACTGTGCAGACATTTTAGTGATAAGCTGTTAAGTTATAACATTGAGAATGCTGTACTTTGATTTCTGTGAATATTTTGACTTAATTTGTTACTGAATAAATAGAGAGTTCGCTATACTGTGTAATCAGAACCTTGAAGCTGTTCACAGCAGCAGTCCTCTGGAAAGCTGCTTGTATTTGGCTTTATAGCCCTATTTAATAAACTCCCTGTTGTCTCCAGGATCAAATACAAACTCCTCTGTTTAGCTTTTAAAAATACCTTCATAACATGGACCTTCTTCAGTTTCCAGTCCTCTTACACATTACTTGCCTCTATGTACTCTATTATATGGGCTATGCAGTGTACAGAGAGCTGACCCTGGAGTTAGGAAGATCTGAGTTCAAATCCTTAGGTCCTTACTAGCTTCCTTTTCTTCGACTGCCTCAGATGCTGGGATGCTCTCCCTCCTTGTTTCAGCTTCCTGTCCCAGTCTGTCTCAGAGCATGAAGGAATGCTCTCTCTCTCTGAGACTATAAGTCCCAGAATTCTTAGTGAGGTCTTTGATCCTTACTCTCCCTGTAAGGCAAGGTGATTAGTAGATGACCCACAGAATACCTTGTTATGTTCTCATTTACAGTGCTATAGTCATTGTGAATATTGTTCTCTTGATCTTCACTGGTAGGATTTGTTCTGGATAAAGCTCTACTGACTCTTTACAATCTCCTTTTCCTTTGGATAGTATTCATAATTATCTCTTTTAGAATTTTTCCTAGGAATCAAAGTCAGTCTAATTAATTAGTCTATAGTTTGTAGATTCAATTCCCTTCCCATTCTTGAAAATTGCAAAATTTGTTGTGAGGTTCATGTAAACTTGAAACACTTTATGATTATTATGCATGAAATTAATGTATACTAATAAGGTAAAGAGAAAAAGAGATGGGGATGAGTGAGGAAAGAGAAGGGAGAGAAGGAAAGGGAAAGAATGAAAGTTTGGGGCCAGTTTTAATCATTTGGAATGCTTTTAGAGAGATTTAAGTATTAAATTAATCAATATGTTATTAAATATTAATCTACTCATAATATATTAATAAAGTAAAACTTGTGGCATCTTTGGAAAAGTAAAAATGAGCACACATTTATTAAGTGCTTATTATGTGTTAGGTACTTCACAAATATTAGCTCATTTAATCCTCAGAACAACTCTATGTATTATTATTCTCATTTTAGGTATGAGGAAACTGAGACTGAGAAAAGTTAAATGACTTACTCAAGGTCACATATCTAGGAAGTGTCTGAGGTTAGACTTGAACTCATGTCTTCTAACTCCAGATTTAACACTCATTCCACAGAGCCGCCCAGCTTCATAGCTGGCCTTAGAGTCAGAAAGGCCTGAGTTCAGTTTCCACCTCATATATAAACTGGTTGTGTTGTTAAGTGTGAGGAAGTCACTTAAACTCTCAGTGCCCTGGGCAACTCCCTAAGTCTCTTAAGTTAGAGAGCAAGGATAGATCTGCAGGGAGTTTATTCATTGGGAATTTCTTATGCAGAAAAAAAAAAATCCAATGTCCTCCTGTCTAAAAATGAATAGTGATAATAGTTGGTATCACCTTGATTCCAATAAAATAATTTTTATTTGGTGGGTAGAATGACTGTACCCATACATGAAACTAACATAATCATAGATGATAGCCAAAGCCCTTGCCACTATTGAGTCAACATACATCCTGGTTGACCTTTCTTTAAACTGATGGCTATGTTGATAGATAAACTGTTATTTGATTGGCAGGGAAGCTGAACAATTCTCTTTGTTGGGCTTAAAGCAATAAAATTTAAAAAGTACTTCTCTCTGATTGCTTCCAGAATATTGTTCCCCATTGGCCATCCTGGTCATTTCTCTGGTGTATTTTATTGACTCTATTTATAGTTTTAAGGGTTTTCTTTCTTTTCTTCCCTGAGAGCTGTAACAATAACGTCAATGAATCTGAACTTTGTGACTGGTAAATGCTTTCCTGCTTTGAAAATAAATGTCCTGGCTTTGCCTTTGTATTTGTTTTCTACAAATGCCATGGCCTTGTCTAGCCTTGGCATTTATCTTACAGCAGGAGGCCATTATCCAAGCACACCATTCCCATTCCATTGACATTATCTCCCTTAAATATTCGGCATAAAGTATTAAACGTTTTAAAGATGATTACACTATAGTCAACATCCTGCTGCAGGAGCCATAAGCAATTTTATTGCTGTCTTTCTAGCCTGCATTCCTTATGCTCTCAGTTTCTTAAGGTGGTCAGACAGGAGTGTCAATAAAGCCAGTGATACCCACAGGCTGACATTTTACCTGAATGTGGGGATGGTAACAAAGTGCTGGACAAACAAAATATGTTCTTTTGATTGACTGCAGTGGAAAAATGAGGCCTCAAGGTTGATTCTAGGGAGAGAGAGCCATGCATTTGGAATCAGAAGACCTAGGCTTGACCACTACCTCTCTTTCATGCTATCCATATTACATGGGACAAGTCTGAGCTCTCTCTGGGCTTTCACTTCCTTAATTATAAAGTGGAAGACATGACTCTCAAGTTCCCTTTCAGCTTCAAATCCTATGAAACCAGTTGCACTGATCAGTGTAATAGAGAGAATTGCCAGATTTGCAGGCTGAGTTCATTGGCTTCCTATTTGCCCAAGTTTCCTCTTTTATAATGTATCTTGGTTGGAGCTGATGATCAGTCATTCAACAATCAACAAGCTGTTGGCAAGCACTTAAGCTTTGGGCCAGGCACTGTGCTAAGTCCTGGAAGTACAAATAAAGGGAAAACCAAAAAGTCCCTCCTCTCATGTAACTAATATGATGAGGGAAGGGTAATAGGTTCTACCAGGGACCCTGGTCACTATCAGTGACCAGAAACCCTGCAATTCAGTCTGGAAAGAATTTCACCAGGCTCAAGCAAACTTTGAAGCCGAGATTGTAAAGTTTATTGTTATGCTGTACAGCACAGCAGGCAAGGATTCTTAGGGAACCTGCAAACTTAAAGAAAATATAGGCATAGTTTTAAGGAGTCAAGACAGTAAATCAGGTGTCAATTATGCTAACTAGGTGAGTAAGGGTGGGGTCAGGGAGGAGTTAAGGAGTGGTCAGTGCTTAAAGGACCATGCACTTTTAATATCAACTGCACATGCGTATTGCCCATGATTCACTGGGAAATGGGGGGGGGGTGCTACCTGGAGGTGTTGTTTTAGGCCTGACATGTCACTAAAGTCAACCCTCTGTCACAGCCAGTGAGGAGTGCCCAGTCTGCCACCCATCAATTGTTATGTTTGACAAGATGGATGTTGGGAACCAAGGCCATCAGAGACACAGTATGGGTATAATTGGCTAAGGAGTTATCCTATAGATAGGGTACTGAAGGATTCATGGTGCAGCTGGCCACTCTAACTAAGGGAGATAACATTTGCCTAAGCTAAAATGTTTATAGATAGTTTAGTGAAGGATTCATAGGTAGCTTGTTATTGTTTCAAGCAGAGATAAACAGTTCATGAGTTGTTGTTGGGCAGAGTGCTGGCAGGGGGAAAGGGCAGTGTTAATGCTTTGAGACTGGGGAGGGGGAAGTGTGATTTTACAGACTGCTTTTACAAATTGATTTTACAGACAGAGATCACAAAGCACCCCATTTACAAACTGATGTTACAGATTGACATTACAGACATAGATTGATGTTACAAACATATATACATCCCAAGCACCCCATCATTTATACAAATGGGGGAGACAATATGTGTTTCCATATTGTGAGCTTTTTATATTAAGGGAAGAGTTAATATGCATTTATTTATCATCTTCCCTAAATTATACATATTCTATATCATGTGAATACAAACATCCTCACATTCACATTTATTTAAACAGGTACATACAAGATACATACCCAATTGGAGAAATGTAACCTTATATAAGATAAGGCAAACTATGTATTAATCTTGTCTCCTCTCTGTTATGCCTATCAAATAGTACATAATATATATACATATATATGTATATATGTATATATATGAACAAGGATATAAAATAATATATATAATATGTAATAATATATATTATATAATATATAATATAGTATATAATATATAACATATCTATATAATGCTATATGAAGCCCAAATGGAACAAAATCTTACATAACATATACATATGCCTATAATACTTATTTAAACAGGTACACATAAGATTCATGCAGAATAGAAGGAATGTAAACAGGGTATTGGGCAACCGGGTAGTATAGTGAAGAGAGCTTTGGGCTTGGAGCCAGTAAGACCTGAGATACTTATTAGCTATGTGACCCTGGGTAAGTCACTTAACTTGTTTGTTTCAGTTTCCTCTCTCTAAAATGGGGATGAGAAATAGCACTTGCCTCATAGGGGTGTTGTGAGGATCAAGTGAGATACTAGTTGTAAAACACTTGCCTGACACATGGTAAGCCCTATATAAATATTAGTTATTATTGTTGTTATTGTTATATGTATATCATGTTTATTTCAACATTGAAGATGCATACAGAGAAGGAATATAACCTTTAAAGAGAAGGCTCAAGGTCTCTTCCAGCTCTAAATCTAGGATTGTGTGATTGTATAATTTTATTTCAGCTGAGTAGAAGTCTCTGTGTAATACCTTTTAAGTCACCCTGACAGAGAAAACCAAGAGAAAGCAAACTAAATGCTCAAAATTAGACTTGCAAGGGGTTGCCCTGACCTTCCTTCTTTTTTTTTTTTTTTTACAATAAGCATATAGGTTATTTTGGATGCTCCTGTCACATGCTCATTCTAGAGCTCTCTCAGTGCCAGTGTTGAATATTTTCCCCTAAATTGGCTCCAGCCCCAAGTTGTGCCCTCTTGTGAGTCATGTGCCACCCCAATTTAAAAATAATTGGAAGAATGCTATGGTATTGCTTGTTGGAGATATGGCTCTCAAACTGTCTACAGACTGCCGAGTAAGTGAAATGTTTTGACAGAGAGAAATATGTGTTGTCAACATTGTTTTACCCATGGTTGAAGAGGGAAATTGAAACTGCAGTTCAGCAGGGTTCAGATGTTGATGACTAAAATGATCTCCCTGCAAACAAATGACTGCAGACCATGCTGTTCTATGCTGTGCCTCATTCTTCTCTACCCAGTACCCAATTAAAAGCATGGCTCTTATGCTGAAAAAAGTGGGGAGGTTTAGAAAGGATGGAGGGAAATAAGAGTGACAGAAACAATCCCTCACTGTGGGAGGAATAAAGAAAAATGGGGGAATAGCCTACCAACTATAACTTCAGGTATTATGCTTGAGGGGGTATCTTGAAAGGAAGACTCAAAATGAATGTTCGTTTTTTTTAATAGCAGGGTTACTTCCAAGGTGTATTTAAGCAATCCGTTTTTGTTGCTATATGAAACTGGAGATAAGAGAAAAAAGTGGGTCATTAAAGAATCACTAGACAAGGAAAAATACATGCACCTTTTGATCAAAGGAGGACTATGGGGCCTTTTTGGGGGGTGGGGTGGGGAGGGTTGTTTATTTGTTCCTGCCTGACTGGCATGATGGCTGAGTGTTTGCTCTGCCTCATCAGTGCATTTTCCATCGAGTCATATCATCCATTAGCTTGGAATTCAGGTCAGCCATGTGGTAGCTCCTCTTTATTTTCTCTTTTAAAGAACATTCTTGATGCCAGAAAATGTTGACAGTTTTTCCTTTCTGTAGAATCACTTGGAGATGTTTCATTGCTGTTTTCTGGCCTCCTTTCATACTCTGTACAGAGAAAATGAACAAGAAGAGAAAAATGGCTTGGAGCACTAAAGAATGGCTTAATGGAGACTTTGAACTTTTATTTAACTCACATCTAGGCATTCACTTGCTTATCATGCTAATAGAGCTAGGAAAGTAATAGACTTGAAACATGAAGACATTTATTTTGGACACAAATGAATAGTAATACAATAGAAAAAAAATCCTCCTTGATTATTTTTTGCTCCACCCTCCTCTGCCCACCTTCTTCCCCTTTTCCCTTCCCCCATCCTTTTACACACAGGGTAAATTGGAACTTAAGCTACTTTAAAAAAAAATCATAATATTAATAAATAAGTGTCATTGGACCAATTTTTTCCTCACATGGGCTGGGCTAGTTTTTCCTTAAAAAGCAATGAAGCCTTCCTCAAGCTATAATTGATCTACAACAGACTGGCATAACTTGTAAGCTTCTTCTAGCCGCAGATAGGTTATACTTGAGACAGACTGATGACGATTGGTTGCTATGGGTCACATGACATATAGGAGAGTGAACAGTTGCAATCCGACATTTTTTAGGAGACTACTCAAAATCCTTTGGTGGCCACAAGCAGCCTGAGGGCCTTACATTGTACAGGCCTGGTCTAGAGGATCATAGGCTCAATCTGCTGATCACCTAAGTACAAAAGCACAATGCAAATGGAGTCAACTTAGTTTTTTGGCTTAAAAAAGGATTTGCCTTGTGGTAAATGGCGGGGGGGTGGGCTGTGGGGGAGGTAAATGACACTGAACTGAATTAATGCTGTGTCCTTTCCATGCTATAAGTCTTTTGTTAACTACTAGATGATACCGTATGAGTCTCTCATTCATTCCCGAACCTGAACCATTTGACTGCACTGAGGTTGGCTTTAGAACATTTGGTGTTAGTCATAATGATTGAATCATAATGACCTTGTGCTTTATCTTGTTGAAACGGAGGAAGGATAATATGGGGGAAAAAAGAATCTTGATAGTTCAATATTCCTGCTATCAGAGGTTTGCACCCGTTTCTTCTGCTTCTGGTTAAGTACCTAGTGTCCAGTTAATGGGACCTGTAAGGGCCCCAATGACTCCGTTTGATCAGAAAGTAAATCATAAGGTCAGTCATTACACAATGTGGTTGTTACTGTGTACAATGTTCTCATGGATCTGCTCATTTCACTCAACATCAGTTCATGTAACTTTTTCTAGGTTTTGCTGAAGTCTGTTTGCTCATCATTTTTTATAGCACAATAGTATTCCATTACACTACCACAACTTGTTCATCCATTCCCCAATTGATGGAATTCCCTCAATGTCCAATTCTTTGCCACCACAAAAATAATTGCTATAAATATTTTTGTCAAAAAAAAAAAAAGAAAGTAAATCGTAAGGGAGGACTCAGCAACTGGACACACATATGAAGATGCATTGTGTCCTTAAGAATCTTAGCCCAAAGATGATCTGTTATAAAATGTCACATGTTGACTTTACAGAACTTTGTGCTTGGGATGCTTTGTGGTGATCTCCAGCCCCAGTAGATAGAGTTGTTATATACCCTCCCTAAAGACTATTAATTGGGGGATTGTCTATGAACTGTGCTGACTGTATTGCCTGAGACTATTTATGCAATTTTTAGGAAGCCATCAAGAACTTTGACATGTGAACTTTGTTGAATCTTTTAGTTCAAGGGACAGGGGGAGGCAGTTGAAAGGAAAATGCATGAGTCTCCTTAGGAGCTAAAAGACTTTTTTAAACTTGGGGATAAGGACAAAATTACCAAATACATCCCAGTTTACTTGCTGAGCACAGTATATAAAGTATAAATTTTGAAGGAGATAGAGCTTTTGTTCTTGTTCTGGAACTGATGAGGTTCATAATGAAAAGTAGGTGAAGGAATTTTGTAGAGTGGGTCCCAGTGATGAGATTAGGATAGGCTTCCCAATCCCAGCAAAAATGGAAACTACTCTACATGGTAAATGGAGTATTTATAATTGCCTAGGTGATTCCACAGCTGCTTCTTCTGCTCTGTGTCTCTACCTGAGCACAGGTGAACAGTCAGAGATCCTGAGATGGACATTCTGGCCTTGAAAGCAGATTTCTAAGTTGAGATGGCAAGAGCTCTTAGGTTCCTCAGTCAGAGCTGACCAATAAGGACAGTTATTTTCTGTTTGGAAGATGATGACCACAAACAGGAAGAGGTGGAGAAAAAACCCTTTAGAATTTTGGACTTTTCTTGATTCTGTCAATATGGTGAACTAGTTTGGGAATTAACAACCTGCCCTGTACAACCCTGGAAATGGAGGACATCACTATGTCCTAGAATAAAGGTTTAACACTCAGGTCACAATATAGGGGGCAGTTGATATGCCTTAAGCAGATGTAACCAGGTCCCTTCTCTGCTTAAAAAGCTTCATTGATTCTCTGTTTCTTTTAGGATAAATTATAATCCTGATCTTGGTGATATGAGAAGCTTGGGATAGGCATTACTGGAGTTTAGCGTAGGTAAAAAGGAAAGGGGAACAAAAGAGAACAATAACAAAAAAGTGAATTGTCTTTGTAATCACCTCCGAAATGACTTCCTTTGTTTGAAAATGAAGACCAGAAATTTCAGGCTTTTTTTCTCTTCCCATCGAAAGGACTAAATCTCATATTTCACTGATCTGGTCCATGTGGTAGGTGATGCCAAATCTTTTCCATTTATAATAGATTTACTAATGAAAAGTAGTGATGATTAAGTCAGGAATGGACACACAGAATAGCTCAGGAAATTTCAAGGCATCTTTGGCAAATCAAGCCTTGTGTATCTTCTGTCAAATTATTATTTGATATACTTCTAGAAAGGCTATCCATAGCAATGAGGCAAGAAAAAAATATATGAGAGTTCAACATATGCAAATAAGTAATAAAATTATCACTTTTTGAAGATAATATGGTTTACTTAGAGAACCCTAGAGATTCAATTAAAATTAATTGAAAGCAAAGTAACTGAATATAAACTATCTCTCTGTCTAAATCATCAAACTTTCTTTTACCAACTTAACCAGAAGGAAGAGGTTGAAAGGCAAATTCCATTAAAAATTACTACAGAATATATAAAGTATCTCAGAGTCTATCCCCTAAGACACACACACACACACACACACACACACAATCAGAATTCATGTGAATAGAACTAGAAATTTTTTTTACAAAAATACAGACTTCATAGGAAATCTATCAGTTGCTTATTGTTTGTACCGATGTACAAAACGATAATATTATCCACATTAATTTACTCAGTATTATTACAGTTAAGCCACCAAAGCAGTGTTTTTTAGAACTAGTAAAAATGATAACCAAATATATCTGAAGGAACAAAAGGTGAAGAATCTCAAAGAAAATTATGAAAAAATAAGGGAACCTAATAATACTTGATTTCATATTCTCTTATAATGCAGTAATCATCAAAACTTTTTGGTATTGGTTAAACAATTCAAAAGTTGATCAATGGTACAAATTAGACACAAATAATCCAGAAGAAGCAAATAGACATAGTAAGACAGTGTTCAAAGAACCCAAAGACCATAACTACTCAGCTATGGAATTAATATTTAACTAAAATTTCAGGGAAAAACTAGAAAGGAGTCAAGCAAAGATTGGTTTTAGTTCTCACAGCATATGCCACAATAATCTCCAAATGGATGTGGGGTCTAGAAATCCAGGGGATATAATGAACAAATAAGAGGAGAAAAAGAAATTCCTTCCTAACAATAGTCACAAAACAGTCTTTTACAATTCCACAAGTAAAGATGAAACAATGGTCACTGAAAACAGATGCTACAAAGAATATTTAACATAATTTAGTAGAAAGTTACTGCTTCCTTAGCACTTAAATGAAATGTTCTTTCCCTAACCAAAAGGCAATAAAGAAAATGCAGAAGACAATCAAGCTTCCTAACTCTGAAGGAAAATATAGAACTCACTAAAACAGGTAGAGATTTTCCTGCAGTGATATAGGACCTGGGATCAGCTGGAAGTCAGTCTCTAATCCCTATGTGAAAAACCCTACTATTATTACATGATGCTTTTGTAGTCATACCAAGCTCTATAACAAATCAGCTCTGGGGTCCTTGGGGTTGAGGAATTGGACACTTACCCTATCCTTCTTTCACTAAAGGAACCCTTTTTACTCTGAACCCACACTCTCAGGTAAAATTTTAACTTCTAAAACTCCTTTGGATCTCTGCAGCAATTTTCCCCCCTTGGCTTCCTAAAACACACATTAATCCAATTAGACATCACGATAAAGTCTCTACTTACCCTTTCTAAATGAAGCATATGTGTATATGTGTATGCATATAATATAAATGTGTGTGTGTATGCATACACCCTGAAATAACACAGGGCATCCAAAATTTCTCCAATGGATCCCTGCTACTATGAATACAATCAAAATAGAATAATATAATAATAATAATTATAATGATATAATAATAATAATAGGACAAGCAGGATCAATTTAAGAGGCTCAATCAAATAGTTGCTTGGAGATAGCAGAATGAAAAAAAAAATACTTTTACTCAGAATCAAGTAAGCCCCAAACTTGTGATGGGCTCTTAAACAAGATAAAGCACTTTAGGTTGTTTACTCAGGGTTTCTAGGCTTGCAGTTATCTATATCAATATCTATGTCTCTGTGTGTTTATCATCCATCCATCTATCTATCTATCTATCTATCTCTATCTAATTTATCTTTCTAGTAGGTCACTGGTGAATGATTAACAACTCACTCTCTGAAAAGGTTGACACACTTAATCTGCATTAGTACCATTTTCTTCATCACTTTAGGTTTAGACAATCAGCAAAACCATAAAACAAACCCTGATTTGTAGTGTTAAACAGGAGAGCAGATTGGACTGCCAGAAATTGCAAAGTTCTTTTCTTATGACTACAAGCTTCTCTTTCAAGTAAAAGGCAATCTTTTAAAAAATTTATTTGTTTATTTTTAGTTTATAAGATTCAATTCCATAGTTCCTTGAGTTTCAAATTTCCCTTCCCTCCCCCCCTCCCACACCCGAAGACGGCATATAGTCCAGTATAGGATCTGTAAATACTTTCACAATAGACATTAGTTGAGTTACAAAGGTGTATTGTACTAGATGGGATGAAAAATGGTAAAGAAGAAATAAAGCCAAACAATGAAAAGAAAAAGATCAAGTAGTTTGAGTCCAACAGGATTCCAATTCAGTTCTTTCTAGTTCTTTCTCTGGACATAGGCATCTCTCTCCTTCATGAGTCTTTTGGGATTGATTTATATCACTGCATTGCTAAGAAGAATCCAATCTGTCATAGTTGGTCATCACATATGTTGTGTCTGTGATTGTATACAAATTTCTCCTGGTTCTACTCTTCTCACTCGGCATCAGTTTGTATAAGCCTCTCCAGGTAAGTATGAAAACCGTCTCCTCCTTATTTCTTATAGCGTAATAAAATTCCATTACATGCATATACCACAACTTGTTTAGCCATTCCCCAATTGATGGGTACTCCTTTAATTTCCAGTTCTTTGCAACCATGAAAAGAGCTGCTATAAATATTTTTGTACATATGGGTCTTCCTCCCACTTCTATAATCTCTTTGGGATATAACCCTAGAAGTGGTATTGCTGGGTCAAAGGGTATGAAATTATTTATAGCCCTTTGGGCATAATTCCAGATTGCTCTCCAGAATGGTTGGATAAGTTCACAACTCCACCAGCAATGCATTCGTGTTCCAATTTGCCCACATCCTCTCCAGCATTTGTCATTTTCCTGTTTTGTCATCTTAGCGAATCTGACTGGAGAGATGTAGTACCTCAGAGTTGTTTTAATTTGCATTTCTCTAATCAAAAGTGATTTAGAGCATTTCTTCATATGCTTATAGATGTAAAAGGTAGTCTTTTAATTTTTATTTTTTAAGCAATTGGGGTTAAGTAACTTGCTCAAGGTTACACGGCTAGTCATTATTTATGTGTGGGTGCTCATTTTCTGAGGCTGGATTTGATTCTGGGTCATCCCAACTCCGAGGCCGGTGCTTTTACTCACTGCGCCACCGAGCCGCCCCAGTCTTTTAATTCTAATATTCTCCTATTCATTTGTTATGGCTTTACAATCCCTGAGAAAACTGAAGTTGAAGATGACCCAGTGGAGATCAAAACTCAATGGAGAGGTTCATGGTGGGCAGGAATAATGTGCTGCCTATTATAAATAAGAACCCACGAAGGAGTTTTGTATTAAGGATATCATTAAGAAAAGTTATCATTGAAAAATGTCTTCTGGAAATGTGGTAATGCCAAGGGCTAAACCAAACGACGGCTTCACTGGTATCCTTGTGGGGTCAGGAAATGGAAGGACTCCAGAGTAGGAAATGACCTGTGTTGAGCTTACAGCAGGATATGAACACATAGGAGGGACAGGTATGGATGGATTGCAGTCAAGATTTTTGGAGAGATTGACCTACCTGATTCCTCCCATTGCTAGAGCCCCTTCCCTCAAAAATATTATGAATTTATTTTAGAGATACTTACTGTTTTTACTTATCTGATAACATATGGTACCCTCCTAAGCAGGATGTAAACTAAGTGAGCACAGGGACAGTCTTTTATATTTTTGTTTCCTGTGTTTAGCATTCTGTGTGCCTTATAGAAACTATTAACTTCTTGCTTCCTGATTGATGTCAATGAGCTCATGCGACCACTGGGCTTATTTTGCAGATTTCCATAAAGAACAGAATTTTGCTTCTCATTTTCAATTCAGGATTCTTATGTTGCAGAAAGGTCATGGGTTACATGGGGCAACAGGGCAGTTTGAAAAATTTATTTTTAGCTTTGTATATCACTCCT
Organism: Gymnobelideus leadbeateri; assembly: GCA_011680675.1. Classification (NCBI taxonomy): domain Eukaryota; kingdom Metazoa; phylum Chordata; class Mammalia; order Diprotodontia; family Petauridae; genus Gymnobelideus; species Gymnobelideus leadbeateri. The sequence continues at coordinate 376,892 of WOXC01004650.1, forward strand.
TGAAAAGTATTCCAGCTGTCCAATATCCTTTCTTTCCCTCTCTCCACTTGTTTCTGGGTAAAGGCATTTACCACTTTATTTCCTTGGCTTTTATCAAAATCTTTATTGCTTCTCATACAAAACAAACTATTTCCCCCTCTTCATTCTAACAAAGCCTGTAGGCTTTGCCCTCTTTTTTGAATTTCCTCATATTATCCAAATTAAAATTGGATAGAGGCTTGTATAATACACAGATGATGCATTTCAAACAATGACTTAGAAATGGCAGGATTAAAAAAAAAAAGATCCTTTGCTTTTATTCAAATTTATTCCGTTTGTCCTAATTGTATTTTCTTTTAGAAAACCAATACAAATAAATGGATTTCCCTCCCTGACTCTGCATACTTCATCCAAAGTGATACCACATGATGCATCATTGTGAATATCATGCATCATTTCCCTGCTTACACTGAGGCCATCAAGGATTGGGAATTTACAGCCAGGCAGGCCCAGTCATCTCTCCTAAAGTGAAGGACAAAGTGCTGTGTTGTGCATCTAGTCAATGCCCTACTTGTTTATGATCATTAAGTGAGTGATAGACTTACCAAAGTCAAAGTAACCTTTGCTTTAGAAAATGTGCTTCTGCTTAGTTGTCCAAGTAGAAGGATGGAGCAATTTCATCCCTATTCATATAGCTGCTGATTAGTCTAAGTTATACACCTGAGTGTTTTGTTTGTTATTTATTTTTTTAGTTTGCTAAGTAATTGCAGAGCTCACTTTACCATTTTCTTTGGTATTTCATGATTCTGGTGCTTAGTGCTATGGGATAAAGATACTATTGCTGAACTCCTAAGTTCTCAGGCTGTTGTGATCCTGTAGCTCTGTGAGGACAAATGCACAGATGCTATTATTTGCAGATTCTCCTCCCCCCACACTGTTTTGGTTTCTACTGGTGAAGAAAAAATAGTTATGAAGCCTTGCGGGGATATAGTGGTGCTGGGAAGGAATCATTGCTGGTGTACTGAGGCAAATGACTGCAATATGCTTTGGTGGGGAAAGTGTTAAAGCATGGTAGAGACAGACTGTACTGAGGTAGGGTTTACTTCACTTTAGAAGGATCAAGGGTGGGTAAGCTAGCGTTTGTATAGTGGGAGTGATTTTGTAGTATTTGCCTTTGTTGTCATTGTGGTGTGTGTGTGTGTGTGTGTGTGTGTGTGTGTGTGTGTGTGTGTGTGTGTGTGTGTGAGAGAGAGAGAGTGTGAGTGTGTGTATGCCTGAATGGTGTTCCAAAAATTATCAGGGAGTTTTCGGCTATTAAAATGTAAAATTGAACTTTTAGAATGTCTTGTATATGTGTATGCCTATAATAGAAATGTATATGCACAAATATATGTATGTATGCATAGTGTTCCAAAAGTATTAGAATATTTTAGCTATTAAAGTTTAAAATTGAACCTCCTGTACTTGTAAGTGTGTGCATATAATATAAATTTGTATATACCTATACATGTACATATACATATATATATATATACATATATGTATATGTGTGTGTTATGCATTCCAAAGGCATTCCAAAAATCTTAATGTACTTTTAAGCTACTAAAGCTTACAATTTTACTCAGGTTTTGGAATATCCTATATATGTATGTGTATCACAACAATTTTGACAAAAGTAGGAAGGGGCCATTATATGACTCCTAATTAACCCTAAATCCTGTGTAGGTGCCACGATGGGTATTATATTGCATTCATTTCAACTCAGAGTAGTAATGAACCACAAGGCCAGTGAAATTGACAAGGCCTTTTACAAAAGATTTGTGCTTCTGGAGGTAAGCAAAATAATTTTATTATCATTTCCCTGAAAAAAAAATTAGCCTTTAACTTTAACTATTTGTTTTGTTTTGTTTTGTTTTAATTCTGGGGGGAACATTTTGAATTTATCCAGAGTTTTATACAGCTTCATCAACAACAAGTTTTCTACTCTATATCAGCGACAGGTTCTAATGAAGGAAAAATGTGAACTCAAAAAAAGATGAAAATGCCAAGAATATAACTCTTTGATTGTAGAAAGCTTCACAGGAAAGGAAAATGTTATTTATTGGGCCCGACATATAATCAGTTTATGTACTGAACTCTCCTGATCATACCATTCTGGAGTCCAATTTGAGTTTATGGCCTCTGTGGTTTATGGTCCCTCCAGTGAAAGTTTTCTTCACATATTTATATACACTACAATTTCTTTTCTTTTTGAAAGGTGGTTCTCATGAGAGCCAAGAATTTTGCATGTAAGATGTGTGTGGCCTGAATGGAAACTATTCATTGGATTTGAGAAGTAGTAAGCAGAATTCTATCTGGGGCAGAACCTTTACAAAAGCACAGTCTGACTTTCCATTCTGTTTTGAGAAGGGGAAAAGAGGAGGTGGCTAGACCTCAGCCAGTTATTTCACATTTCAGAGTGTCCTCTATTGTGAGTACCAAAGCCACTACAATGAGGTACATTTCTAATCTATTGCAGCTCTGAAATTATAGTGCATTATCAGCTAGTTTGCTCAAGCTAAATCTATATCTTATATAGGTACAAAAAGAATAAAGGATAAGAAAAGGGAACATTGACTGTCTCACCAATGTCATCAGCCTCCCCTCTCCAGCAGCGCCCCCAATACTCTAAGAAATTTATTAACATCTTTGTCAACATTTCTTTTGTAAATACTTTATTGTAGCAGCAAAATATCATCATAGTTTCATTTCCATAGTCCTAAAAAAGCAGATGCTGCTATAATGCCTCTACTGTTAAAAGGACCCTATCTTATCAACATAATTACTGAGTCTCCATTAAAAAGAAATATTCTGCAATATTATATTCATCAGCCAAGGAAGTTATCTCTGCAATACTATGTAATTTGCTATTCATTTTCCAGTCAGCAACTCTATAACATGTCAATACCTTACTTTTCATGGGCAAAAATGGCCATATAAACCTTACACATACTCAAAAATCATTTAACAGGCTTTCCAAAGTGTCACCACACTTTGAAATAGACCCATACAAAAGGACAGGCAGCACAGAGTAGTGGTTAGCAAGCCAATCTTAGGGCCCAGAAGATTTGGGTGTAATCCCTGCCTCTGATACTTAGTAGGTATGAGATCACTGAAATACTCTGCCTCCCAGGAAACCCTTTTAAACTAAGATTAAGTTGCAAAAGAAATTTTGATTTGTTTAATGTGTGTTTGTAGAGAGACTTTCCATATTAGTAGCTCAATCTACTTAGGAAATCACAGATTTGTATATAAGTTTATATGCAAGTATATATACATGCATATAGACACATACATATATAATCTATGATCTGATTTGTATACATACAATATTTCTATATGTACACACATATACACATGTATACAAATCAGACTGTAGATCTATATGCAAACATGTATATATGAAACATGAACTGACATGCCAATTCTGGTACTTACCTATTTTTGTGACCTTAGACAAATCTGGGCCTCAGCTTCTTCCATTTTAAAAATGGGGAAAGGGATAAAGAGAGAAACTAAATAATCTCTAAGATCCCAACTCTGAATTCGTATGTTTCTAAATCTGTAGTTTCACAGGATTGTAATCCTATGAATATACACATATGCATATCTATGTTTTTACATGAATAGAATATTGAGTTTTAAGTAGTCAGTAAGAAAAACCAATAAAAGAATTTATGGGTTTGATTCATATATATCTCTAGAGTTTTAATTTTTACACATTCCAAATATCCTAGCTAGGCCTCACACAATGTAGCATTAGCACAAATGTTTTCTAAGTGAATTCAGTGCTCCCCTCTGTTTTCATATTTTCAGTCTATAAATTGTCACCATTCCAGATTGTTCTTCAGGCTTTAGTCCCAGGCTGCATCTCATACATAAATGTCATATTTCCTGAGAGAACTAGGTATTTTTTGGTCACCCCTTCCCATCCCTGAATTCATCCTGCTGAGTGCGAATAGTCTTTATTTAAAATTGCTCTTTTTTATGAAGGACTAAAACCTGTTTCATGGTGCATCTGCAGATGTTATTCTATGTTAGTAGAAAAGTTTATTATTGCTTAAAAAATATAACAACAGAACCTTAATTAGCATCAGTTCTCTTTTGTTACAACCCTAGTTGAACAGTGGATATTTTCTCTTTATCTAATTAGGGAAGCTGTATGAATAGAGGTTAGTTTAGTTGTATACTTTTCAATACAGACCAGACTGTCAGTATAGAAATAATAGCAATATTCCATGGATCCTATAGAAAGCATCATCCTTTTAGAATGGGTTAAATATTGTAGATGCAGAACAAAATGCTGGAGATATAATTTTAAAAATACAAGTCATTTATTCACTCTTGGTGTCACACAACCATGACATTTTAAAATACCAGATCCTCAAAGAGGAACCAGCTTGGATGGGAACCCAGGGGTCAGACTGCCAGAGCAATGAGAGGATTGTTCATAGTTTGTGTGATGCTAATGTGTTACATCATAAATATAAGGAGAGGGAAGACAGTGAAAGAAGGTTCAAGGATAGAAATTATTAAGAAGAATATGCGACATAACAGCTGTTACCTAGACCAGTTAGGAATGAAAGCCATACTTGGAATGATTTTCTGGGGTTCCAGGCAAATCGAGGAATACCTTGGAATATTCTCAGAATCCTAATTGCCTACTTTGCCTCTGTTGAGCCAAATGTCTAATCCATTTTCATGAGAATTTAACTCCACCTAATTCAGTTAAAAATATGCATTGAAAGATTGCTATGTGCAGAGGAGTGTTCTGTTCTCTTTTCATGGTCTTGCACAAAGGAGGTAAAATGGAGTTAACCAAAGAGAGCATCTCTGAATCCTGTTTAAAAAAGCACGAAGCAAGTTTTTCTTTTATTGTAATATTTAGCATTTTAAAATGAACATTTGGGCATTGTTAGGCAAACCTAAACGTATAGAATAAGTATAATTCTACTTAGAAATAATTGCAATTACTCACAATAACATTTGTTATTTAGTTTAGTTATATAGCTGTGCTTGCTGCATATTATATAATTTGTTAACTTTGTGTTCCTTTAATATAGTTGATCCACTTAAGTTTTGAAGTGGAAATGAAATGTCGGTATAACTTCATTTTGCAGGAAAGAAATGTGTACTTATTATATTGCATTAGACAGGTTAATATGTTTTCACATTTCATAACAAGAAAGATTATTAGCTTGGAGAAATTAATGCATGCAGAGCAATATCATCCAAACCAGTTGTTAGTACTAGATAAAGGCTGATTCCATAATTGCTAACTGAATGTGGGGTCAGGGGTTATTACTCAAGCAAAGTGATTAGCTGCAGGATGATCAGAGCTACAAAAATATTTTAATGCTAAAGTAGCCACACTCAACTCCTCCTATTTTAATTAACTATTAAAGATGTACTCTGCATGGTTTTGAAAGAATTCTCTTATCAGTATTGTTATTTCCAAGTTATTTATGGTATTATTATAGTTTCTATTTCTGTTTCTCTCATCAAAAGTCTATCAGTTTTTGATTACAAGCTTTGCTGGACTGAAATGTTTATTTTTTTCAACTCAAGGGCATGCATATTTTCTACTTTTCAATTTTTTAAATCCTGGCAATTGCCATTTTGAAATACTTTAACTATTAGGTGAAGTAATTGATTTACTCTATTATACTTAACTATTAGGTGAAGTAATTGATTTACTCTATTATACTTAATTTGAGAGGACCTTGGTCTAGATTTCTTAGTAATATTTTAGGATTGTCTTGAGGAACTTTAGAGATCATGTAGGGTAAGTGTTCTTAACCTGAGTTCTGTGAATAAAATCTATCTATCTATCTCTCTACATTTATAAAGATATTTCTATAGATACATAGATATTTATATAGATATAGATAGATAACCATATCAATACAATTGGTTTCCTTGATATTCTTATGTATTTTAAACATTTAAAATCATTAGTTGAATCTCCTCTATGGAGAGGGTCCATAGGCTTCACTAAACTGCTGTTTTTTGTTTTTTATGGCTTTTCTATTTTGTTCTGTTTCTTCTTTCACAACATGACTATTGGGGAAATATGTTTATATGATTGCACATATATAACCTATATCAGATTGTTTGCTGTCTTGGAGGGGGGAATGGGAAGGAGGAAGAGAGAAAAAATCTGAAACTCAAAATCTCATTAAAATTGAATGTTGAAAACTTTTTACATGTAATTGAAAAAAAACCTCTGAAAATCACAAAGACGATGAAATATGCATTATGAACCTTTCGTTTGCACTTCATTTATAGAAAGCCCTGTATGCTGTAGTAAACAGGCAAACAAAACAAAAACCTATAGATTTGGAATTAGAAATCCTTGGGATGAGACCCAACTTGACTACTTGCTACTTGTGTGACCTTGAGGAGGTTACTTCCTTCCTTGGATTTTAGTTTCTCCATCCATAGATTGAAAGTAATAGATTTATATAGATATAGATAGATAGATAGATAGATAGATAGATAGATAGATAGATAGATAGATAGATAGATAACCATATCAATACAATTGGTTTCCTTGATATTCTTATGTATTTTAAACATTTAAAATCATTAGTTGAATCTCCTCTATGGAGAGGGTCCATAGGTTTCACTAAACTGCTGTTTTTTTTGTTTTTTATGGCTTTTCTATATTGTTCTGTTTCTTCTTTCACAACATGACTATTGGGGAAATATGTTTATATGATTGCACATATATAACCTATATCAGATTGTTTGCTGTCTTGGAGAGGTTTTTGTTTTTTGTTTTTTTGGTCTCTTTCAGGACTAAATCCTATTAATGGAGTGATTATTTGTGCTGATTTTGATAATATGAAAGTATGAGACTGAAAATTTTGTTGTCTGGAAATGAGACCCCTAACCTTTAAAAAATAGATGCTAAAAGTTTTCTATCACAGAACAAAGGACTTAAATGGAGAAGTTTTCTTTTTAATCCACTTTAATTGGGCAAATACATATGTGCTTTTCAAAATACCTTATTTGAAAACCATTGTGTGTAAGGCAATGTGGTGGCCACACGCACTTGTAGAAACTCTCAGATTATTTTCTCTTCTGATTATTGTCTTCAATTTAAAGGATCATATGGAGCAGAAATGAACACATAAATAAGAATATTTGCTGTCAGAATAGAGATTATTATAGTAGACATAAGTCTCAGGATTAACCAGCTGAATAGTTCATCCATCTCTAAGAAGCCAGCATTTAATTGCAAAAGTAAAGTACAAACAAAGCTTAGAGAGACACAGGATTCCTCGCTCAGTACTAAAGTCAGATGAAATTCAGTTTTATGCTGTTAGTAACAATACAAAGTGCTTTTATGATGCCCTGAAGGCTATTTATGGGCCAAAGATCTATGGTGTATCTCAACTACTCAATGCTGGTGGAGCCACATTGATTAGTGATAACGACATGATCCCAGAGAGATGGGCTGAACACTTCCATAGTTCTCTGAACAGACCATCATAAATCAATGCTGAGGCCATTGATTGTTGACCTCAGGTTGAAGTCAATTTTTTCCTAGTTGAAGCTTCAACTGAAGAAGCGGTTTTGAATGTCCTTAGGCTCCTTTCATGTGGCAAAGCACCTGGTGCTGATTCTATTCCAGCTGAGATTTACAAGGAAGAGGATCTATTGCTCACATAAAAGCTGACTGAAATTTTCCAGGTTATATGGCAAGAAGAGGTTATCCCCCAGGAGTTCAAGGATGCCTCCATTGTCCATCTCTATAAATGTAAAGGAAATAGATTGTCCTGTGACAATCACAGGAGGTCTCTCTTTTAGTCATTGCTGGCAAGATTCTTGCCATAGTCCTCCTTAATAGGCTGATCCTTCACCTGGAAGATGATTATCTACCTGAGAGCCAATGTGGCTTCAGAAAGGGACAAGGAATGGTCAATATGGTGTTTACTGCCTGACAACTCTAAAAGAAATGCCAGGAGCAGAACAGAGGTCTGTACACAACATTTGTAGATCTGACTAAGGCTTTTGATACTGTTAATCATGAGGGATTATGGAAAATCATGTCAAATTTTCATTTCCTGGAGAAGTTCTTCAGCATTGTATGTCCATTTCATGATGGTATTCTTGCTCATATTCTAGATAATGGGCAATGCTCTTGTGCCTTCCCAGTCACCAACGGAATGAAACAAGGCTGTGTTTTTTTGTTCCCATGCTTTTTAGAATGATATTTTCAGCCATGTCGTCAAATGCTTTCAATGAGAATGAACTTGGCACCAAGGTAAGCTACAGCACTGATAATACTTCAATTTGAATAGGCTACAAACCAAGATCATAGTGAAAGGAGTATTGGTGCATGATTTTCTGTTTGCAGGTGATTGTTTACTCAATATAGCCTCTGCAGAGTATGGATCAATTCTCTGCTGCTTGTGATAATTTTGGCTTAACAGTTAACACCAAGAAAACATAGGTGCTCCATCAGCCGCCACCATACCATCCCTATTATGAGATGGTTATGGCAAATAGAGAAGTTTGAATGCTATGGATAGGTTCATAGTGTCGGTTAATGCATGTATTACCAGAGTTAGCTCAGCATTTTGGAGGCTCTGAAGGAAAGCATGGGAGAGAAGAGATATTAGACTGACTACCAAACTGAAGGTCTACAAAGCCATTGTGCTGACCTAATTGTTATATGCCTGTGAAACCTGGACTATCTACTAGTGCCATGCCAGGAAACTTAATCGCTTCCATTGAATTTTCTTAGGAAGATTCTGAAGATCACCTGGCAGGATAAGATACCAGACACTGAGGTCATTACTTGAACTGCCAAGCATTCAAACTCTGCTTCAGAAAGCACAACTCTGATGGGCTGGTCACCTTGTTCTAATGCAGAACCTACACCTGCCAAAAAGACTGTTTTACACAAGGCAAAAGGTCATATGTTGGTCAGAAGAAGCAATACAAGGACAATCTCAAAGTCTCTCTCAAGAACTTTGGAATTGATTGTGTGACATGGGAGACACTGGCAGAGGATTGCTTGGCATGGCGTGGCCACATCAGAGGAGGCACTGTGCTCTGTGAGCAAAGCAGAATTGAAACAGCTCAAAGGAAATGCAGGATGCACAAATTTAGAAAATCCACCCCAAATGTTCACACATACTATTTGTGCCCAACCTGTGGTAGAGCATTTCAAGCTTGTTTTGATCTGATCAGCCATGGTTAGACACACTGAAATTTGACTTTAGTGTAGTGATGTCATCCTCTTTGAGAATGAAGGACAACAACCATTATAGTATGTATAAGTCACATAACAGTGTCCATGAACAACCAGTCTCAGAGAACAAAGAATGTTATTACTTTTTGCTAAGAATGGCAAAATCCATGCATTTTCTTTGAGTTTAAAGACATAACCATGCCAAACTTTGCTAGACTGTGCCACAGGAAAACAAATTTTGACTCTATCTTCACAGCCAGCATAAGATTTCCTTATAGTCCTGGAATAGAATGTTACCATTATTAGCATGGAAGGAGTCAAATAAACAATCTGGAGAAGTCTAGTTTGACACAGTAGAAATGCAGATCCCTGACTCAAGTGTTAGGTACCCATCTTTGGCTGCTAATTGGATATTATGAGTTAATTGGGCATCCAAGCTGTTTATATCTTATAACCCCATGATCCTGGCACATAGTAGGCACTTAATTTGATTGGTTGATTGATGTCACTTCTGGGTACATACCCAAGGGATTGAAGGAAGGGACCTCAAGGACAAAAAAAAAAAAGTCTATATATACTCAGTGTGTGTGTGTGTGTGTGTGTGTGTGTGTGTGTGTGTGTGTGTGTATGTGTGTGTTTATATGTATATATATATATATATATATATATATATATACATACACACATGATGGTATGTGAATATAATGGGAACTGGTTACATCATGAACAATTATTATTAAAAATCTAGAAAAAATTGAGAAAACTTATATAAACTGATGCAAGGTGAATAAAACAGAACCAGAAGAATATACATTATGATTAAAACAATCTACATTAAAACAACACTGGAAACCAAACTCAGATGAATTACGATGACCGATGTTTTTCCTGAAAATGAGTGATGGACCACATTTCCTTGCTTTTGATAGGCCAATGGGGTATGCAGGATGCACAATGTTGCATATACTGTTAAATATATGGAGCATCAGATCATTTTCTAGGTCTGCCCCAAGGATGTGAAGAATTCCCTTGATAGACTAGGCAGATGAGAACAATTTATTCCAATTGCCATGAAGGTGGCTGAAGCAGGCATTGTGGAGTGCTTAGAGCTTGGTCAGATATCAAAGATACTGAGGTAATCCACTGCATTGAGGGCCATCATCAGGCATCTTGACCTTTGTCTTGTCGATGGACTTCGATGACTCTAGAAGAGAGAGTGAGACTGACAAATTTGTGCAACCCTCTTCATGTAAATCCAATTCAGGGGCAAGTCAAGACATCACTCTGAAGAGGCCAGGGTTCCATAAAAATGATGAGGTATGGGGTTAGGGGTATGGGAGACCTCAAAATACCAACACACTGGGTCCTGCTGAATGAATTCAACTCAGTCCTTCTCTCAGTCAAAGTAAAGCAAAGTTTATCAGAGATTTGCCATATTGAGTAGACTCTTAAGGAGCCTTGGTATCTATGACGTTTGTATTGGACAAGTGGGCCAGAATAATCTGACACAGAGTGAGCCTGCACTCTATAATTCTCTGGCACTCTCACACCTCATGGAGGCAAGATGGGGTCTTATATACAGAAAGGTTGTGGGAAGAATCTAGGGGTGGTCTAGGGGAAGAATTTGGGGAGGGTCTTCAGGAGGAGCCAAATGAGGTCAGACTTCAGTGATGAGAGATTAAAGGTGGGAAATAGCTGGAGGTTACCTGGAGATGAGACAATGGAGGGTTTGGGAGGATCAAGGGTGGGAGCTAGCTGGACAAAGGAGGGCTAGGCTAGTAACAGGGGTTTGGGCCTGTACCAAGAGCCTGTACCTCATCAACTCTATAATGTCATTGGCCCTTTTTGAAAATGAAAGATGAACAATTATTCAGAGTACTGATGCCTTCTATTCTTGTCTTCTGCTACTTCCCAGTATGGCTGACTGTGCTATATTAGACCACCATCTTTCTTGAGTCTTGCTAGTGGAGGGGTAGAATCAAGTTGAGGACAAGCCCAGTCATACAGAGAGACTTTGCCATTTCTTCCCCAGCCACATTTATTGTTCAAGCATACAATATAGCAAACCAGGCCACACAAGTAAATTCAGAATGCAGAATCAAGCCTACTAAACATACAGTTCCCAATGTCATTCCACTAGACTTGCAAGAGTTTCTTTTCAATGAACAAGTTTAGGCTCCACCACCTCTTGCTTCTGGCTTGGCTGATTATTACTGTGGTCCTTTAGCTATTATGTTGTGGTGTTGTATGTTATTTTCAGTTTGAAGGGTTACCGTGCCCTTTTAGGAAGGGTAGACACAACTAGCCTAGGACTGGCTGAATTCTTTCCAGTTCAGTTCTCTCAGGGTCTCTGCTCTATTTTTTTGTTACCTACCAGTCAGGTAGTTGAAGAGATATTTGTTGCTGTTGTTCAGTCTTTTCAATTGTGCCCAACTCTTTGTGATCCCATTTGGGCTTTTCTTGGCAAAAATTCTGGAGGGGTTTGCCATTTCCTTCTCCAGCTCATTTTACAAATAAGGCAGAGAGACTTAAGTGACTTGTCCATGTTGGACACTACTCCACTTTGCCCTTCCCTTCATTGATTTGTAAAGCAGGCAACTCAACCTTCCCTTTCCTTCATTGATTTGTAAAGCAGAGAACTCCACCTTCCTCTCCCTTAATTGATCTATAAACAGGCAGGACCCCCACCCCTTGCTTTCCCTTGATTGATCTGTGGGTGGGAGTCCCAGCCTAGGATTTCTCCCTGGTGGGAAATTCAAATATATACTGACCAATCACTATAGTTTCAGCTTACATCATTGTAGTTTCAGCTAACATAACATGGCTATGGAACCTCTATAAAACTGGCACAATGTCTGTGCCAAAGCACTGTCTGATTTGGGTGACCATGTACCCTGAGAGTCCCGTGGTAATAAAATCCACTTTTTAAACTTAATCTTGGGGATCTTCTGTCTCGCTTTTATTGGGGTACAACAGTCCAGAGTCACAAAGCTAGTGTCTTGGGTTAGATTTGAAATCAGGAGGACAAGTCTTCCTGACTTCAGGCCCAGAACTCTATCCGTTGAACCACCTAGTTGCCTTGAAGAGGTATAAACTCTTCTAATGGAAAATTATTCGTTATTATGAGCTAGTTTCTCACAGTAAAGGATCCCAAGTTTATTTTTTATAATCATTTGATTATATCTCCCAAATTCCTCTTGCAAGCTTATGCAAAGGAGTGGCTTAGAACAGAGGCAATGAGGCTATTTGTGCTCTGTGGCAAGTTCACTGTCTTTACTGGCTTTTTTCCCCCATATTCAATTGAGCTATTCAAAGTCTCTTAAACCATATACAGTGTGGAAAGCTTCACTGACACCTGAGAAGCCTTATTTTCACTTTTCAGGCAGCTAGGTAGATTGAGCTCTGGGTCTGGAGTCTCAGAGGCTAAAATTTAAATTAAATCTCAGACACTCACTAGCTTTATGACCTTGGGCAAGTCACTTAACCTTTGTTTGCTTGAGTTTTTTCAGTTGTAAAATGTGTATAATAATAGCACTTACCTCCCTAGGGTGTTGTGAGATCGAAATGAGTTAATATTTGCAAAGCACTTTGCATAATGCCTGGCACATAATAGCCACAATATGAATTATAAAATCATTGCTGCTATTATTATTATTTCATTGTTTTTGCCTCTTACAACCTTGACTTTGCTGAAATCTAAATTAAATACACCCTTACAATAACAATGTGATCAAGTATTTTTCATTATTTATGAAAATTATGGTTTGACATTTTGTGATATATAAATGTGAAGATCTGGAGTTTCAGTTTATTTTAATTCTCGGTTTTAATGACTCATAGCTGAAGAAGATATCTTCTGAGCATATTTATATACAAATGGAAAAATGCATCACTCACTGTTCTTATTTAACCATACTTTTCAACTTTGAAGAGGAAAAATTCACATGCATAGTAATCATGGATAAGGTAGAGATTGAGTAAGTTGTGTTTGTCCTTCGTTTTTAAACAGGACTGTGGCATCAGGGAAATGATGACATGACTTGCATTTGACTTGGACTTGAGTGAGGAAGGGCAAGGTCATCAGTCTCACTTTCTCCTCTGGAGTCATCTGGATCCAGTGGCCAGATATTCATCAGGATGACTGGAGAAGGCCCAAGATGCCATGGGAGACCCTGGTCCTTTTAGGCTAAGACCTTTTCAAGTACTCTTTTAGAGTGAGGTAACACCCATTCAGTGAATAGGCCTCTTTAAGAAGTGAGTGAAAGGAATGGCCGCTTTAATTAGAAAAAAAAATCAAGCTGGTAGAGGAAGACTTTCAGGTTTACTATTCCAAAGAAAAACAGTTACAATTGACATTCAGTCTAAGATAGGAGGGCCACAAATACAGACATTAAGTGGAGCTTGGGAAGGGACTTATTGTGGTTCAATCTATGAGTTTGAGAGTGAAATCAGTTTACGGTTTTGTGAAAGAAAGGAAAAGAAAGGAAGGAAGGAAGGAAAGAAGGAAGGAAGGAGGGAAGAAAGAAAAAGAAAGAGAAAGAAAGAAAGAAAGAAAGAAAGAAAGAAAGAAAGAAAGAAAGAAAGAAAGAAGGAAAAAGAAAGAAGTGATGAGGTACAGGCTCTAGGAACCTCCTTGAACTCACCTTGAATCTTCCCATTTGATGAGGCATTTGCCTGAGGCCATAAGCCTATAGCTAGGCCCAAATCTCTTAGTCTTACTAGCCAGCCCTCCATTGTCCAGCTAGTCCCCACCCTTGATCCTCCCAAATATCTATGCACAAATTTGTTACCCTTAAACTAGCCTAATCCTCCTTTGTCTGTCATCTCCAGGTAGCCTCCAGCTATTTCCCACCCTTAATCTCTCATTCCTGAAGTCTGATCTTATTTGACTCCTCCTGAAGACCCTCCCTAAACTCCTCCTCTAGACCACCCCTAGATTATTCCCACAACTTTTCTGTATATAAGATCCCATCTTGCCTCAATGAGGAGGCCAAGAGTTATCTAGTGCAGACTCACTCTGTCAGATTATTCTGGCCGGCTTGTCCAATACAAACATCATAGATACCAAAGAGCTCTATATATGCTATTTATACAACTATCTCTTTATTCGAAATATATTAGGGAATATATTTTAATATATACATATACACACCACAATACATACCTGTATATGTGGTCTGTCTTCCTATCTATCCATCTGTATATATCTATCTATCTCTCCCTCCAGACTTTTGAGTTCATGGGATCATACATAGTTCATTGGTTATATAGAACTCCTGGTGAGAAAATTCCCTCTATAAATGCACACTGGCAACTATTCTGTAATTATAGCCTTAGAAATTTGCCTACAAATCTTTGCTTCAATTTTAATTAACTGTAATTTAGAAAAGGAATTAGAATCTAACGGTGTATGGGAGATAGGAAGAAACAGCTATAAGTTTTAAAAATAGCCCATCATTAACAATCTGGACCAAATTGATCTATATCTATGGTTCAGTCAACCTTTAAAAAGGCTGGACAATAGCTAAGATAATTATTTGGGGGAAATTATTGCTATTGTAAAATGTAATCAATGGCTTATTACAGCAAAAAGAGATGTTCTCAAACCCCCTTCCCCCCCCCCCCCAATTTCCTATCTACTCCACCTCTTCTCACCCCAGTTCCCTTGCTGAAGCCTTGGAATAATGCTTTTTCTCTTCTTCCCTACAGTGGCAGTAAGACTACAATGACTGCAGCCTTCTAAATGCAGCAATATAGGGCTCATCTTGAAAAGGTTTTCTATTTTAATATCCCTTAATGACCAATAATGAATTCTTTATAGTTAATCTGCTTTTCTCATGAAAACAATCTAGATGGTTAAAAAAATCAATCATTAATGAGCAGTAAATGGCAGCTCCACAACAACACAGCTGTATTTTTGTTAAAGTGATTAAACATTGTCTGCATACATAATTGCATGGTTAATAAGAATGTTGAGCGCCAAGTCAAGCATTGTTGCTAATGATGACAGATTATGATGCTACAAATGTTTTAGAGTAATGGGGCTAAATTTTCAAAAGCAGCCCCCAGAACAGAATGCACACAGACCAACTAAGTACTCAATTTGCATGGGCCATTACCATGTTTGTCGATGATCTTTGGGAGGTTTACATTTGAGACTTTCTGAGAAAATCTGGCCTGTTATTACTGAAATGTCTGTAATTAACAGTAACTGAACTCCCTTACCTTAAGACTAGTGAAAGGTATAGTAGATCCCTGTTTGTGGGTATGTCATAATAACACTCATGCTTTATGCTCATGTGCTTGGAGTAAGAGCCTTTTTAAGAACTCTTTGAAGAATTAATGATGCTAAGATGAGAAACAAGGATTTTGGTTTGGTTTGGTGGGAAAAGGACTCTGAATTCATAGCTCTTATTACTTTTACCCCTTAATTGGCACATAATCACGTATTGATTTATGTCATGAGGCAACTCTTAAACTAGTGACTTGTATTGTTAAGACCTCTATTTTTGTTTAATTTTTCATTTGTATATATTGTAAATTTGTATTGATATTTTATTTTTACATCACTGTCACTTATTAATATAGCTTCATTCTCTTCTAAGAATCATTTGTGAAAGTAGTAAGTATCTTCATGGCAGGCTTATTGGGATAGAGTTATATCCATAGATTAGTTTAGGTAATGTATTTATTTTTATCAATGGCATAGCCCAAACGTGAGAATTGGACATCATACCGGTTCTTTAATGATTTTTTTTATTTCTCAATAAGCATTTTGTAATTGCATCTATATAGATCTTGACTATGCATCAGTAGATTTACTCCTGCATATTTTTTTGTAATTTATAATTATTTTGAAAAAGAGTCCCTTTTCTATTATTTCTTTCTGAGTTTTATTATTGCTATATTAAATGCTATATTTTTTGTGATTTTATTTTATATCCTGATGCCTTGCTGAAGCTATTGTCCTAATTAATTTCTTTTTTTTTTTTATTCTTTTGGGTTTCTTTGTGAATCTCTAGTGATAATCATTAAATATCATATTTTTGGCCAAAGTCTGAATTAATCAAATAGACTGCTTTGCCTTACTTTAAAAATGCCTTTTCCTGTGTCAGCAACCCTAGAGACCAAATAAGGCTGAAAGTGGGATTTCCCCTTATCTTAGGACATAGTCTTACAGGAGGAAAACAGAGATCATAAATTCCAAAGGGATCCAACAGCTTCTTTGTTCTTTGAGTAAACTTTCTATGTAAATAACTCCAGATAGGGTTAACTTAAGAGCATTCTTTCTTCTGCCAAGGATGAGACTCTGAACTTAAGATACTATCTTGAATAATGGAACCTTTTCTTATCTAAATATTTTGTATTATGTTGTGGCAAATCCCTTTCTCGTAATCATAAATTTGACCCTGAATTGGACTGACTCTAAAATGTATTTAAGCTTTCTCAGTCTTTTGCTCAGGAGTTAGAATTTACCTTCTAACTCCTTATATGGACAAGTTTCTTAGTTTTAAGGGAATAAATGCTGCAACTGTATGTCATTTAGCCTTTTGCCTCCTTTAACCAAACTTTTTAAAGGTTAACACTAGCAAATGGAAGGAAGAAGGGAAAAAAAGTACTTTATAAGTGCCTATTTTGTGTCAAGAACTGTGTTAAGTATGTTATAAATATCTTGGGGCAGCTAGGTGGCACAGTGAGTAGAGCGCCAGCCCTGGAGTCAGAAGGACCTGAGTTCGGATCTGGCCTCAGACACTTAACAAACACGAAAAATAAAAACCTAGCTGTGTGACCTTGGGCAAGTTACTTAACCTCAATTGCCCCCCACCCTCAAAAAAAGGCAATAAATAAGTAAATAAATCATTCTTAAAAAAAAATAATCTCATTTGATCCTCACAATAACCTTTTAAGGTAGTGTAATGGTAATAGAAATTTGAAGATCTACTCTGACCCTTAATAAGCCTAAATTGAATTTGACGATGTTCTCTGATTTGAAAATGTACTCTACTCCCAATAGGTTGCATGTGCTCACTTGGTCCCTATGGTGGAAGGCTTGTTTTTTCAGGAAGGCACAACTTTTGTTACTTTGAAGTCAAGTGGGTCATTGAGGGTTGTGATGTTCTTTGACCCTGGAGAAAGCTATATATATATATCTCCCAAGCAAGGTTTCACTCTGGGGCTCAGTCTGGAAGAGTTGTGTGATTTGACCAGATGAGAGTCTGGGCAGCTGTTGAGCCCCCAGCAACCCCTCTCCCCCCAACCTGCTTTGAAAACCCAGATATTGGTGTTTCTCTCTCTGGTGACTAACTAGGTCTGGATGTTAATGGTCAGACAGCTAGAAGCCCTGTCTAATAAATTGTGTTGTTTTCTCTTGTAACTTCTGTTTTGTATTCTCTGAAGTTCAGGGTGCTGACTTTTCCCCCTGAACTAGGGAAATGATACATGTTTGATTGATCAAAGTAAGATTGTTAACCCTTTTTTAACCCTTTCCTTTAGAAAAGCAAATGATGTGCTAGCAGCTGTCCTGAGTATGCTAGGGTGCTTTCTGCTACAGGTAGATGCTGTTATTATCCCTACTTTACAGTTAAGAAAACTGAAGCAGAAAGAGGCCAAATGGCTTGCCTAGAGTTATACAGCTAGTCCATGTTTGAGGTCAGATTTGAATTCAGGTTCCTAGCTCCAGGCTTAGCAATCTGTCCACTGTGCCACCCAACTGCCCTAAGAGAGGGAGATTTGTCTTATCTTTGCCTTTGTGCCTTTAATTTCTGTTTTTCATATTACTGCTGTTGCTAGCATATCCAGAATTATATAAAATAACAGTGGAGAAAGAGAACATCCTAATTTTATTCCTATATTTGTTGGGAAAGTTTCTAATATTTCCCTGATGCATGCAACACTGTCATTAAGGTTTAAATATGTATTTTTGTTCATTGTTTTTCACTTATGTCTGACTCTTCATGACCACAATTGTGGTTCTGGGCAAGGATACTGGAGTGGTTTGCTATTTCCTTCTCCATTTAATTTTACAGATGAGAAAACTGAGGCAGTCAGGTTTAAGTGAGTTGCCCAAGGTCATACAGTCAGTAAGTGTTTGACAAAGTCGGATATGAATTCAGAAGATGAGTCTTGATGACTCTAGGCCTGACACTGTCATATATAGGCATACACACACACATATACATACACACATATATACATATATGTATATATATCCACAATATATACATATACACACGTGTGTTTGAATGTATATGTGAACATATATGTATATAAATTTTAAAATGATCTTTTTGTGTCTATGCTTTGAAGGTTTACAGCATAAATTGTATTTTGTCAAGGACTTTTCCCTTTCTCTTTCTTTATAATCATATGGACTCTCTTGTGATCTCTATTCCTGTAGCTATAACTTCTTGTTGTATATTTCAAAGTGTATAAGTACCTCAAACACAACATGCCTCAAATAGAACTTACTATCTTTCACCAATCTTTTCAGTCCTTTAGGTTAGCAAATTCAGGTTTACTTTTAACTTCTCACTCTCCCTCATCAAAAATATTGGCCAGAGTGCCTGATCTTGTCAGTATATTTCTAACATCTATCCTTTTCTCTCTACTCAGAGCCACCACCATAATTCAAGCTCTTTTCGCCTCTTGCCTGCCTCTCAGTTGGTCTGCCTGTCTCATTATTTATGTCTCAAATCCATCTGGCATGCTCCTTCCAAAATGATTTTACTAAAAGGTGGGTCAGAACATATCACTTTTCTACTCAATAAATTCCAACAACTCTCTGTTGTTTCTAGGATCAAATACAAGTTCGTCCTTTTAGATTTTTATGTTCTTCATACTCTGCCCCAACCTCTCTTTTAAACCTTATTTTAACCTTCCTACATTCTGTGATCTTTCTTGATGTTCCTCCCATATCACACTCCAATTTCCACTTCCATGACTTTGGTTACTTGTCTGTTCTCTATACTTAAAATGCGTTACCACTTCATATGCACCTCTTAGGATTATTTCTTTTTCTAGAAACTCTGCTCAAGTGACATCTTCTCTATAAAGTCTTTTCCGATCAATTATTTACTTGTGATTTCCCTGCCCTCATAAAAAAATGTTCCTTGTATTTATTTTGTTTATATTTTACATATAATATTTTTATGTTCATGTCTCTTCTGATGGAATGTAAGCTCCTTGAGGGCAGAGTCTATTTGATTTTTAAATTTTGTATGCCCATTGCCTAGCATATTACCTGTCACATAGTAGGCTCTTTTTTTTTTTTTTTTTTTTTTGCTTTTTGGAGGTTAAGTAACTTGCCCAAGGTCACACGGCTAGGTTTTTTTGTTTCTGTATGTTAAGTGTCTGAGGCCGGATCCAAACTCAGGTCCTTCTGACTCCAAGGCTGATGCTCTACTCACTGCACCACCTAGTCGCCCCCGGCATAGTAGGCTCTTAATAAATATATCTTGATTGATTAATTGGTTTGGGATTAATTATTGATATGGTTAATTATGTTAATTGCTTCCCTAATATAGAGGCATATTGGGATCTCTGGTATAAATAAAACATTAATATCTTGACATCATAATACTAGAAATTGCTAACATTTATATTGCACTTATAATGTGCCAGGCACTGTGCCAAGCACTTTACAATTATTATTTCATGTGGTCCTCACAACAACCCTGAGAAGAGAGTGCTATTATTATCCTTAATTTGCTGTTGAGGAAACTGCAGCAAACAGAGGTTAAGTGACTTGCCCAGAGTCACACAGCTAATAAGTGTCTGAGTCCTGATTTGAACTCTGGTCTTCCTGAGTCAAGACACAGTGCTCTATCCACTGAATCTTCTAGATGTTTTCTCAAAGTGAAAATGTTTTTTTAGATATATTGTTACAATATTTTTACTAGTAATTTTAATTTAAAAAAAATATAATCATTATTTAATAATAGTATTTGTCTATATTTATTTTTCTTTGCTTTATCCTTCTCTGATGTAGTCTTAATTTCATAAAAGAATTGATAGTGTTTTCTCCTTCAATTTTTGGGGATACTCTGTGCGTTGTAGGCATTAATTATTCTTTAAAAGTTTTATAGAGTTTTTATAGAGTTCTTCTCTAAATCTACCTAGACTTATTTTTGGTAGTTCCTTTACAAGTTTGGTAGTTCCCTTTGGTAGTTCCCTTTGGTAGTTCCTTTATAAGTTTGATTTCCTTTTTCTCCAATTAGAATACTTAAAATCTTTTTTTAAATACATTTCATATTTTCATAGATAATTTTCTATTTTATTTAGATGATCCATTTTTTGACATATAATTATGTACTAAAAGTTGTAGCAATTTAAAAAAATCCCATTTTTGATTTTATCATGTTGATTTTTTATTCTAGAAATTTGATTTTTCTCCTTTGTCTTTACAACCAGTTTACCTAAACTAACCATTTTTTAGTCTTTATAAATAAGGTTTAAGTTTTGTTTCTCAGTTCTAGAATTATTTTGCCAATGTATTTATCTCTAATTTTAAAATTTCCTCTTTTATGCTTATTTTCAGTTTGTTTATTCATTTCATAATTTATAAATTACATGTTTTTACATTCTTCAATAATCCAACAAACTAACTTTCTTGCTTTTCTTCATATATATTACTCAATCTCTAATCTTCATGTCTTTGCACTGATAATCTGCAGAATATATCTACTCGGGGGCAGCTAGGTGGCACAGGGAATAGAGCACTGGTCCTGGAGTCAGGAGGACCTGAGTTCAAATCTGGCCTGAGACACTTAACACAAAAACTAGCTATGTGACCTTGGGCAAGTCACTTAACCCCAACTGCCCTCCAAAAAGCAAAAAAAAGAAAAAAATAGAATATATCTTCTCTACCTCTGTCTCATAGAATCCCTTCCTTCATTACTCAGATCAAGCAGTACTTGATCTGAGAAATCAAAATAAAAAGTTCCCTGAGAAAACAAAATGTTTCATTTTTTTGGTGTTTGTTATCCCTAGCTTTTAGAACAATTCCTGGTATATAGTAGCCATTCAATCAATAAACATTTATTAAGCACCCCATTTTGTGTCAAGCACTATTACGCTTAGTGATGGAGCTACAAAGAGTCAAAAGACAGTCCTCAAGGATTTCACTATCTAAAGGGGAAGATAGTGTACAAACTATTATGTGAAAACAAGCCATATATAGTATAAATAGAAAATAACTAAAAGAAAAGGAGCAGTAGAATAAAGAGGGGTTGGGAAAGGCTTCCTGTAGAAGACAGGGTTTTAGTTGTGACTTGAAGGAACTGGAGAAGCCAGCAGGTACCAATAACAAAGGATATCATTTTAGGCATGGGGGCAGACCAGAGAAAATTTCAGAAACTAAGTGATGGGAGTGTCTCATTTATAAAACAATCAGGGGATTAATGTCACTAGATGAAAGAGTATATTGTGGGGAATAGAGTAAGATCACTGCAAAGGTAGGTACTTAATAAATGTTTATTGATTCATTAAAGCCTTTGTCCTCTAAAAGCCAGTCAGAAGCCTTCATCATAGTGTTCGTGATAGCAATAAGCTTGGTAGGCAATGAAAAAATACTATCGAATGAACCAAAGGCAGAGAGTGGGCTCATAACAGCTAATTATGCCATCTTCATTCCCATTCATAGTCTTATCATGTCTTTTGGCTACCCCATTATTTAGTGGTTACTCTCAACTCCCTTGAGATAGATGGTTAATAGTTAATTCAGAGGTCGTCTAGTGCAACCTGTACCTGAACCAGAATTCTTCCTATGACATCTTCCTTGATGGAGCTTTTTCTGACCTTGTGATTTTTTTTCCTTTCTATGAACCACACTGAGGACTTTGTATACCACCTAGTATCATTTGGATGATACTTGGAGGATGTTAAGATCATAGGTTCTAGACCAACCTTTTCAGTGAGATATCTGAGGCTCATAGTTGTGTGGGTCAGATAACCACTTATCCCCCAAAAATTAAGAATCAGAGGTAGACAGGAGGTGAACAGGAAGCTTTATTCAGTTCCTATGGGAAAAGGGCATCTTCACCAAGATGAATCAAAGGAAGGAGGCCCCCAACCTGGGGCAGAGCAAGGTATTTAAATTCTAATGCTGTCGCATCACCTCCCACTGCTAGCCCTTGCTCCTATTGGCTGGGAGGTGGGCTTACAATCTAAATACAAAAATCCTCTTTCAATGACAAGGAACAAAAAGTCTTGGTACTGTCCCTTGTTCCCATTGGCTGGATGGCGGGCTTACAGTCTAGGGCATGGAAAAAGGAAAAAGGACAAAGGTCAAGAAAGCAGGGTATTGTTCATGTTTTTATTTGGCAAATGCTAAAAGCAAGGGAGGGGAAAAGATCACAAGCAAGAGTGAAGGTCAAAAGACTCCTAAAGGGCTTAATACTGATTGACAACAGTAAAAGAAGGGGGAAGGGTGAAACTGCAACTCAGGCTTGTTTCCACAAGAAAGCTTACTAGATTTTAGGATATAGTCTGAGAAGTTTTCACCTCTTCCACTCAAAGTGGTATCAAAATGTTATTGAGAAAATCTAAAACAAAGAAGAAAAACATCTCCATCAATGTGTAATGCTTATTGAATTGAATTTATTAGATGTAGCATAATAATAAAAAAAAGAATATTGAGCATTTTAAGTAAGATGAGTGTTCAAACCCAACACCTCTCCATACAAGTCAAACTTTGTCTTAAAAAAGGAGTTGTATTGAAAATCTAGACACTTAACAGAGGATTTGAAATCTGGAACTCTAAATTCTAATCCCACCCTTGTCATAGCTCTATTGTGTGAGAAAATGCCTTTTAGTTCCCTATTCTCTCTTTTGATTTCTCCATCTGGCACACTAGGTTGGTACTCGTTATTAACCATCCATCTCAGGGGAGTTGGGGGCTAGTAACCACTAAATGATTATGAAACATTTTGTAAATATAATGTGATCTAGAAGTGCTAAATAACAATAATAATTTACATGGTAATGATCAGGAACCAGTCCTTTTTATCTCATTGCCACGAATGATTAAAAAGCAAATGAGAGTGCACAGCATGTGTTTGGGAGATCCCAGGAGAGGTGCAATAAATGACAAGGTACACACACACACACACACACACACACACGCACACACACACACACTCACACACTATCTTCCTTATGGCTTGAAAAACTCAAAGAAGTGGTAAGGAGGCTATTGCTAAATGACTAAAAGGATTAGTGACTCAGTGCTATCTTGTATAAATTCTCCATTCTGCTCAAAAGAATTCTCAGGTATTCCTGTCCATTTTTTTTTCTAACCTTGGTCCCTTTTTTCCCAAGCTGTCCCCTAAACTGTCTTATGTTCTCCTTTCTACAGTTACAAATGCAGCCTAATGACCCAATATTCCAAATCCAATTCAAGGTCCACTTCAGAATGTATAATCTCAGATTTACATTTGATTATCTTTTTAATAATTATCGATTATCTTTTTAATTATCTTTTAGGAAGATTAATTATCTTTTTAATCATTGGTGAGAATAAGATATAAAGAACTGGTTAATGGCTATTGTGGTTTAAATTAATAGTTATGGGGCATCTAGGTGGTACAGTGAGTAAGAGCGCCTGCCCTGGAGTTGGGAGGACCCCGGATGGGTTCAGGCCTCAGATACTTAACACCCACACAAAAAAACTGGCCTGTAATCTTGGGCAAGTTACTTAACCCCAATTGCTTTAAATTAATTAATAGTTATTCAGCACTTTGAAGGATTTGATATTTACAGGATGTTTTATAATTATTTAGTGGTTACTCTCAACTCCCTTGAGATAGATGGTTAATAGTTAATTCAGAGGTCGTCTAGTGCAACCTGTACCTGAACCAGAATTCTTCCTATGACATCTTCCTTGATGGAGCTTTTTCTGACCTTGTGATTTTTTTTCCTTTCTATGAACCACACTGAGGACTTTGTATACCACCTAGTATCATTTGGATGATACTTGGAGGATGTTAAGATCATAGGTTCTAGACCAACCTTTTCAGTGAGATATCTGAGGCTCATAGGATTTAAGTACTTGCCAGAAATCACAGTTAATTAGTAAATGAATCAGGATTTGAACTCAAACCTCCTGATTCGAAATTCAATCTTTTCCCTGAACATAATTGAATCTTTGCTTTCTGTTTTGAGAATGTACATCTTATTTCCTTAATTATAAGCTACCAAAAGAAAGAGTCCCCTGATTTGAAGGCCAGTGTACTTCCTGCTTCCCTCAGGATGCTGAAGGAGATGCCTTGTTGGGCTCTTTGACCCCACAGGATCAAAAGGAAGTGTAATAACTTATTGGCAAGACTGGAGGAAGATCTTACTGATCTGGGCTCTGATGGAGCTTCCAATCCAGCTTCTGAGGACACAGCACTCTATCTCCTACAACAGCCTTATCTGCTTCTACTGAGACCTACGTGGTAAAAACTTCTAGATATTCTCCAATTCAATTCAATAAACATTTGTTAAGCACCCAGTGAGTGCCAGGCACTGTGCTACTGTATAAGGGCTGGAGATAGAAATAAGAAAAAGAAAGACAGTCTTTTACAATTCAGGGAGTTTACTACCAAATGGGGGAAGAAACCACACAAAAAAACAATTGAAAAGCAGGGTGGGAGGATAACTAAAATGGATAGTGCACAATGTTCCAATGGAGTAGAAACAGCTGAGCTGCTGATGGAAAATAAAGTTACCTAGGATGTTCTGAAAGTTGAGAACCATCTCTAAAGGAAGGATTTGGAAGGAGTTTAATTCTACATTCTCCAGCCCTTCAGAAAGGAGAGGCAACTGAGGGAAATGAGAAGATGCTAAGCATCAAAAACTGAGTCAATCTCCATGGTAATGATTTTTCATTTGATCAGTTTTTCCTGGGGGAGACAATAATGTTCTATGGAATCAAAACCAAGTAGAGCTTCTGATGGAAAATGGAAAACTGGTCATTTATATCTGGGTTCTTACAGCATGACAGACCTACTGTATGGGCCAACAACCTTTTTTTTCCAGTCATCTTGTTGGACATTGCCTTCATGGGTTCCCCTGATGACTACAATTCCTACCAGATGCTTCCTTCTTGGTTTTTGGGATCATAACACCTATACTTTCTATCTTCTCTTTTTAGTTGTCCATCTGCTACTCTTGATCTGACCTTTTATATGTGAGGGCCTAGTGCCTTAGGGGAGGAAGTAATCCTTGGCTATTAGACTTTAAGTGCTAAAAGAGGAGGAGGTCCTGAGAAATGTGTCTATGAGACACTCCTTATCAATTCAATGTCACCTTACTAAAACTAGGGTTTAGATAATTCTTTATTCTACTGTCTAGGTTCTAATATTCTGAAAGCTTCAGTAGTCCAGAGGCATGTTATAGTTTGAGGTGTGTTTGCACATATGGGCACTGTTGAAGCAGTAAGCTTTGTGGTAGGCAATCTAAGGCTGGGTAGAACCCTCGTAATATGGTAAACAGATGAAGAAACCTTTGTTCTGCAAAGGTAACCTTTACCATAGGGTCCTTGGGACCAACCCCACATTCCCTATTCTTTTTGTACAATGAGTCCTTAGTATGTCCTCTGTATGTCTCAGTCTGTGACCCTGGACCTAGTGCTATCTGATGGGGCCTGAGGATGAGACCTGAGCTACCCTGTGGAGAACATAGAATGGTCTGTTTGCAGCTGAGATATCAACATCACCCATTCCTTGCTTATATTTTAGAAGCACAATCTTTCAGAAGCTGCTGCCTGAGTAACTCTGTGGTAGGGGATCTTAACATTTTTGTGTCATGAACACCTTTGGTAGTCTGGTGAAGCTTATGAACCCCTTCTCAGAATAATGTTTTTAAATGAATAAAATAAATACATAAAATTACAAGCAAGACCAAATATATATTTACTATATAAACACATATATGTATATATCCATGAGTCTCTGCATAGATAAATGCATATGTGTGTGCTTGTATTTGTATATATATTTGTAAATACATATAATCTCTGTGAATCTGAATATATGTGTGTTTATATACATATATATGTTTGCACATATATGTTTGTGTGTCTGTGTGTGTTTGTGTTATGTGCATGTGCATCTATGAATCTCTAATTGTCCAAAATTGTGGCAGGTGGTAATGTTAAATTCTATGAGATGATGGACATGATCAGGTGAAGATAAAGACTTCGGGTGTCAGGATGGAGTGGTGAAGTTGGCCTGTTTAGGTGGGTCTAATCTATGAACAACCTATGCCTGAGGCCTGGATCCAAGGTCTATACATGGTTGATTCTTCCATTTCTACTCTACTTCACTCTGTGTCAGTTCATATTCTTCCTAGATTTCTTGGAATTTGTCTTTCTCTTCATTTCTGATGACACAGTAACATTTCATTATATTCATTTACCATATTATGTTCAGCTGTTCCCTAATTGATTGACACTCACTTTATTTCCAGTTCTTTACTGCTATAAAAGCTCTGCTATAAATTCCTCTGCAAATGTGGGACCTTTCCTTCTTCCTTTGATTGCTTTGGGGATGTATTCCAAATACTTGTATCAGTAGATCAAAGGGTATGCATAATTTAGTTCCTTTTTTTGGGTATGATCCCAAATTACTTTAAAAATAGTCAAAACAATTCACAGCTCCTCCAACAGTGCATTAGTGTATCATTACTCCAATGGCCCCTTCAGCATTTGAATTTTCCTGTTTTTTCATTCCCTTCCATCATTTCCTCCCACCCTAATCTGACAGACTATATAATGGAATGTTATGTTTATTTTAATTTTTATTTCTCTTATTAATTTTCATTGTATCATAGATAGTATATCTTATCAAAGAAATTTCATGCAACTATTTTGTCTTTGTTGTTTCCTTTATAATTTTAACTGCATTAACTTAATTTGTATATAAAAAAAAGAAAACCTTTTTGGGGTGGCTAGGTGGTGCAGTGAATAGAGCACCAGCGATGAAGTCAGGAGGACCTGAGTTCAAATCCGACCTCAGACACTTACCACAAAAACTAGCCGTGTGACCTTAGGCAAGTCACTTAACCCCAATTGCACTCCAAAAAGCAAACAACAACAACAACAACAAAAACCTTTTTCAATTTTAAGTAATTCAAATTATCTATTTCATATCCTATGTTTCTCCTTTGCTTGTCAAAGACTCCTTTACTATCCAGAACTGCAAGAGGGATTTCTTTCTCTGAACCTCTGATTTGTTTTTACTACAACCTTTATATCTAGGCATTGTATCAATTTGCAGCCTGCTTTGATATAGAATATAAGTTGCTGCTCCAAACCTATTACCTGCCATACAACTTTCCAATTTTTCTAGAAATTTTTGTGAAATAGTGAATTCTTATCCTAATAGTTAGAGTTTTGGGTTTTATTGAATACTATGCAACTATTCCCATTTGCTTCTATATATATTTTAATTAATCATTTCTACTTATTAAGCTTTCCAATTGAGAAGTGGTGATACACACGCATACATACGTGTATATATATATATATTTCCCAAATGCTTTATTAACTCCTGGTTTACATCATTCATTTCCACCAGATTTTGAGTTACAAATTTTTCCCCACTTTTCCCCCACCCACCACCCCGGAATAGCAGTCCCACAGGATATCCCCTCATCCAATCTGCTCTCTCCCATATCTTCTCCTATACCCCCTTCAACATTTCCAGTAGGGCAAGGTGATTCTGTGCCCCAATGCCTGTATATCATATTTCCCAACTATATGTAAAATAGTATTATAGTATTTATAATAGTAATAATAGTATTTATAAATTTTTAAAACATTTGATTTTAAAACTTCAGTTTCCAGATTCATTCCCTTCCTCCCTTGTCACCCACCCTTACTGGGAAGACAAGCAATTCAGTATATGTTGTATATGTGTAGCTATGCAAAACAACACCATAGTAGATAAATTGTAAAAGACTGACTATATTTCCCTCCCTCCTATCCCATCTTCTACTTGGTCTATTCCCTACTTTGATCCTGTCCCTTTTCAAAAGTGGGTGCTTCCAACTTCCCTCCCCCCCTTCCCTCCCGCATTCCTTTCCATCATCCCCCCTCTCATTCTCTTTCCCCTACTCTCCTGTAGGGTGAGATATCCTATTTAGTATGTATGTCATTCTCTCCCTGAGCCAAATTCAGTGAGAACAAGGTTTTGCCTTTTTGCCTTCCTGTTCTTCCCTTCCCTTGTAACCATATTCCCTTGCCTCTTCTATATGAGATAGTCCACCCCATACTGTCTCTCCCCATCTCCTCTTGTTATACCCCTCTCTTACCTCTTGATCTCACCTTTAAAGTATCATCCCTTCCTATTAAATTTGACCTGTGCCCTCTAACTATATACACCTGTACACATATATACACACATTCACATATGTATTCATATGCCCATATACCCTTCTTCAACTATTTTCATACTGAGAAAGGTTTCACCAGTTATAGTTATCATTTTTCCATGTAGGAATATAAATAGTTAAACTTTGATAAGTTCCTTATGATTTCTTTTCCCTGTTTACCTTCTCAAGCATCTCTTGCTTCTTTTATCTGAATGTCAAATTTTCTGTTCAACTCTGGTTTTTTCATTAAGAATGCTTGAAAGTCCTCTATTCCACTGAATGACCATATTTTCCCCTGAAACATGATACTCAGTTTGGCTGGGTAGGTGATTCTTGGTTTTAATCCCAGCTCCTTGCCCTCTGGAATATCATATTCCAAGCCCTTCAATCCCTCAGTGTAGAAGCTGCCAGATCCTGCACTACCCTGATTATGTTTCCACAATATTCAAATTGTTTCTTCCTGGCTGCTTGTAATGTTTTCTCCTTCATCTGGGACTTCTGGAACCTGGCTATAATATTCCTAGGAGTTTTCTTTTGGGGATCTTTTTCAGGAGGTGATTGGTAGATTCTTTCAACCTCTGTTTTGCCCTCTGGTTCTAAAACAGTTTTCCTGGAGAATTTCTTGAAGGATGATTTCTAGGTTCTTTCTTTGATCATGGTTTTCAGGTAGTCCAATAATTTTTAAATTATCTCTCCTGGATCTCTCCAGGTTAGTGGTTTTTCCCATGAGATATTTCACATTGTCTTCTATTCTTTCAATTACTTGGATCTGCTTAATAGCATCTTGATTTCTCATAAAGTCACTAGCTTCCATTTGCTCCAGTCTAATTCTGAAGGAATGATTCTCCTCAGTGAGCTTTTAAGATTCTTTTTCTATCTGGCAAAGTTGGCTTTTTAAGGCATTCTTCTCCTCATTGGCTTTTTGAGCCTCTTTTGCCATTTGAGTTAGTCTGTTTTTTAAGGTGTTATTTTCCTAAGTCAGGCAGTTGACTCTCATTTCATACTTTTCTTTTATCTTTCTCATTTCTCTTCCCAATTTTCCCTCCACTTCTTTTATTTGGTTTTAAAAATCCTTCTTAAGGTCCTCTATGTCCTATAACCAGCTTGTATTTTTATTTGGGGCTTTTGGTGCAGGAATTCTGACCTCCCAATCCTCCTCCTGTTCCATGCTTTGGTCCTCTTTGCCCCCAAAATAGGAGTCTAATGTTGAATTTTTCTGTTTATTTTGTTTCCTTTGCCTAGGCATGTTGCCACTCAATTACTTGACTTTTGGGCTTGTTGCCACAGTAGGACTCTGTCACCAGCCAAAGGAGCTTCCGTCCTAAACATTGGGGTTTTCTCAGCTACCAGAGGTATTAGTTGGGTGCCCTCTCTGAAGCCCCCACATGCTCTGGCAAGCTGTTCATATACCCCAAGATCTCCACCCCAGATTGCAATCCAGACCCAAGAAGGTTAAAGCAAGAGCAATTACCCCCCCTCCCAGACTGATCGCTGGGCCCCCTATAGTCCACAGGCCAGGAACTAAAGCTGCAATATGGCAGCTGTGCCACATCTACTCAGCATCTTCTCGCCCCCAGGGAAAGAGGCCGATGCACTCCCAACCAGTCCAAAAATCCATACCACACTGACCTCTCATTTTGTCATTGGCATCTATTTGTTGGTAATTCTGGAAACACCACAGCTGCTGGTGTTCTGAAGTCCCTCCAGTCAGCTACTGGTCCAGCTGCCCTGGGGCCAAAAGCTCCAACTCAGGTGAGTCTGGGCTCAGCTCCCAAAGTGCTGAGCTGGCTGCTCCCTGCCAGGCTACCAGGCTGTCCCCAGCAGGAGGTTATCTTCCCTGTGTCATTTTGTGGGTTCTGGAGCTCCAGTGGTTGTTCAGAGTCCCCTTTTTTATGTTTTGGAAGTGGTGTGGGCAGGAGCACTGGGGAAGTGCTGTTTCTACTCCACCATCCTGGACACACATATATTTTTAAGTTGTACTAAATAGTTTTTAATGATCATTTGGTATTATATTTTCAGATCTTGTGTTAGTAGGTCTCCTTCCTTCCTACTTTGTTTTCCTATGTGATGATTCCTGTCCTTTTGTTCCCCTAGTTCAATTTCTAAATGTTTTCCTGGTCTATAAAGTAGCCCTTTGTCGTTGAATCTAGAAATTGTTTGATAGTATCGTCAGTTCGGTTATTTTGGCACAGCCCAAACATAAGCAATTAATATCTTTTCAAATGTTTAACTCTTTGTTTTTGTAAAGACTGTTTTATAGTTGTATTCCTGAAATTTCTATCTATGTCTTAGTAGCTAGACTCTCAATTAAATTATAAATTATGTAATTATTTTGAATGTAATATTCTTTTCTATCCTTTTCTGTTGTGTTTTCTTTTGGTAATATATAGAAATATTAATGACTTTTATGTGCTTATTTCATGTCCCACGATTTTCTGATGTTATTGTTTTAATTGTTAACTGAATCTCTAAGGATTTTTTATGAAAACCTTTATATCATTTGCAAAAAGCAATAATTTTATCTTTGCCTAACTTATTCCTCCATTTATTTTTCATTTCTAGAATTTTATTGAGATTTCAAGAATGACTTCCAGGAGCCAGGATGGCAGAGTAAGTGGTAAATCATCATAACTTCCCCATATTTACCACCAACAATAAAATAGCATTCCCAAACAAATCCTGGAGCAGCAGAACCAGGAAAAAGATGGGGCAAAACTATCTTTTAGCCCAAGAAACTCAAACTGGCAAGAAAGGTCTGTCTCACTCAGGTAAAAGGATAGTGCAGTCTAGGACAGGAAGCATCCCAGGAAGCCAGCAGCAAGCCCCACCTCAGCCAATCAGCAGGAGATGCTGAACCCCAGGGTGATAGAACAGGCAAATATTAACATCAGGAAACTTCCTTCCTCCCAACCCTCATCATGGGCTTCAGCATAGCCAGGGCAACAAGCAGACTCCAACTCTGAGCACCACTGCATACTTCAGTGTAGCCCCAGGGAACTCTAGAAATACCCCACTGGACTCAGCATTCACCAGGTACCACCATTAGATTCTCTATGGTATCCAGCAGCACCAGTCACACCCCACCCCATCCCCTCAACACAGCACCAGATAGTACCCCAGGAGTCTCAGGGCAACATCAGTGGAGCATGATGAAGAAGCCTGAGACAGTGTCCATTTGACTTTGGGAAAAGACCTCAAATTTAAAAGAAGGGAAAAAGAAAAAAAAAAGAGCCAAACAACAACAACAAAAAGAGCCCAACCATGAGAAAATTGTTATGGTGACAGGGAAGATCAAGACACAACCTTGGAAGAAGACAACAATGTCAAAATACCTAGGGGTATAACACCAAAGAAAAATGAGAAGTTATTTGAAGCCCAGAAAGAACTCAAAGAGAAAATAAAAAAGGAGGTTAAAAATCATATATGAGAGGTAGAAGAAAAATTGAGAAAAGAAATGAGAGTCAGGGAA
The DNA here is from genome assembly GCA_011680675.1 of Gymnobelideus leadbeateri. Classification (NCBI taxonomy): domain Eukaryota; kingdom Metazoa; phylum Chordata; class Mammalia; order Diprotodontia; family Petauridae; genus Gymnobelideus; species Gymnobelideus leadbeateri. The sequence continues at coordinate 408,937 of WOXC01004650.1, forward strand.
GAGAATTATGATTAATAATCAACATCTTGGGAAAAGAAAACAACTGCTTAAAAAGAAGAATTGGCCAAATGGAAAAGGAAGTATAAAAGCTAACTGGGGAAAACAACTTTTTAAAATTTATGATTGGATAAGTGGAAGCTAATGACTTCATGAGACATCAAGAATCAATTAAACAAATTCAAGGAGTGAAAAAATAGAAGAAAATGTAACATACCTCATGGGGAAAACAACTGACCTAGACAATAGATTCAGGAAAGACAATGTCAGAATCATTGGATTACCTGAAAGCTATAATCAAAAGGAGAAGCTGGACAGCAACTTTCAAGAAATTGTTAAGGAAAACTGCCCTGACATCCTGGAGTCAGAGGACAAAATAGGCATTGAAAGAATCCACCCATCATCTCAAGAAAGAGATTCAAAAATAAAAAAAATTTAAGGAGGATTATAGCCAAATTACAGAACTATAAGGTCAAGGAAAAAATATTAAAAGTGGCCAGAAAGAAACAATTCAAATGTTGGGAAACCACAATCAGGGTTACTCAGGATTTAGCAGCTTTAACCTTAAAGGATCAGAGGTCATAGAGCCTATTTTGGAAGGCAAAGGAGCTAGGACTACAACTAAGAATCATCTACCCAGCAAAATTAAGCATAATATTCCAAGGGGGGGAAAAGGTCATTCAATGAAATAGAAGGATTTGAAGCTTTCATAAGGAGAAGATCAGAACTGAACAAAAAAAAATTTTTTGATCTCCAATGTCAAGACCCAAGAGATGCCTAAAAAGGAAAAAAAAAGAAAGCATAAGGGATTCAGTGGAGCTGAATGGTTTATATCCCCCCATAGGAAGATGATACTTGTAATTCTTAAAAATTGTATTACTAATAGTACATCTAGATGGAATATACAATAGACAGAAGGTATGGGTATAAGGTGAATTGGGGGGAATGATAAAAATAATTAAAGGTTGAGAAAGAGGAGTATGAGTGCAGAAAGAAGGGATGGGAGATGGGATGGTGGGTGATGGACATTGCTTGAACCTTGCTCTCATCAGTGTTGGCTCAAAGAGGTAATGATATATGTAATCAGTTGAATATAGAACTCTATCTTGCCAGATATAATTATATTGAAGTGACATTAGTTTGGAACTTTGTGCCAGGGTCTAGGTCTGTTCCTTTTGAATGGTGTGATTAGGTCCAGTTTTGCCCTTTCCGCAATTTCTGTAATTTCTTCTCTCAGATTTCTCTTATTTGGTAATAATTGGCAATTCTCATGTTCTCTGAAATATTCCTGTTCAGAACTTCTGTGTTTAGGTCTCCTACTACCCAGGGTATCTTTGTCAGACCACATTGATGGTTTCAGACCTCCTGGAGAATCTTTAATTACAGTACTGTTTTTTTTAGCCACTACTTCAGTCAGAATACTGGAAGATTTTTGGTCTGCCTAAGTGAGTTCAACTGACTTCTCTGGTAGAATCCATCTCTCAATTTAAATAGTCTCTTATATAACCTTGATGAAGAGAATTTACTATTTTTTCTCTTTTAATTACTTGATTATTATTTTATCTGGAATCCTTTGTAGATTTACATAAGATTGTATATGGTTGACATAAGCTTCTCTATGACCTTTCTCACTGATATTTTGATCACAAGCCTGGGTATGAATTAAAAAATAAAACAAAACAAACAAAAACCACCCAACAACCTTGCAGTGATGATGTAATGATAACTTTAAGTGAATGAGGGGAAATTAAAGCTTTTCAAGAAAGTATGTATTTATAGGGAAATGAAGGAGATGTAAGGCATACATGCTGAAGTTGGAATTATAAGAAGTCAAGAGGTATGAAGCTAGAGGTCATAGGTTTGATAATACAAGAGAAAAGTAGTAAAAGATAAGCTATTTAAAACATTTTCCAGTTTTTGAGGCAAACTATCCTGTGCAATGCAAAGAAAGAAGATAAGTAAATCTTTTTATCCGATTACTATCTATTAGAATGGGGGGGGGGGGGCTGGGGAAGAGAGAGAAAACATGGAGAAGAAGGAAATATATGGAAGCAGCATGATGATTTTTGTTAAAGAGAGAGTTAAAGAAACAGGAATCACTTCAAATTAAATGACAAAATGAGAAGGCAGGGAAATTTGAAGTATATAGAAAACTGTTGGTAATTTCAAGGAAATGATAATAAAAATATTTCAGGGAAGTCATTCTAATAAATGATGACTAAGTTTGCAATAGTTGAGAAGAGCAATTGGAAAATGAAACATGTTGAATGATAAAATTTGGCATGTTTAAACTACCTATTATGAAATAAAATTGGCTAAGTGTTCAAGGGAATATGTAGTTTTGTTTTATGTTTTTTGTTTTTGGCATGAAACTGAAATTTTGTCACCTATCCTTAGTCACTCTTTGCATTGTGCTCTCATATTGACTTGACTATGGAATGTTGGGGAGGGAGGAATGTAGAATAAATCTGGAAATGTACCTATGTAAAGTATAAATCCTGAAGATCTTTAGGTGTCAAATGGAGGAGTTTATATTTTATCCTAGAGCTAATAGGGAATCAATGGATTTTGTGGCATGACCTGCCTAAATCCTTTCCTGAAAAGGTTTCATTTTCCCCAACCCTGTATTAGGCTTTATTAAGCCCAGTATTCATTACATCGTCCCTGCTATGCTTTTATTTTAATTAATCTTTAAGAAATCACTTTGGCAGCTATATGGAGGGTGCACTGGAGTCATTGAGAGATTTAAAGCAAGGAGCCCAATGAGGAGTCATTGCAATATTTCAAACAAAATGAGGGCCTGAGGTAGGGTGGTGTCTGTGTGAGTGTAGAAGAAATAGATGTTAGACAAGTGGAAGTATAAAGTTTGTTCCTTTCATGTCTGGAGACCTTATTTAATGAAAGGAGAAGGAAAAACAGCCTTTAGAGATAAGTATTTAGAAAAAACCAAAAATTTTTGAGATGACTTTAGAGAAAGAAGTACTTACTGAAAGCAAAAATGGACAAAGTCTCTTGTTTTCTAGCAGGTAATTTACATATGATTATTACGACTATATGTGAATAGAAGGGAGTGGACAGATATATGAGATGTCTCAGCAGTTAAGTGGCTTAGTGGATAGAGCTCTCATCCTGGAATCAGGAAGACCTGAGTTCAAATCTGCCCTGTGACACATACTAGCTGTGTGACTCTGGGCAAGTCACTTAACCTGTTTGCCTCAATTTCCTCAACTGTTAAATAGGGATAATAGCAGCCACTGAATCAGGGTCATTATGAGGATCAAATGAGATAATAATAGGAAAGAACTTAGCCTAGTACTTGGCACCATAGTACATACTATATAAATGTTAGCTATGACAGTTATTGTTATTATCATAATTATTGAAATGTCAAAATTTAGCCCTAGTAATGATAGTTATGGTCACCAAGGAACTGGGAGGCCAGAGTGCTTGAGGAAACATCAATATATGTTTCAATACCCTAGTATAAAAATAGGAATTGATGTGCAAAAGAAGTCTGTGAGTCAGAAAGTGAATTACTTTGTGAAAGGAGAGGGAATGATCCAGGGGCTAGTAAATAACTTACTAGCATCTGGATTGGAAGATAAATTTATATAGATCAACCACAAAGGAAGAGCTGATGATGATTCTTTTGAAGTTCAAAGAGGAATGCCACTTTCAGGAAGGACTTGTTTTTTTAGAGGATTCACTCCATTTTGCTTATAACTTGATGTTAGAGGTTTGATAATAATAATTAATATTTATATAGTGCTTTAAGATTTATATACTTCTCTTTATATACTTTCTCTTTGTCTCTGCTTCTCTCTCTTGGTATACATCTATCTATCTATCTATCTATCTATCTATCTATCTATCTATCCATCTATTTATCTATCTGCCTGTCTGTCTGTATATCTATCTGTCTACAAAATATGCACATATATCATCTCTATCCATATCCATATCCTCACAAAAACCCTGTAAGATAAGGTACTACTATTATATTCATTTTACAGATAAGGAAACTGAGGCTGAGAAAATTAAGCCATTTACTGGGGAATATACAATTAAATGCCTAAGGCAGGATTTGAACTCAGACTTCCTCACTGCAGGTGCAGCACACTTTCCACCACACCTACTAGCTGCTCCAAATATGAGCATCTTTATATAAACTCATAGCTTAGTCAATTTCAAGGCATTTGACTCCCTTAATTTCTAAAAATTAAGATTCCTAAGTTACTGTCATCCATAGTAATATACGTGACTTAACCTATTTTCAAATAACCATCTCCTCAACAAGAACAATGGATGCTTCTGGAATTTAAAGCATGTGTTGTTTTGTTTTTTAAAGTAGGTTACTAATACAATCTTACTGTTACTTTATAATGCCTTGGGAATGACCTTGTAAGCTAGAAGGCTATGCCATTGAAATATAAGCTCTGGAAAATTCTATCAAGCTGGAAAAGCTTTGAGGAGAGGCTTGTTTATTTCTTTTTAAGTTGTAAACGTTGGTTTTTTTCCCTCTTTTTTCTCAGTTTTAGTCAAATAAAATCAGTCTTCCTGTCCTCCCTATCAAAATCTTGTTTGTTTTATATTTTTCCTATGTTTTTTTCTGTTTTCTTTTTCTCTTGTTTTCTTCATTAATTCTCTATCTTTTCTGTCTATCCCAGACAGTTATTCTTTGACTTATTCTTATACTTCCTTAATTTCTGTATTTCATGCAGGATTAAATGTTCTAAAATACCTATTTTGAGTTCTCTCTTCTTTTTTTTTGGGAGGGCAATTGGGGTCAAGTAACTTGCCCAAGGTCAGACGGCTAGGTTTTTTGTTTGTGTGTGTTAAGTGTCTGAGGCCAGATCCGAACTCAGGTCCTTCTGACTCCAGGGCCAGCGCTCTACTCACTGTGCCACCTTGAGTTCTCTCTTCTAAACAGTCCCTATGTTATTGCATTGTAGATCTTGCTCCCCTATACCTTTTTTACTGTTATATCTCACTCTTATAGGTACCAATTCCTGGGGGATAGAGTGAGGATAGAAATATCACCCCAAGGTAGAAATAGTTCCCTCAGGACTTAGGATTCGTCTTTTCCTGAGACAGGATATTGTCCATCTAGACATAATACCCTCTTAGAAGTATGGCCTCTGTTTTAGCACCAAATCCCTGCAGACTGTACCCATTGTAAATTCCCTTTTTGTTACAGTCTATTTCTCTGTCTTGCCATGGGAGATGTATCCCCCTTTCTTTGTTCTTTTCTCAATCTCCCTTTGTCATCTCATCCATTCTCCTGTGGAGAGATATAGGAGTTATTTTCCCAAGATTGTTTATGATTGCTTTGATTATGATACTTCACATCTTTCTTCTACCTCTCACTTTCCTCTTATGTTTCTTCTGATTCTGCAATTTTGTCCCCGAAATTACTTTGATCACACTTATGGAGGTGTTATGAGGTTTAGTATCTGGTGTTTAAAATCTGTTCCTCCACCATCACTTCTGTTTAAGTTCCATTTTCAACCTTGTCTCCTTGTGTACTTAGGAAAGAAATCTCTTAATCTTCTGTGGTTTTAAAACCCCATAGGTGTTTTTTCTTTCTAGCTCCCCTCCCTGGCCTTCTTTTTCCTGGGGAAATTAATTTCATCCTCATATCTTCCTTGGTTGTTTTATTTATTTACCTTTATTATATTTCTGCTGTTTGAAATATTTACAAATAATAATTTGTTGCTATTAGGAATGCTTCAAATACATGTCTTTTATTGAAGACATTTTTTTTCCATTGATGATTAAGCTTGGGTTTGAAAGGTATATCACCTTAGGTTGCATCTTGAGCTCATTTGCTCTTTAGTACACATTATTCCATTCTCCTTTGTGATTTCTGGATGGTGCAGAACAGTCTTGTGTTATTCAAATATCCTTTCCTTTACATTTGACTGTCTTTTTCCTGATACTAAAATAATAAGTTTCCCCCCTTACGTAAGTAATATATAATTTTTCTTTATAGTCTGCATTGTAGCAGAATGCATATCCTTCAGTCCTCACCCAGATACAGGTACTTTTATTGTAAGGAAGTTGGTGGTGGAAAAGAAATTCTACAGATTTAGATGAGTATATCCCTCATCTAAAATCACCCACTGAACTATTCTTGTCATCTGTCACATGTACTGCATTTGTTTTTCTTCTGTGTTCTGGCTGGCTATAATTCACCTCCTTTGATTATTTCCCCTGAGTTGGACATTGGGTTTTGCTTTTCCTTTTTAGTGGCATAGAGGCTATGCTTACCAATAGAACTATTCATTTTAAGATCTTTTGTTGCTAAAAGTTGGAGGATTGAGTAAGAGAGCCAGTTCACTTCTCTACCCCTTGCAACTAGAACTTAAATACTAATATCCATGTTTGGAGAGGTGAATCACCTGGTTGATTGCCAGGTGAAATTTTTGTTCATAGCAATTTACGAAGAACATTATTAAGACATGAAAGAGCTGTGACCTATGGCACAGCAATGAAACTGCGGGTATTTTGGTAATTTAAAATATTAAAAATAGTTTTAGGAGAAGGTATGGGAAAGAGCAGATTGGAGGAAGCGATATCTTGTGGGACTGCTATTCCGGGAGGTTGGGTAGGGGAATAACGGGGGGAAAATGATTGTAACTCAAAATCTGGCGGAAATAAATGATGTAAAACAGAAGTTAATAAAGCATTTGTTTAATAAAAAAAATTAGATTTAAAAAAAAAGAAATCCTGGACTAGAGGGTCTCAGAGGTTTTTTCAAGCTATAGTTCTAAGGTCCCATGATCCTCTAGTTTGAGAGTTTGGTAGTCTGCCAAAACCTAAGGACTCTTTTTCAGGATAATGTTTTTAAATGCATAAAATAAAATCCATAAACTTAAAAAATAGTTTTAAAAAGTCTCTAATTTCCTTCTCAAGAATTGCTATTTTTGCTACCCAGCCTTGGGGCAACTAGAGGGATAAAATGCTGGGTTTGGAGTCAGGAAGACTCATCTTCTTGAGTTCAAATGTGGCCTCAGACACTTAACACAAAATCAGCCGTGTGACCTTGGGCCAGTCACTTAACCCCAATTGCCCTGCTCTGCCCTCCCCCCTCAGGAAAAAAAAAAGAAAATGAGCTGGAGGAGAAAATGGCAAACAACTCCAGTAGCTTTGCCAAGAAAATCCCAAATGAGGTTATAAAGAGTTGGACACAACTGAAGTAACTGAACAACAACAGTCCTAGCTCTAGCTTGGGGAGGGAACCAATCAGAAACCAATAAAAGTCTTGTTAGCAAATGTTAGCCTCCTTAGGATCAAAAGAGGATATTTTTTCAGTTCCTCCATCTCTGCTCCCTGAGAGTTTGCAGCTTTATACTCATTATTTGGTCTTTTGTTAAGAGGCAACAGTTTTCTACTGAGGTTGAAAGATTTCATATTTCCATCTTTATACTGTATGCCCACACACAAGTGAAATACAGAACATAGGTGGAAAAGTTCTAAGAAGATACATGGAATTTAGATTAATGCCAAAAATCACCTTAAGAAAAATTTTAAGAATCAGATTTATGTCTAATATAGAATATGGCTTCAAGGATGAAGCTGGCAGACAGAAATTTTAGCTTTTCAAAAGAGAATAGTTTCCCAGTATTTTATAGTTCAACAGGGACCGTAGCGATCATATCAGTAAGCATTCTTATTTTAGAGAGATAAATTTGAGATCCAGAGTATTCAACAGATTTCCCAAGGCCCCTCAATTACTGGCAAAGCTTATTCATTTGTGACCTCATTTTGTTGCCTAGGATATTGTGTTTTTGAATGTATGGATTTTAGTAGCCTTCCATTTCAATGTGAGTCAACATTGTAATGTGGAAACAAACAAGAATACAAAACCTCCACACCAATAAAACAAAACAAAACAAATTAGGCTGCGTAATTCCCAATCATTTGTTTCTGTTGTTCATTCATTTCAGATGGACTCTTCATTTGGGGTCTTCTTGTCAAAGATACCAGAGTGGTTTGCCATTTTCACCTCCAGTTCATTTTATATATAAGGAAACTGAAGCAAACAGGGTTAAGTGACTTTCCCAGGATCACACAGCTAATAAGTATCTGAGGCTAGATTTGAACTCAGGAAGATGAGTTTTCTTGACTAGTCTATCCACTGCCATTTGCCTGCCTCCAGGCTATATAATAGTAATCAGAACAAGATAGGTTATAGTCCTTCATAAGATCACATTGAAAGTTTTCTATTCAGTTGTAGACATCACTTTTAAAAGAGACATTGACAAATTAGATTACATTCAGAATAGGGGAACCAAGATGGTAAGGTTTATGTAAGTTACGCTATTCAAGGGTCAGTTAAAAACATTAGGGATGTTCATTTGTCCAGTTTTCCAACCTCAAGGTTATCTTTTTACTCCTCACTTTTCATCATTCCATATATCCAATCAATTATGTCCTCTGTTCCTATTCATGAATGGTGCTGGAGAAAGTTATGTAACTGATTTGAGTCTATGAATTAATATTATCTCTTCTCAATTGGGCCATCATTGCTAAGAATTAATTCATTTATTCCTCCCTAATTGATTCCCTATCTCATTCTCCAGAAAAGCTGTTCCAAGCCTTCACTTCTTTCCTCAAACATCCCATGACTCTTACTTCCCCACTCTCAGATGAAAGCCTTATTTTATATTACTGAGAAAACAGAGTCCTTTTGCTGTGGCCATTCAAAACACTTAACACCATCTCCCATCCTTTCCTATTTTAATCCAGTCTCTCAAAAGAAGTAGCCCTTCTTGTTGTCAGGGTGAACTCCTTTACACGTGACCTTGATCTACTTTTGTATACTTCAATAGCTTGATGCCACAAATCATACCACTTTTCACTAATCTTCAATCTCTCCTTGTTTACTTGTTCCTCCCTTGCTCCCTACAACAATGTCCAAGACTAACCCATTCTAAAAATTAAGCAACCTCCCCCCCCCCAAGAGAAAAAAGGAAGATCACTAGATTTTATCGTCTTCTTAGATTGTTGTCCTATAGCCCTATTTCTTTGTAGAGGAAAATTCCAAGGAAGATCTTCTTTCTATTCACTGCTTCCTCTTCTCCTTTTTACTCAATGTTCAGACCCGGACAGTCTGTCTTCTACCCTCATTGTTCAACTGAAACTGTTGTCTCCAAAGTTACCTTTTAATTGCCCAAACTGCCAATCTTTTAGTAATTATCTTCCTTCTTGATATCTCCTCAGCACTTGACCACACCCTCTTGTCCTGGATACTCTTCCTTCTCTGTGATTTTATGCCAGTACTCTTGATTATCCTTGAAACTGAGTTCAAATATAGCCTCATGTACTTGCTAGCTATGTGACTCTAAGCAAATCATATAACCTCTGTCTGTCTTAGTTTCCTCAATAATGACAATAATAATAACACCTGCAACATAGTTGGTTTTGTGTGTGTGAGGATTAAATGAAATATTTGTGAGGTGCTTAGCATGGTGCCTTGCACATAGTAGGCACTTAATAAATGCTTATTTTCTCTTTTTCTTCACTTCTTTCTACCTGTCTGACTCACCCTTTTTTGCCTCTTTTGCAAGCTACTTGTTACTATCTATTTATGGGTAAACTGAGAGGCTCTGTCCTGGGTCATCTTTTTGTCTTTCTCTTGGTGGCCTATCTGAAGCTATGTATCTGTATACATAACTACAAATCTTTAGATCTAGCTTCTATCTCTCTTCTGAGTTTCAATCCCATATCACTGTCTGTCTAACAGGAAGTTCCATAAACACCTCATATTCAATTTATCCTTAACAGAACTCATTATCTTTTTGTTCTAAACCCATCCCCTTCTGAATGTTTTTCCATTCTGTTGAGGGAACCACTGTCCTAGTGTTTCGCGTCTGCAACCTCAGGATTATATTTGCTTCCCCTATCTCCCTAACCTCACATATCTAATCAGATGCCAAACCTTGCCGTTTCTACTTCCACAGTATCTTTCACATGACCACTTTAATTCAGGTCTTCATCAGTTCTAACTTGAACTACTGAAATAGCTTCCTACCTGGACTCTCTAACTAATCTCTTCTCACTCCAATCCATCTTCTACACAGCTGACAAAATCATTTTCTGTAAGCACAGATATGCCCATGTCATTTTCCTACTTGGGGGCCCCTCTGTGGCTTATAGGGCCAAATACAAAATCGTCTGTTTGACCTTTAAAGTCTTTCACAACATGATTCCAACCCATTTTTCCTCTTTTATGATATATTACTTCCCTTCATGTTTTTCAGATCAGTCGGGTCATCTTTTTTGCTGTTTCTCACACATGGAACTCCATCTCCTGTCTCTGTACCTTTTCTCTGATTGTTCACTATTTCTGAATGCACTTCCTCCTCACCTCTACACTTCCTCATTTCTAACTCTTAGAATTGTTTATTTCCTTCAAAACAGATCAAGCAATATTTTCTTTATAAAATCTTTTCTGGTTGCCTCATCTGCTAGGACTGGTGGGGAGTGTTTGATAAGAAAAAGTCTTGTAATTGGGGAGTGAGGGGTGAGGGAAGAGTGAGAATGGTAGATCAGAACTGATTTCATGTAAAAGTTGGTATTTCATCTGAATTTTTAAGGAAATAGTATCCAAAGATTTTTCTACATTAATATGTTTATAGACATATCAATCAGTCAGTCAATAGGCATTTATTAAGGACATATGATGTGCTAGGTAGGCATTTTGCTAAATTCTGGGGATGCAAAGAAAGATGGGAAAAAAGTACCTCTCTTAGAGGAGCTTTATTCTCATTGGTTAGAAAATATGCAAAGAACTAGTTATATACAAGATCTATCTGTCTGTCTGTCTATCAATCTGTCTAGCTATCTATCATATTTCTGTCTATACTTATTCCTATGTCTATGCCTATACAAAATGAATTCCTGAGGGTAATAGTGTTACATAAGGCCCTGTTCACCTTGGCGGTAGTGGTGTTATGAGGTGATCAGCAATGCTTTCCTATTCCCAAAAGCACAGGGGGAAGCAGATTTGGAATTATTAAATTTATCTAGTCACTCTGGGTCACTTTCAAGCTGCCTCTGGGAGGTCGATATTTGCCTCTCCTGCATAAGTTAACATCTCTGTCTAAGGGAAATGATTGAAGCAAACATCTGTTTAAAACTGATAATCAAGAAGAGGTCAAGGATTCTGATTCATAATTTATCTTCTTGTTATTTTGTTTTTAGAAGGGTAACTTTAAATACTTGAAAACAGAAAACTATTTTGAACTAACATCCTCAGCTGACTGTTTTGAATAATTACTTAGCACAAGCATTTGCTAACGTTCAGAATGTTTTCTGGGACATGAACGGGGCTGTGCTTAAAATAGTTTGAAGGCTTCTGGGGCCACTTTATGCTAAGAGCAGTGATCTGTTACCTGCACTAAAGAAGAATCAGATGTCATGTTCTATACAAGGTTAACAAACAACCATCTAGTACCTTGAGAGTTGCCTGAGCTCTGTGCCCAGTGTTCTCCAGGCTCCAGAGAGCTCTCTCTGTAATGGCATATGTAAAATAGAGGTGATTAAAAACAGCCTTTCTTTTCTTGAGGTTTTAGGTCTGTCTCTGTCTTCTTTGTCATTGTGAAGAAACTCCTGCCATTTGACGTCAGTCATGACCTCTTCCTTGAGTGGCCAAATTGTTTTCTCATTACCAAGGCAACTGGGAATAAAGAGGAGCAATTGAGAAACAAATCTGAAAGCCCTGTGAAGGTTTGTATACTTGAATATGGAAAATCTGGAACTGTTTCTTTTATCTTCCCCTCTGATACACACTTTCTTTAGTATACTTACGCTCAGATTATAGTTAGATAATGAATGGTTGGTTCACAAATCACAGCATTAAATACTTATGTTTTGTGTCCTGATTATGGAGAAAATATGGGCCTAAAAAGAAAAGGCAAGTCAGCATCAATCAAGGTTGACCTTGTTTGTCTTGCAAGCACAAGCAGAACAAACATTTATCAAGCACCTACATACAATATGCTGGGCACTGTCCTAAGCATTTTTACAATATTATCTCATTTGATCCTTGCAACAACCCTGGAAGGTTGGTGCTATTATTATCCCCATTTTATAGTTGAAAATACTGAGGCATACAGAGATTAAGGGACACAGCTAGGCCAAACTTGAACTCCTATCTTCCTGACTAGTTCTGAGGTTCCATACCCTTCACCATTTCGCTGCCTCTGTGCTTAGACTATGTAAATCACACTAATGACAGATACAGTAAGCATTCATTCAATAGAATTTACTAAGATATATCTTCAGAGTGCTGTGCTAGACACTAGGGACATACCAGGTTTAGATATTACATAGTGTCTTGTGGCTTTTTTCTCCCCACTTAATATCTGATTCCTGTTTTGGGGATTATTTGGTTGGCTTGTGGTTGTTCCTCTTTTAAGTCAAGAATCTGAAGTTGCTCACAGTTTAATCTCAATGTACTGAATATACAACTATAACTACTGAAGGGTGATAGGGACTTTGCCTCAAGGTACTACATGTAGGGGACAAGAAGAGCAGCCTCTTAGCAATATAGAAACGGTGGCCTAGGGTTAATTGATTAATTAATAAGAGAAATGTTAAAGTTTTATTAACTAATGTGAAAATCTTGATTAAGACCCTTGATTACATTAGAACCCCTAATGAGAATGAATAAGGAGGCCAATTGTGGTGACTCACACCTTGACTATTATCACTGCTTCTGGGAGAGGCTGAAGTTGGTGATCCCTGTTCTGAGCAGCAGTAGGGCTAAAGTCCATGGAACATCCACAATAAATTTATTTCAAATATGGTGAGCCCATGATGATGGAGAGAGGAGAGGGGAACTGGTGTACCTCAGGTGGGCAAGTCTGACCTAGACTGGAAAAGCAGAGCAGGTCAAAAACTCTTGTTCATATCAGGATTGAGACTGGGCCCTGTGAATGGCTGCCGTACTTCCTGTCCTGGCAACCTAGGGATGCCCAGTCTCAAAATAATGAACAAATAAAAAAACAATAAAAAGAAAATCAACAAGGAAAAGGAGGTAACAGAATAGCAAATAGCAAGAAAAGTACAACGTTGTACTCTGTTGAGAAGGCTACAAAAGTATAAACCACAACCTCTGTCCATAAGGCACATGTTTCAATGGGGAAAATAAGACACATATACACACATGAAATGTTAAAGAAGCCTAAGATAGGTGTGTGTGTTTGTGTGTGTGTGTATACACATATAAACATACTATATACACACACATATTTGTGCTTGTGTGTATGTATATGTACACACATGTATATACATATGTGAGTATGTATTCGAGTGAATAAATGTTACAGGCAATGCGTATTCCAATGTCATTATCATTTCCATTTATCTTTACTTTTTATCTCTATTTGTGCCTTGTAATCCTTATGCTTTTCTATTAAACTTTCTCCTCAACTTTAGTCTTTAATCAAATTGCCTACACTTTCCCTTATCACAAAAAATGAAGGGGAAAAAAAGCAAAGTATAAATAGGTTTGTTTTCTGATGGATTTAAAGGTAGCTAGATATCTAAAATAAAATAGAATGGCTCTAGAGTGATACCATTTTTACCTGTCATTATCGCCATTCTAGCTGACAGCAGCTTGATGCTAAAATGGAGTCTAGGACAATGGCCTGAGTTTGCCATCAACTTCATACTTGGATTCTTTTTTGTTGAGATAGCACTAGCTATATTCCAGCTGAAGTGTGGTGATTGGATCTGGACTATTATACATTAAATGCCACTAAAAGCTATTAATATGTGGTATAATGGAGCAGGCAGAGTTGTCAGAAAATGTAACTACTTTACACATCATTGTAAATTGTTTTCCAGGCTAAGCTGTCTTCCCTTCAGCCCTGCAAACATTCAGAACTGGGGAAAAAAAAAGATTTCTCTTGAATACTTAACCATAAAAGTAAATGAGATTGCTTTAGACTGCTCAGTTAACACTAGAGTCATCCACACATGGAAATTATTACCTACCCTGTGTTTGTTCAAATGTTGGTAAATGCTGTTTTGCTTACTCTGCTGTCTGTTAGAATAGCTCCTCTCCTATTGTGAAACAGAGTGAACCACTCAATACCCTTCAGCATCATTTATATAACGCGCCCCCCCGCAACACAAGAGCCTTTGCTCTATACCAATGCTCTATACCATTTTTTTTATTTTATGTTTTCACTCTAATTTATAGCTTTGTTGTGTTTTGTAGCCTGATTATATTTTTCTTGAAATGGTCTCATATTGCCATGAGGGCCACACTGTGAGGGAGCTATAGCATATGAAGGTTAGCTCTTAGATAAATCTTTGAAATACATGAGGAAAATAAACTCTATCCATTCAGGGAAGGATTTTAAGCAGGCAGATTGGTTTGGCTCATGTTGTTTTCCCATCTGGAATGCACCCCCCACCCTTACAAATATTTCCCATGTATCTGGGCCTAGCTTAAGTATCACACTCTCAATGAAGTCTTTCTTGATTACTTTGGCCCACATTAATCCATCCTTTCCCCCTTCTCAGAACAATTATAACATTTTTAGTTTGAACCACACACACAAACCCTGAGTTATTACTGTCTATAGTATATATATATTTACATATATATATGTACACATACATATATATATATATATATATATATGTCTATATATTCTATAATTTATTCCCATGGGTAAGCTCTAATTCTGAAGAAGAGTTTAAGTTCTTTGAGGGCAGTGAATATTTTTTATATTTATTTAGGCTTCAGAGCTCCTATAATAGTTGCAGCATTTGTAGCAGGAGATCAAGAAATATTTGTTTTTGGATTGAGTGACCTCTCTGTTTTCTGTTCACTGAAGATGAGGTAAACAAGGTGAAGATTGGATGTTATTGGTTTACCCCCTATATATCACTAGCTATTTTTTAGATTGTTGGGTCAAATGGGATTTTCTTTTGCTTCAGACATCTTGACTGATGGTCTCTTGAAAGTGACTGTGGAAGTAAACCCCATCAGTATGTCATGAGTGTTCACATAGA
Organism: Gymnobelideus leadbeateri; assembly: GCA_011680675.1. NCBI lineage: Eukaryota > Metazoa > Chordata > Mammalia > Diprotodontia > Petauridae > Gymnobelideus > Gymnobelideus leadbeateri. The sequence goes on from WOXC01004650.1 coordinate 423,970, forward strand.
TATATTTCTCTAGTCAGAACCTTAACAGAAAAGGAGAACAATATTGTTCATTCTGTAAAGATGGATAGAGGTGGCAAAATTGCAAAATATATCTGATCTCCAGATTTGTTCTGAATCTGGATGTTGTGCTATTTTGTGATTGTAGTAGATGATTTTTGTTCTTGCCTCTGCAAAGCTTTCCAATATAGATGAACAGACTTGCCCATTATAATCAAATAAGATATTTGTAAAAGAATTTAGCACAGTATCTGGCACATAGTAGGCTCTTTTTCTTCTCTTTTGCTTCCATTGTGTTAACTCAATGTTACTCAAAGAATTTGGTATAGTGAAACAAATCCTCTGTTTCAGGAGATTGGGTTTCAGAACCTAGCTCTCCTACTTTGTGTCTTTGTGATAGTGGGTAGATCATCTGCTTTGAGCCTCTTATGTAAAATAAGGGATTTGAACTAGATAGGAAGCCCTTTGTAGATTTAAAAATCCCATGATCATTTTTGCTCTGCTGTCTACTTGTGTCACATGGACAAGTTCCGTAATCTTGGGAAATAGCTTAAATTCCATCATCCATCAATGGAGGAAGACCAAAGGAATTACAGATATGAGTGCTCAGAAAGCCACTTTGCTGAACTTACAGACAGACACTGGTCAATTATCTAGCTAGCTATAACTTATGAGCATCAGTATGACTTTCTGACACATCCTTGTATAAAAATAAGCATACTCTGAAGGAGGACCTGCTGACAGGGCACTTGATTTTCCATTCCCAAATGGTATCATGAATTTATTAAGCCTCATCACAGGATTATAAATTTTGAGATGAAAGAAGGTATCTCAGGCCATCTAGTTCAACCTTTTATTTTATGTATGAGGAAACTGAGCCACAGAGAAGTGAAGTAAATTGTCCAAGGTCATGGAGTGAATAGGCATCTGAAACAGGATTTGAACCCAGGCTCTTTGACTTCTGAGCTACTGTTTGTTCCATTGTACCTCACTGATTCTCTCAGTTTTCTAGGGTCTACTTTGAAAAGGAGAATGCAGTACCTTTGTGGCAATTTCAAGGTCAATTTTTCTTTTGTTTTTATCTTTTTAGCCTACCAGAGTGGTGACCAGCTATGTTCTACAGTAGGTTGAATGCTGGACTTGGAGTCATGAAGACTTGAGTTCAAATACTCCCTTTGATGCTAACTAGCTGTGTGACTCTGAACAAGTCATTTAACTGCTCTTAATCTTAGTTTCTTCTGTAAAATGGGGATAATAATTTTGTCTCCCTCAAAGGGTTGTTGTGAGTTTTAAATAATTGATGTAAAGCCCTGTAAGGCCAATGAAATACCCAAATATGCATGTGCATTTCCAGGGTAGATTCACAAAATATAATAAACTCTCTTCCTCAAAGGCAAGATCAAAATATTTATTTGGGACATCATTAGAATATCAGGAGGTAAGATTTAACAAGGTACTTATCACTAATCCTGGGAACTCTTAAACCTTCTTCCAGTCAGGCCTTCCCAAGAAAGCAAGTTCCTAGAGGCAAATTCCTCTCTCCACCCATTCAAGCTGCTTTTCTCTGTGCTCTGTGCTCCTCTGGGCCAGCTCCTCCCACTCAAAGCTTGCTTCTGTCTTATTTCCTCTGCCTACTCTCTTTGCTCATGTTCTCTCTCTGTCTCTGTCTCTGTCTGTCTCTCCTTGGGCAAGCTCCTCCCCCACAGGGCTCCATGTGACTCCATGTGTTAGGCCTATTAATGGGTGGGGAAAATCTTACTATTCTATTAATATTACAAGCCCTTTACAAACTTTAAACTTCTATACAAATGCTAGCTGTTATTGCTATTATTATTAGTGCAGTTACTTAATAAATAAAAATTTAGCTAACGTTGAAGGAAGGAAATAGCATTTATTTAATGCTTACTGTGTATCTGGCTTTGTGCTAAGTATTGACGATACAAATAAAAGTAAAAAGAAAGAGAATCCCTGCTCTCAAGGTACTTGCATTCTAATGGGGAAAACAGTACGGACAAGCTGAAAAATTGATAGGTGGTGGGATAGGGGAAAAGATATCTGGTGTGGGGGCCATGGTTTGAAATCTGGAAGTCAGGAATAGGGCTGGAATCAGAATGCAGGCTGGCTTTCTTGGTCCCTTCCACAGAGGTTCAAGGAAGAACTCATCAGTGGGAAAAGGGTACCTAAGGATAGACCTTATAAGCGGATATTCCAGAGAAACCTGTAGGGATATTTCAGTGTTCCAGGGCAAGACAACCCCAGCTGACGAGGGAAGTTCAGGGATAAGAAAGTGGCATAATCGTAGTTTTGAAGTCTAGAAGTCAGGAACAGGGACAGGAGGGAAATCTTGATTGCATATGTCTTTATACAGTGTCTCACATATAGTAAGCACTTAATAAGTGTTGGATTGAATTGAATTGAATTTCTCTAAAATTACAAGAATATTTGTCAGTCCATATACCTATTTTAAAAAATATTACAATCACCACTAACTCTCCAAGGAAAAGTTATTAGGTTATAGTGGCATTTGCTATTTTAATGCTTCCATGGATCTGCAATTTAATCATTGTAGGTTCTTTTTCCAGGAATGCCTATTAGAAACCATCTAAACCTTAGCTAACAGTCTTTGAGAGTTGTAGTTACTAAATAAAAAGTTATCACCTGGTGGCCAACTTTCTGATGATTCCAAATTTAGCTAGGATGGTTGTTGGGTGATAGACATGGTGCCCACTGCTGACCCAGGACTCTAAGCCATTCCAACTTGGTAGGACCCATCAGAACCTTCAAGATGTGGGCATAGCTCTTGTGAACCCAGGGTCACCATTGCATCCTGATGAGGCATCACTGTAGGCTTTTACTCTGAGAGTAAAATTAATGAGAAATGTATTTTCTCTTCCTCTTCATATCCAATCCTTTTTGAGGCTTTCAGTTGAATAATGCTAAAGAAATGCATTTTTATCATACTGTCCCTTACTCAAAACCTTATAAAGGACTTCCCATTGTTCAAACACTTCAGCCTCACTTTCACTTTGGCTGTCACTCTGTTGAGCCATATAAATTACTAGTGGCAGAGAGGCATATTGGATAGAGTGCTGGAGCTATAGTCAGAGGCATTTAGTTTTATATCCACTCTCTAATATTTACTAGATTTGTGACCTTGAGCAAGTCTCTTAACTTCAGTTTTCTCATCTGAAAATGGGAATGATAATACTTGTAATACCTTCAGGAATATTGTGAAGCTCAAAGGAGTGTAATGGATAGGGTGTCCCAAAAGTCTTAGTGCAGTTTTGAGTTATTAAGCTTAATATTTGAGCTAATAGATATTTAAACTACTTAGTTTAAAACTACACTTAGACTTTTGGGATCCCTTATATCATATCACCTGTGACTCCAAGAAGCTCTAGCATGTGCTGTGGTCATATACTGGTAAAACCTCAACAGAAGGGCTAAAACAGTTTGAGTGTAGCTAATAGATTTTAAACATCTAGTGGGATGCCTATGCCAAGCATGTAAAAAATTCGTTAGGTGGAATGAAAGGATGAGAACAATTTGTTCCAATGACCAGGAAGAAGACCACAGTGTGAGAGACCAAGAGCGTGCTGAATATGTACTTGTTGATTAATTATTTAGTTATCAAGATGATTTCTTTTCTCCCAATGCCCACCCAAAATGTTTTGCAACAACAAATAGTTGCATTCCAATAAGAGGGGGCCTCAAAGAGAGATGATTAGTTCTCCCTGTCCAGTAGAAACATAATGAGAAAATTTTGTTCATGAGGCAAAGGGTTGGGGTGAAGCAGGGAGTTAACAGTTCCCAGGGACAGGATGTCATGCCTAGGATAAGGTGAGGCTTCTATACTGTGGAAGGACTGGCTGCTCTTATGGAGGTGGGGGCTGCCGTTGGCATGAGAGAGTGTCACTTTAGGCTAACATTAGCAGTGCTGCTAATACTCATCTGTGATGCAGTCGTAGGTATAGATGGAAGGAAACTCACCCTGACACAGTACCGTTGGTAGTCTCTCAAGTTGGGGAAGCTTTGCCAGAGTCCAGTTTACCTCACCCTAGTTATGCTTCTGTTGCCCCCTGTCCCATAATAATAATTGTACTCTTCACATTTCATATGAAAATAATAAGAAGAAACTTTAATGTACATACCTGTAAAACAGTTCAGTGCCATTCTAGTAAAGCTGCTACAAAGTACATGCTGAAACTAGGCCATGTTTTCTTAGGGGTGTTCCCAGTGGATGCAAATAACCATGGTTATTACTTGATGTACAAAGAGGTCATTAACATAACTGGAGAACTGGGGAAGGAAACAAATAAATGAAAAAGAATTAGAAATAGTAACCAAAATATAATTTTAGTGGGGGTACTAGTTATTTATTCTTCCACATAAACAAAATAAATCTATTAGGAAGTGATAAGGAAATTTAAATGTTTCGGCTTCTTAACTTTGTGTCCTTGAACCAATGGTGTCTGTGGTAGACTAAGTGCCCTACTGTAAATCTGTGTTGACAGGGATATATTTAAACTAATAGATGAATAACACAAGTAAGGAAAACAAACCCTAGTTCTCTGGATCAGGGAATAGCTTTAGAACTAATGGTAACAGGAAAACACTGATCAAACACCAGCTGATTGATTTTTTCCCCTTGATTGGACTAAGCTGTGTGGCTGATGAGATTGTAACTCTTGGTGTTTTTTGGATTTTTTTCTCAATTGTGCTTTTCACTTATTAGACTTATTCATCACATCTCTCTACCCATTCCATATCCAGAAGTTCATTTGAAAGGTCTGCTGGAAAATTAAACAAACACCTACCTCTGAATAAACAGGGCATTTTGGTTTTCTTGGGACATACAGATTCTTGGCAAGAGAATATTGTTGTTTCAGCTACCAGTGAATCTGCTGCTACCTTTCTAGCACATGGCTTTCTTTGTAAGGGTACACTCCTGCAAGATTATTATTTCTTTCTTTTTTTTTTTTTTTTGCTTTTTGGAGGGCAATTGGGGTTAAGTAACTTGCCCAAGGTCACACGGCTAGGTTTTTTGTTTGTGTGTGCGTTAAGTGTCTGAGGCCGGATCCAAACTCAGGTCCTTCTGACTCGAGGGCCGACGCTCTACTCACTGTGCCACCTAGCCGCTCAAGATTCTTATTTCAGGAAATGTTTCATTTCTGGGGTGAAGCAAGGACATTTTGGTAGATAGAATGAAGACAAGGAAGGGAAAAATATGTATGTGCACAGATGGAAAAATATCCCAAATAATGGAGACAAAAGAAGATGGTTTTATTTGTCAATGAAGTTTTTAACTTTTTCCTCTGGAACACATTATTCTTATCTTTAATGATTTCTCATTCTTTGAAAACTTCCTTTATTTTCAGAGAAAGGTATGAGTCATAAGTACAGGTGTGCTGGAACCATCTTGAACCAGCTAATGAGAATTGATTGTTAAATTTTCAATGTGACAATTCAAACCTTGGAAATCAGTAATCAGAGGACTTGCTTTATTGTTTTGTTGATTGTCTAGACTTAACAAAGTGATAGAGAAGTTAATTATTGATATTATTCTTCAATCATTTTTAGTCACCCCCACTCTTTGAGACCTCAGTTGAGGTTTTCTTGGTAAAGGTACTGGAGTGGTTTGCCATTTCCTTCTCCAGTTCATTTTACAGATTGGTAAAATGAGGCAAACAGGGTTAAGTGACTTGCCCAGGGACACACAGCTAGTATGTGTGTGAGGTCAGATTTGAACTCAGGAAGATGAGTCTTCCTGACTCCAGGCCCAACACTCTATCTACTGTCCCACCTAGGTTCCACCTAGTTGACCCCAGAGATGTTAATAATGCAGGTTACACTTAAACATGATATGTGTGTGTGTTTCTGTCTGTGTGTATGTCTGTTTCTCTCTCCCTTTCTTGGCAGAACTGCTTGTTTGTCAGCATACCTTTGTACAAACCACATAGAATATTTTGGTTTCATATGTGCAGTGCCTGGTAGCATGTGACCCAGACAACATAATGTCATCACCATTTTTATATGAGGGCAGGTGGTATTATGCAGAATGGCGTCATTAAACAAGAAATTATGGAATATAATGTCTACCTTTCTCTAAAACTATGTATAGATCTTTACATGTTCCCTGTTGTTCATGAGATTGTCCATTAGGAAATAGGTAGGCTTATCTGTGAATGACCAGATTTGATCATGGCCAAATTAAATTAAACTGCTTATTTTGGTCTCACCCAAATTAAAAGAACTCTTTAAGTTCTTTAACTCTTCTAACTCTAAGACCATTTGAAAATAGGTGTTGTGTTTATATCTAGCCTCTCTCCCCTTTATTTTGCAAGGTTTTTGGACTGGCTCCATTTTTTATATATTGTTTTACAATTATACTCTTTTTTTCTATTTAAACAAATGCTTTATTAACTTCTGTTTTACATCATTCATTTCTGCCAGATTTTGAGTTACAATTATTCCCCCCGTTATTTCCCTACCCACCCTCCCAGAATAGTAGTCCCACAAGATAGCACTTCCTCCAATCTGCTCTCTCCCATACCTTCTCCCACACCCGCTTCGACCTCTCCATTAGAGGAAGGTGAATCTTTGTGTCCCAATGCCTGCACATCTTATCTCCCAATTATAAGCAAAAGAGTATTAATAATAGTATTTATATATATTTGAAATATTTAATCTTAAGACCTTGGATTTCAGATCCATTTCCTTCCTCCCTTGTCACCCATTCCCTCTGGGGAGATAATTAATTCAGTATATGTTGTACATGTCTAGGTATGCAAAACATTATCATAGTAGATATATTGTACAAGGCTGCTTATAATTCCCTCCCCCTCATCCCACCCCCCACCTGGTCCACTCCCCACTTGATCCTGTCCCTCTTCCATAGTGGGTACCTCCAACCTCCCCTCCCCCCAAGGATGCCCTCCCATCCATCATCCCTCCTCTCCTCCCCCTTCCCCCCATTCTGCTGTAGGCTGAGATGTCCCACCTAGTATGTATGTCATTCTCTCCCTGAAACAAATTCAATGATAATGTGCTTTCACCTTTTTGCCTTCCTATTCTCCCCCTCCCCTGCAACTACTTCCCCTTGCTTCCTCTACATGAGATAGTTTACCCCACCTTGTATCTCCCCATCTCTTCCTGCCACTTTCCTCTCTCACTTCACAACTTCACCCCTTGAGTATCCTCCCTTCCCAACAAATTCAACCTATGCCCTCTAAAAATGTATAACTGTAACCACATACACACACATTCACATATGTATTCATATGACCATACACCCTTATTCCATAATTCTCATAGTGAGAAATATTTCCTCAGTCACAGTTATTGTTTTTCCATATAGGAATGTAAATAGTTCAACTTTGATAAGTTCCTTTTGATTTCTTTTCCCTGATTACCTTCTCAGGCATCTCCTGCTTCTTGTGTCTGGATGTCAAATTTTCTATTCAATTCTGGTTTTTTCCTCAAGAGTGATTGAAAGTCCTGTATTCCACTGAATGACCATATTTTCCCTTGAAACAAAATACTCAGTTTTGCTGGGTAGGTGACCTTTGGGTTCATTCCCAGCTCTTTTGCCCTCTGGAATATCATATTCCATGCCCTTCAGTCCCTCAGTGTAGAAGCTGCCAGGTCCTGTGCTATTCTGATTGTGTTTCCACAATATTGAAATTGTTTCTTCCTGGCTGCTTGTAGTATTTTCTCCTTGATCTGGGGATTCTGGAACCTGGCTATAATATTCCTGGGAGTTTTCTTTTTGGGATCTTTTTCAGGAGGTGATCGGTGGATTCTTTCAACCTCTATTTTGCCCTCTGGATCTAAAACATCAGGGCAGTTTTCCTTGAGAATTTCTTGAAGGGTGATTTCTAGGTTCTTTCTTTGATCATGGCTTTCAGGTAGTCCAATAATTTTTAAATTGTCTCTCCTGGATCTATTTTCCAGGTCAGTGGTTTTTCCTATGAGATATTTCACATTGCCTTCTAATCTTTCATTTGTTTGGATCTGCTTAACAGCATCTTGATTTCTCATAAAGTCATTAGCTTCCATTTGCTCCAGTCTAACTCTGAAGGAATGAATCTCCTCAGTGAACTTTTGAGATTCTTTTTCCATCTGGCAAATTTGACTTTTTAAGGCATTCTTCTCCTCATTGCCCCTTTGGGCCTCCTTTGCCATTTGAGTTAGTCTATTTTTTAAGGTGTTGTTTTCCTCAGTCAGGCTGTTGACCCTCATTTCATATTTTTCCTGCATCCTTCTCATTTCTCTTTCCAATTTTTCCTCCACTTCTCTTATTTGATTTTTAAAGTCCTTCTTAAGGTCCTCTATGGCCTGCACCCCACTCATGTTTTCCCCTGGCGCTTTTGGAGCAGGACTTCTGACCTCACAGTCCTCTTCCCGCTCCATGCTTTGACCCTCCTTGCCCCCAAAGTAGGAGTCTAGGGATGCATTTTTCTGTTTAATTTGTTTCCTTTGCCTTGGCATGTTGCTGCTTAATTACTTGACTTTTGGGCTTGTTGCCACAGTATGTCTTTGCGGACAGATAGGGGAATTTTCATCCCGAACGCGTGGAAGGGCAACTTCCATTTCCTGGCAAGCTATAAACCCACCCACGACTTCCACCCCAGATCACAATCCAGATCCAGGGAGGTTAAAGCAAGAGTGATTACCCCCCAAGACTGATTGCTGGATTTCCCTACAGTTTGCAGGCCAGGAGCTGGAGCTGCCTCTGAAAACTACAATGGCGTGTCTCCTCAGTGGCTTTTAACCCCCAGGGGAGGAAGCCGACGGGTTCCCCAAATACTGGTCCCAAAGTCCATAGGGCACTAACCTCTCACTTTGTCCTAGGCATGTCTATGTTGATAATTCTGGAATCGCCACAACTGCTGGTGTTCTGGGATTCCTCCAGCTGCTTGCTGGCCCTGCCGCCCTGGGGCTCAAACCGCAACTCAGGCAGACTGGACCTGTGCTCAGCTCCCCACGCTCTGCACACTGTGCGCTGCTGGCTCCCAGAGCACTGTGCTGGTCCCTCCTGCAGGGCTGCTGGGCTGTCCTTAGTGGGAGGTTAGCTTCTCTGTGTCGTTCTGTGGGTGCTGAGGCTCCAGAAGTTGTTCAGAGTCCCCTTTTACATAGTTTGGAGGAAATCTGGGGGCAGAGTGGCTTGGATGAGCTGTTTCTACTATGCCATCTTGGCTCTGCCCCCCCTATACACTTTACTCTTAAGTGTTATTTAGTGATTTTGTTGATTATCTTATGCTATTCCATAAGTGTTATTAATTCATAAAATATTTATTGTCTTGTTTTAAGGCACTCTGAAAGACAAAAGAATGATTGAGGCATGGTCCTGCTGCTCAGAACTTTATAATCTACCATGGGCAGTAAGGTATCGTATCTACATAAGTTACATAAATAACTATAATACAATGCACTTCAATTCCAGATAATTCAACAAAGGCAGTATATGAGTGTGATATGCTACATAAGTAGTTCAAATAATAAGCAAAACTGTGGGATGCCTATTTCTAATTTCTGCTCCCCTGTTGTTTAATTTTCAGTTTTAAAGAATAATTTACAGGAACCAGAGAGTGCAGGCTCTATTATTTCATGAAAAGAAGACATTTGGGTGTTGATAGGAAAGGGTTCTAGTAATCAAGAAGCTATTCTTTGGATTTTGTCAAAATAATATAAAACAATTGAGATTAACATAAAGAATATTGCCCTGAGAAACATTGATTTATTGTCTTGCTTTTTGACTGTGGTTGAGTTACTTCAGCACCGTGTCTGGCACAGAATAAACCATGCCAAAGGAATAAATGCTTGTTGACCGACTGTGTCCATTTTTCAAAATGGAAATAAATGATAATATTTAAGCAGTAAGAGAACTGCTGTAAGAATAAATTAGATTAATATTTGCTGTCCTGAAGTCCTCTATAGGTCACACATATTGTGATTTAATTCTAAATTCTTTGTCTTATTAAATTTGAGCTCCAAATTTTAATGAAGACTCACAAAAAATATGTTTTCTTCACCTGAAGTAGGAAGCAGAGGCAGGCAACCTTAGTATGAATTTTATGAAAGTAGTTTTTGTTTGTTTGCTTTGAATTATTTTAAGCCAGTAAACTTGTAAGTTTATGTAAGTAACTTGTTTTGGGTGAGGATGGTTGGGGAGGGTAAGGCTGGTAGATTACTGGGGTTGAAGAGTTTTGAAATGAATAAAGTGTCTGTCAATTAGCTGTCTTCATTAAACAGGACACTAACATCATAAGCCTCTGCAAGTTGAAGGCTATTAGGCCACGAAAGTGGGACAAACCATCCTGGTTTGAAAAACAGAGGAAGTTAAAACTTCTGAGCCAATTAGTATTGGGATTGAAGCCAGTGAGTGGCTTCCCTATTTTCTGACTTGTGAGAAAGAGATGTCCAGTCTAAAAACAATCAAAACAAAAGAAAAAATCCCTGCTACCCACTAGTCATTCTAACTAGTGGTGGTGGCATAAAATGAGCAAGACTAGTTATTCCTTCTTTTTGGCCTTTACCCTTGTGTGGGTAGTACTTCATTCCTAGGTCTTCTTCCAGGCCTGTGATTTTTCTCTATAATCAATCCCCTTTGGGGTATGGGGCTTTCTTTTAAATTTATTGTAGCAGAAATAATGGGAAGAGGGGCGGCTAGGTGGCGCAGTGAGTAAGAGCGCCGGCCTCGGAGTTGGGATGACCCGAGATCGAATCCGGCCTCAGAAAATGAGCACCCACACAGAAATAATGACTAGCTGTGTAACCTTGAGCAAGTTACTTAACCCCAATTGCTTAAAAAAAAATTAAAATTAAAATAAAAAAAAAGAAATAATGGGAAGATAAGCTGCTTAAGGCAAATATCCCAGACAAGGCTGACTCTAGTTTATTTATGAACTTTGCCCTACTATAAACCTTTGGGTCCATTTGTGCCTAAGTAGTGGTCTGGCTTCACTTATCCTCTCCTTTTGGGTAGCTTTAAACTATATGTATCAACAAAACCATTTTTGTTCATCTCAAGTCCTCTGTATGGTGGATACAAATGAGTACAATATACGCTTTGCTTCTCTTTAGGGAGCTTAGAATTTAGTTGTAGAGTAAAAAAGCATAAGCAAAAATAGTTAAGAAATTTTATATGAGGGGCAGCTAGGTGGCTCAGTGAGTAGAGTGCTGGCCCTGGAGTCAGAAGAACCTGAGTTCGGATCCAGCCTCAGACACTTAATCCACACAAACAAAAAAACCTAGCCGTGTGACCTTGGGCGAGTTACTTAACCCCAATTGCCCTCCAAAAAGCAAAAAAAAAAAAAAAATTATATGAAGTAGAATATTAAACTATTTTAATTTTCAGGGTTTACCAAAAACACTCCAAACTAAGTATGTAATGTAAACTAAAAATAAGTCATTTAGATTATCCTATTAAAACATCCTATTCAGAGCCATTGGAGATTCTATTACTGACCTTTGGCTCAGAGACTCAGCTTTCCAGGCCTTTTACCTGCAACAAGGTGAAAATGGTAGATAGCCAAATATTGGATACCTTTAGAAAACGAAACCACATTGGCAGTAAGTTCTGCTTGCTCAGGCCTTTCTTGGGCTTTTTCTGTGGAAACTAAGACTAAAAATATAATTCTGCACAGCATTCTCACTTGGGACCCTATTTGTTTTTCTATCACACAGGTTACTTACTCAGGATTTCTATTTTATCCATCTCTGACAAGGGCTGATTTGAACTTAATGCTGGCAGTGGCTGATTTCAGACATTCTGACCTGTCATAATATGTTCCAGCAGAGATACCAGTATGTCACTGTCTATTAGTTGGTCCCTTAGCTGACACACAAAGGTCAATCAGCCAATGTCTTTCCCCTAGAGTCATGGTTTCTTTCTGATTGTAGTTGTAAGAGGAAGAAAATTAAAAATGAAAATAGAAATATTCTTTCTGTTCATTCACATCCCTCCCCCATTAATTCCCCACACATTATACTTCACTGCTGTTGGTCATCTGGGCAAGCTAAACTTGTTGCTGAGTATTAAATTTTGAAAATGTTCACATTTTTTGACAATCCAGAGACCTGTTCCTTAGAGATTTCCCATATTTTCTTAGCATGACCATTTTAATGATCATCAAAACTGGCAGCACCAAATAATATCTGAGATTCAGGCTCTGACTTCAAATTAGTTGAACAACTGTTTTAAAATGCAGAAGAAATTAGTATTTCTCCGAAGCTTTGAATACCATCCTTCCCCATTTTATAACACTGTCAGTCTAGCAATGATTCCCCTCTCCCACCTTATCATCAGCATTTAAGAAACACTCATTGGCTCAATAAGTAAGCTTCTTAAAGATTTTTCTGTACGTGCTATTTAAAAAACAGGCCACATATTTTTTTGTTGTTGTTATTGTTTGCAGAACAGGTATGTTTTGGGGTGTGTGGGTATTCAGGGAGAACTAGCAGCTCTGGTGTGAGGGCTTGCAAAGCCCTTTCAGGGCTACTCATCCATGTCTGGTGTTCACCTGTGACCCAACTATCACTTGTAGAGCCAAGAAGCGGTAGCATGTTTGGTAGCCACACCCTAGTAAAATCTACAACTGGACTAAACCAGTTTGAGGGTAACCAGTAGGCCTCAAACAAGTTGGGGAGATGTTTATGGAAGACTTCCTTTAGTGGGATGGGCAGATGAGAATAATTTGTTCCAATGGCCATGAAGGTGGCTGAAACAGGTGCAGTGGAGCATTTAAAGCTTGGTCAGAAGTCAAAGATGTAAAAGTCATCACTAGTGGTCTTGACTTTTGTCCTGGACTTCAGTGACTCTGGAAGAGAGAGTGAGGCTGATGACTTTGTGTAACTTTGCCTCGATTAAATCCAATTCATGCACAAGTCAAGATATTACCCTGTGATGTTATTGATCCTCTTTGAAATGAAGGATGAACAACAATAATTAATTTCTCAAAAGAAAAAAATACTAAGAAATTGCCAAGAAAAGTTCCCTAAATACATAATTATCTTAAGTTTAATGCTTAATTTGTTAATTCCCCCTCCCTCATTTTGTTGAGGGAATTGATATATGTGTATTTATTTTATTTTCTTCAGTGATTAAAATATAGGTATGATAGATTTCTGACTATGGATAGTGTGCCTTTAAAAAGGGCTAGAGTCTTGCAAATTTGATTAGAAAGGCTCTAAACTGAAAAGTAAGGGGAAGGAGACAAATATTTATATGACTTTGCCATTCTAGACATCATACTGAGTATATATATATATATATATATCTATATCTATATATCTATATATATATATATATATATATAATGTCAAAACAATGCAAGTAGAGATATCCAGACCTATGCAAGAGTCAAAATCCAAGAAAGGAGGTAGTAATAAAATACATGGCCTCAGATGCTTATACACAAAAGCACAATTATAAGTAATAGGCAAGATGAACTAGAGATCTAAATAAAGCAAGGGACCTCTTAAGGGGATGAGATCCCAAGACAAAATATGGCTCTGGAACGATATTCCTTAAATGTCAGCGGAGAAGACAAAATGGGGTATTCGAGAGCCAATGCATATTAGTTCAAGAGAACCAATCACTAAATTTTAATTGTGAACATTTATACCCTAGAAATGTACAAATACTACAAATTAGGGCTTAATTTATAGTTTCTTATTGTCTAGACTTAATGAAATGGTAGAAAAATGTTCATGTAGATTAAAGTCAAAAGTATGTCATGTGTTCATTTTAATGTTTTTGTGAAGAGCTGGTTGTTAAATATTTACCAGCACACTACTTGAGGAAAATAGTATAATTAATGAGAAAATATAATCATGTAGAGAAATTCAGCAATCAGAGGGGGAAGTCACACTAGAAGTGATGAATGTGGAGAAAGTTGAAGGAATGAGTCTGACAGTCTTGATGAAGTAGTCCTTTTATTTTTCCTTAATTTATTTCTTATCTTACTACCCACAGAATGAATTCTAAGCCTTTTCTTCAAGTCTCTCACACTTCATCTCCCAAATTCTCAGTCAGGTCCCTTGTCTTTTAATTTACTGTGAAAAATTGAGGCCATTTGCTGTTAGCCCCCTTTTATCCATTGCCTTGTCTTCCATAATTGCCTTGTATTTAATTTGCATTTATTCTGTATAAAATTTTATGTGTACATATTGTCTTTCCTAAAAAGTTCCTTGTGAGGAGAGAATATTTCATGCCTGATACATAGTGAGCATTTAATAAATCCTTGTTAATTAACTTATTGATTTCAATTCCTTAACTCAAGTAGTATTAATGTAAAAATTCCTAATGGTACAGTGTAACAACAATATTACTTGTTACTTGCAGCTGCTGTGGGGGTATAAGACCACTAACACCAGCACACAAGAGGGCTGCTAGCACAGGTTCTTTGATCTGTTTTTCTTTTTTTTTTTAAACAAATGCTTTATTAACTTCTGTTTTACATCATTCATTTCCACCAGATTTTGAGTTACAATCATTTTCCCCCCATTATTCCCCTACCCAACCTCCCAGAATAGTAATTCCACAAGATATCGCTTCCTCCAATCTGCTCTCTCCCATACCCCCATCGACTTTTCCATTAGAGGACGGTGAGTCTTTGCATCCCAATGCCTGCACATCTTATCTCCCTATTACAAGCAAAAGAGTATTAATAATAGTATTTATATATATTTGAAACATTTAATGTTACGACCTCACATTTCAGATCCATTTCCTTCCTCCCTTGTCACCCATTCCCTCTTGGGAGATAAGTAATTCAGTATATGTTGTACATGTCTAGCTATGCAAAACATTATCATAATAGATATATTGTACAAGGCTGCTTATAATTCCCTCCCACTTATCCCACCCCCACCTGGTCCATTCCCTACATGATCCTGTCCCTCTTCTATAGTGGGTACTTCCAACCTCCCCTCCCCCCCAGGATGCCCTCCCATCCATCATCCCTCCTCCCATCCCCCTTCCCCCTATCCTGCTGCAGGTTGAGATATCCCATTTAGTTTGTATGTCATTTTCTCCCTGAACCAAATTCAATGTGAATGTGGTTTTGCCTTTATAGCCTTCCTTATTCTCCCCCTCTTTTGCAACCACTTCCCCTTGCTTCTTCTGCATGGGATAGTTTACACTACCCTGTCTCTCTCCATCTCCTCTTGCCACTTTCCTCTCTCACCTCATAATTTCATCCCTTGAGTATTCTTCCTTCCCAACAAATTCAACCTATGCCCTCTAAAAATGTATAACTGTAACCACATACACACACATTCACATATGTATTCATATGACCACACCCCCTTCTTCCATTATTTTCATAGTGAGAAAGATATCATCAGTCACAGTTATTGCTTTTCCATATAGGAATGTAAATAGTTCAACTTTGATAAGTTCCTTTTGATTTCTTTTCACTGATTACCTTCTCAGGTATCTCTTCCTTCTTGTGTCTGGATGTCAGATTTTCTATTCAATTCTGGTTTTTTCCTGAAGAATGCTTGAAAGTCCTCTATTCCACTGAATGACCATATTTTCCCCTGAAATAAAATACTCAGTTTTGCTGGGTAGGTGACCCTTGGGTTCATTCCCAGTTCTTTTGCCCTCTGGAATATCATATTCCATGCCCTTCGATCCCTCAGTGTAGAAGCTGCCAGGTCTGGGCTATTCTGATTGTGTTTCCACAATATTGAAATTGTTTCTTCCTGGCTGCTTGGAGTATTTTTCTCCTTGATCTGGGGATTCTGGAACCTGGCTATAATATTCCTGGGAGTTTTCTTTTTGGGATCTTTTTCAGGAGGTGATTGGTGGATTCTTTCAGCCTCTATTTTGCCCTCTGGGTCTAAAACATCAGGGCAATTTTCCTTGAGAATTTCTTGAAGGGTGATTTCTAGGTTCTTTCTTTGATCATGGCTTTCAGGTAGTCCAATAATTTTTAAATTGTCTCTCCTGGATCTATTTTCAGGTCAGTGGTTTTTCCCATGAGATATTTCACATTGCCTTCTAATCTTTCGTTTGTTTGGATCTGCTTAACAGCATCTTGATTTCTCATAAAGTCACTAGCTTCCATTTTGCTCCAGTCTAACTCTGAAGGAATGAATCTCCTCAGTGAACTTTTGAGATTCTTTTTCCATCTGGCAAATTCGACTTTTTAAGGCATTCTTCTCCTCATTGGCCTTTTGGGCCTCCTTTGCCATTTGAGTTAGTCTATTTTTTAAGGTGTTGTTTTCCTCAGTCAGGCTGTTGACCCTCATTTCATACTTTTCCTGCATCCTTAGCATTTCTCTTTCCAATTTTTCCTCCACTTCTCTTATTTGATTTTTAAAGTCCTTCTTAAGGTCCTCTATGGCCTGCAACCCGCTCATGTTTTCCCCTGCGGCTTTTGGAGTAGGACTTCTGACCTCACAGTCATTTTCCTACTCTATGCCCCCAAAATAGGAGTCTAGGGTTGCATTTTTCTGTTTCCTTTGCCTTGGCATGTTGCCACTTAATTACTTGACTTTTGGGCTTGTTGCCACACTATGGCTTTAAGGCCAGATAGAGGAATTTTCATCCCGAATGTGTGGGGGGCAACTTCTGTTTCTGACAAGCTGTAAACCCACCCACGACTTCCACCCTAGATCACAATCCAGATCCAGGGAGGTTAAAGCAAGAGCGATTACCCCCCAAGACTGATCGCTAGATCTCCCTACAATTCGCAGGGCAGGAGCTGGAGCTGCCTCTGAAAACTACAAAATGGCATGTCTCCTCAGTGGCTTCTAGCCCCCAGGAGAGGGAGCCAACGCATTCC